>BMAV01020400.1:253656-287807 GCA_019973955.1 Trichonephila inaurata madagascariensis | reverse complement strand
AGCTGGTGATCAAAAACCCTAAAAGAACGGGGTTTTTTTAATGGCGTTAGGGCCAGAAACGAAGAAAAAGGGGGGGGGGTGCCGGTCTCAGCTCCAGTTCAAAAAATGTGGTTTGCGTAATGGTGTCAGGGTCGCTGAAAACACATGTATTTACACAAAAGCATAAAATAAAGAAAAGGGCAAAAAGAGCATTTCTACGCGAAAAAGGCAGTAAAATAAAGGGAAAACAGCGTTTTAAAAATTTGTAAAAATCACTTACCTCACTTATCACATTCTCATTTACACATGCAACCATACAAATCTCATGGCAAAACATATACCAATCCGCCACTCAACCATCAATCGTACCCTTTCGTTCAACCAAACGCATATCCTTTTTACACTTCGGACACTCATATCTGGAGGGAATTAATCCTTCTTTCATAACCCAATCTAAAACAGCCTTATTCTCCAAGCAAAACAAAAAAACCTGTTGTTGCCTCACTTTCAAGCAATTTTCTATCGCAAACCATTCTAACAACCGGTGCAAAATCAAGCAAAAAATTGGAACACGTGAGGAAGAAAGTAAGAGCAGAGGTGAACACGACGTGTTGCTGCAAGCAGGGTCAAGGGTGAAAATGGACGATGTCCACTTATCCCCCGATTTTTTCTGCTTGACCGGTTTTGGGGTTGCCATTTTTTAGCCACCGGACTGGACAATCTGGAAGGGTTGCCGTATTGTATACTTTATCGCCAAAATTTTTGTCGCCAAGCAGTGTGCCTAGCTAGGATCCACCCCATACTTCTGATGCAATTCCCCCTTGGCAATCGTCCAACTTTTTCACGGATGTGGCGTAAGTCACGTAGTGTCCCCCGCTTTCTTACTTCTGTTCGCTTTTTCACTCTAACACAAAACTGGGCAAATTTCTCTCATTCATTCTCGTACCTAAAGAAGTTTCACTTCAAAAATTATCCCCCTCCTTGTGTGTGCCACTGATAGTGCATGATTGTTGGCAGCAATGGTCTTGAAAAGGCACTACCTCAAGAAAATTATGGTCCAATCACGCGCGGGTAACCACTGACAGAGAAGACAACCGTATTCCCCACAAGGTTGGGAAACATCGTAGTTCATCTACAGAATAAGTTAGTTTCTTTCATAACCCGACTGTGATAGAGTGAACTGTAACAAATAAATGAAACAACTAATCAATCAGAAATAGCTTCCAACCAGACGCCCTATAGCAGTGTTCCGGTCCGTAGATCAAATGGTGCCGGAACGCCTGAAGAACATTAAACTATTGCCATTTTATTTAAAGTGGTGCATTTCTCTCGGATTTGAGCAACTTTCCACAGAAATCACTTTATAATTCCACGTTAAATCACTTTTACTCATTTTTGGTGTAACTATATTTTTTATTCTGAAGGCATATTTAAATGTAATTAAATTAAAATTGTTAAATGAAAACAATCTAAAATATAGACAATCAACGTGTCCCACCCTCAGCGGGCCGCGGTAAAATCATCAAACGTTGACCGGTCCGCAGCGATAAAAAGGTTGAGGAGCACTGCCCTACAGTGTTCATACCATTAGCTCCAAATCAAGATATCTGCGATTTCAGTGATGTCATGCTAGAGATCACTGGAGAGTGGAGGGGCGATGTGTCGCATTCTCCGATCAAAGTTGTTTCTGTCTTGGTGCCAGGGATGCAGTGGCGTAACGAAGAATATTAGAATCCCTCCTCCTGAAAAATCTTGGGACCCAAACCGTACTTGACGTCAGTCAGACTATGGGCCCCCTATAATCCTGGTCCCCTCCGATGTGTGGGTTGCAGGGGTGTAAGTTACGCCACTGCAGTGTTGCCTGTATATTGATTAGAAGAAGGCCAGGTCAACACATGTAAACAATCTTTCTGCGACTTAAACATACTAGACCAGCACCTAGTACTAAGGTCTGGAGTGAACAATTTTCTTTGAATGCAGGAACTTTCTCGAGTTTAATTCATACACCCTGACTGCAAATTTGTACGTCAGTCTGGTGATTCAAACTGTTACACTGTCATTTATAAACATCATTCAAAGGGAATTTTACAACAGGATAACGTGCACCTTCATACCTTGTTGAAACCCAACATGCTCTATAGAGTGTCAACGTGTTGACCTGTTAGATCACCAGATCTTTCTCTAATCAAGACCAAATGTAACATCATTAAACAGCAAAGACAGCGTTATCCACAACCGGAACTAAGCAGCCTTATGTCGACCGACCAAGAGCGAAAGGCATGCAGTTCCATCCCACAAATGGATATCCGATACTTGTATGACTCATTGTCGCATGCTTGCATTTAAAATTCTGGTGGCTACACCGGTTTTTAATGTGCCATCATTTCACATTTGAAATGGCTCTTCTCGCGCATACATTAACCTGTGATCTAAAAAGTTTAATCAATTAAATATTTTACCTAAACAAACGCATTGTCGAAGCTTCATTAGTCTACAATAACTTTTTTTTTTTTGCCGTTGGGGGGCGCCCGGCCGGGCAGGAGGAAGTGCATCCGAGAGTTACTAAGGGCAGCTGTGAACTAAAAATGAACTTGTTTGACTAGAATAGTATTCGTTTGTTCGAAGTAAAATTTGGGCCAAAAAATGCATGCAAAATTTTTCTAGAGATTGCAACAATACAAATATACGGAAGAAAGACGGTTAGTGCTGCACAACTTAAATATGTGGAAATCATCGGGTTACAATATCAGCTCAATATCCTTTTGTTGCGCGTTGAATTTATAACAAATATCCATCAATCCCGGGGCCCCCACTTGCGCTGGGGGCCCCTGGCGGCCGCCAGGTCCGCCAGCCGCTTAATTCGCCTCTGCTGTTAACCTTTCAACAAAATCATTGTTATATTTAAAGTTATAAAATGAAATACCGACACTGGGTGAAGATTAAAATCACAAAAAAATAAAGAACAGATCAGTCAGAAATTCCCTAAAATGTTTTATTTCTGAAATATTTAGTTCTCGTGGAGGGAATATGTAAAAGATGTTATTATTATTAATTTTTATAAGATGATTAGGAGAACTGTATAGGGATTTTTTTGAGCAGATATTTTCTGATACTGTTATTATTGAACTTTCTTCTGGTCTATTTGGTGAACTCGTGGCTGATGTTGTTGAGGCATAGATTCGAATCTTGGTTCCCTTAAAGACCTACCATGTAGAGGTGATGGTGCGTTAAATCTGTTGTGGATCCATTGTCGAGGTGTAGAAGTTTGGAGACTGGGGTGCCAGCTCTAGTGTCGTTCTCATCACACGCCCAAGACTCAAAGTTTCAAGATCCGTTACTCACATGTAGATATTATAATTCACTCCATTATGTATAGAAGCCGATTTTTACAAAACCCGTTCTTAGTGGATCACTGATCAACGAAAGAAGCATGCCTGTTGAATTTCAAATCTGTAGGTCTAATAGTTCTGGAAATTTTTTTCATGAGGGAATGATTTGCTTTTTCCTACATGTATGTATAGATAATCTTTCCTGCCCCTGTAACTCCTCCCCCCGGCAATCGATTTCCTCAAAACCCGTTCTTAACGGATCTGTACTAAACAAAAGAAACATTCCTGCTAAATTTCAAGTTTGTGAGTCTAATAGTTCTGAAAATCTCGTGATGAGTGAGTGCATCACCTGTAAAGAAATGTATTAAGTAGCTACCTTGTGGCTATAAAGCAGTTCTTTGTAAAATTATACATAGAACATT
Source organism: Trichonephila inaurata madagascariensis (assembly GCA_019973955.1). NCBI lineage: Eukaryota > Metazoa > Arthropoda > Arachnida > Araneae > Nephilidae > Trichonephila > Trichonephila inaurata. The sequence goes on along the minus strand of BMAV01020400.1, from coordinate 284,077 downwards.
TTCTTAAAAAATATAAGTTCATTACCAGTAAAAGCAGGCAAAAGCAGTTTCACATATAATTTTTTTTTTGTAACATTATTTTAATATTCTTTAAGTAATTCGCTACATACAACAATACATCAAAAAACTCGTAAACAAAGCATATTTTTTTTTACATCCAAATTACGCAATTGCTTTTAACAAAGAAACAAAATAACACTTCGATAATTTCTTCCAACAGTAACCGTAATATCAGGTATAAAGTGGAAAAATTTCTGCAGAGAAGACAGATAAAAAGAAAAGTTCAACTTGCTACCGAAAGATCAATTTCTGAGATTATCTTCATATTGATTGTTTTCCTTCAGGGACTGATAATCGTCTATATCTCTACCCTGCATCATCCCCCCTCCCCTTTCCATCTTCACGAACAAACAAAAGAAAAAAACCCAGCTAAATAGAATGGTATAATATATTTGGATTTTTTTCGCCCTCTCATATCGTTGTGTAGTGAGGTAGATAAATTAAATCTCTCCTATACAATTGCAACATGCTGGACAGATAACAAGTATTTGTCGCGCCTTTTTGGAGAATATTGCTTCACCAAGTAATATAAATCGCATGTATAGCAAAAAAGATGTTATGGTAAAATTTTTAGAATTCGAAATGGAATAACTAAGAAATTAGAACGCGTTTTTTCAAAGTGGAGTAAATTGCATGTCTCAGCAAGATGGTTATTCGAATAAATGGTCTAATGATTGACACCATTTGTTTGGTGTTCCACCAGAAGGTCGTTAAGGATTTGGAGGATTCATAGCCTTTAAAAAGGAAACAAAGATCCAAATTATTTCCACGTCATCAGCAGATGAAAAATGGCATCTATCAAAAAGCCAGGATTTAAAAGTAAGTGACTTGAATTATATATTTTTTGTTTATTAAGAAAAATTTAATGTATTTTGTAAAGATCTTTCTATACAGTGGAAATTCTAAAAAGATAGAAAATCTTAAAGTAAAGTTCAAATGAGAGAGAGAGAGAGAAGAAAATACCAGTATTGTACTTTTTTTTTTAGAATTAAAGTTCTAATTTTTAAATTACATAGCATGTATTCTTTTCAGAAGATCAATGATAACCGTATAGGCTACTAATTTCTAATTTTTTAAATTGAGTGTTTCCGTATATTAAGTTAGCAACTAAATTCCCGCCATTTCTTTTTTTAAATTTTGACATCTCCACTTGCTATTAAATGTATTTAGCATGATGATTTAAATCATTCGAAAGAGGATGTTTTATTCTAATAGAATTCTCATGTGTTTTTTTTATTTATTTATTTTTTTTATTTGAGTTAGCTTATGTAGATTTTCAGATCATTAAAACAGAATGTGATGTTGAGAAAAAGGAGCATTTTTGACTCTTTTTTTTTTGCTTTAAATCAAGGTTCTGAAGCTGCAAAAGCTACTTCCGACATTTTTGCTGTGTATGATATAGTATTTCAGTGAAGCTTCGTTCAATACTGACGCAGAATTATTGAGCGCTTAATTGGATGAATTTTTCAGAGTCAAAACCGGAGGATTTCCACCTACCATGTACTGAAAACCTTCTTAAACATTGGGAAGATATTGTAAACAAAAAACAATACATTATTGATATTTTTTTTTTTTTTTTTAGTTTTTATTAAAAAGAAAAAAAACTTTAAAAATTTTTTTTAGAAAGCAGAGGGAATTTAGTTGTCAACTCAATATTTAAGAACAATATTCGTAAAAATAAAAATGCACTACGCTTTTTGAGTATTCTGTACAGTCCTCTCTTTCTAAGCCCCCTTTAATGCTATTCATTCAAGTTCTCTCGTTGAAAGGAGAGGTTGTCAGAAAAGAAAGTATAACATCCACGTAAGATCTTATAAGACGCTGGTCTACTTTTGGTATGAAAAAATTGCAAGGGTCCAAGATCATTTCCCTTCAATGGGCCTATTTGTAACAAATGAAAATCATGCCAGCAGTATTATATGCATCATTATGAAGTTTCATCTTTTATTAATTTGCTTTCGTAATAGGAATACTGTTCTTTGATTTTTGTATCTCAATACTTGTATTACTCATACTGAAATTTTTTGTCATATAACTTAAGTATTCTTATGCCGTTATTACATATCGAGCAGATAATTTTACCTTTTATGTGCCACAGGAAAAATTTTCCAACCCTTCTGTTTCTTAAAAATACTGATGTGTTATATCTCATAGAAATTTTTTGTTTAGTTTTAATAACTATCTGGTTTTGATAAAGAGATACTGAATGTAAGGATCTACAAGAGACGAGAAGCAATATAATCACAAAAACAGAAAAAAAAACTTTTTAAAAAGGAAAGTCGATGTTTTTTTTCAGTGATTAACTTAACAAACACAAAATAACTTCACAAGTTAACAATCGAAATACACATAAACTTATTTTTCTTATTCTCTGAAAGCGGAATATTTGATTTTAGATAGTACAGCAAGTAGGACAGTAATAGCGATAAGTGTTATACTATTATCAGCTGCTACTGTGTTGGCTGAAACTGACATCGATTCAATGCGACTAGTTACATATAATTCATTGCTGAATGTTATGGTTCCTAATAAATAATCACGTTGGCTGATTTGAGAGTTTGACATGGATTGTTTCAAAAGTATGTTCAAAACACACAGGATACTTTTCTCTCTTAATGCGATTACCTACCTATGTCTCTCAATATTATCTTTTCTTCTTAGTTCTTTGAGTTTAAAATTGCATTATTTGGTGCAATTAAATAGAATTAACCATCGGCATAGTATTAATGTTTGATTGGGCTCTCAAAGCTTTAGATTTTTCTGTCTTATCAAACATGCACTTACGTAAGAAAGATGTCAGCGAAAAGAGTGTAACGTTTTCGTCTCCCAGCTGTCAGTCGGCCTCTTTGTGGAAATATTCATCCCTCGTGCGTCCTGCACCTGCATGTCGAAAGTTATTGCGTAGTCCGCCTTGGACCTCCTCCGCAACCCCTTGAGCCCGAGGAACTTTTTTCCCGCCAACCAGCAGGATGTAAAGGGTGCCGGCTCCTGATCCCCAAGCAGAGAGAGGGAGAACGAGAGAGATGTTTTGAACCTTCAAGTGAGCGGTCGCCGAAAAGAAACCCTCCTCTCACAAACCACTGTTTTGAACTCTAATAATCTTTTAATAAGTTTATTAACTTCAATGCATAATCTGTAAATAATAGCTGTGACGTAAATAAACTAAATATTTAAATTAATCAATACCACACTACCGTTATTTATCTCAAACGTCACAAGAGCTTGCTGATTCTTAGGGATTGCGAGGATCCTATGTTGCAGAGAAGTCCAGAAAATACTTATCTGCTCATTATCCCATCTTACTTGTCTGTTTCTTATAGACTTTTTTGTTACATAGACCTTTCGCCATTATGACAAAGATCAAAGACAGACTCCACTTCTCAAGGGTGCCTTCTATTATCCATATACTCGTAACAACAATATACACATATCCGTAAAATAAAATTTCAAATGAAACTAGATCATTATATTTGAAAACTATTAATGTTATAAAAATATAATTTATTAATATATACGTTTTTTTATTGCATTAAGTAATAATACGTAATAAGATTTTAACCCCCTAAGAGGTCAATTTTTCTGCCTAAAGTGTTCTAAAAAGGCACATTTTCTTTTATTGCATATAACTATAAGCATAATACACTTAACAGAATGCGAAAATGGAAGATTTTTATTTTAATTTTCAATTTTAAGCTTTCACACTTGTCTCTAAAAAATAAGGTACAACATGTTTTTCGAAGCTCACAATTAAAAAACAACGGTAACTATAAAATTCATAAGTTTTGAATGATAGTAATGAGTTTTTAAGAAAACTTATGCATAAAATAAAACTATAGCTGACCACTTTTGTTTTAAAGAAATGATCCTTTGTATAGGAGTGGGAAAAAATGTTTTAAATCAAGCTTTCACAACTTCGAGTGTACTTTTGCGCATAACTTGGATTTTCAATAGTTGTTGGTAATTTTGTTGACAGTACCTAGGAGAGAGTCTAAAAATGTCTAGGAAAAGTCGTTTACCCAAGACGTTCAGGGGATGGGTGATCGAATGGAGGGAAATAGGGTTGACAGAAGCTGGTGCTGCTAGACGTCTCTTTGTGCCACACAATGTGGTGCAATGACATTGGGATCAGTTTAAGTTAGAAGATTCTGCGTGTAGAAAACATGTTCCAGATGCACCAAGAGTTATAACACCTGCAGAAAACCCGAAGAATGAGAAGCAATTTTGTGCCTCAGCTCGTTGCAGCCGATTTAAGCTCATTTCGGGCCCTGGGAGCAGAAGATCTACAGGCCTCCTTGTCACTGGAGGATAAAAATTTACAGCCAGAAAATCTGGTTAAGTTCAGCTTATCTGGGCCCTTCCGAGCCCGTGGGCGCCCATCCCAAGTGCTCAAAGGATAAACCGGCACTGTCGCAACTACAGTGCAAAAAGACCTTCACTATGCAGGCCTCTATGCAAAACGAGTGATTGCGTGTGTGCCCCTGAACCCACGACAGAGATATGTCCGTCTGATGTTGAATATGAAAATTCGTTTCATGACCAGAAAACAATGGCCGTTTGTACTTTTCACGGACGAATCCAAGTTCCTACTGGAGAGATATTCTGGGCTGACTCTGATGTGGACCAGATAATATAGGTTACAACTAATCCAACATTTCTGAAAGACATAGATACAGAGAAGGTAAAACCATGGTTTGGGCAGGCATCTCTCCGTGTAATTACACTGACCTGCATGTGTTCCGTGGGGGAACTCTGTCTGGTGTGAGATGCTAGATCAAGATCCTTGATCGATATGGCCACCCATATGTAATTGCTATTGGTAATGAATTCATTCTGATGGATTATGAAGTGTAAAATCATTGAACTCTCTTGAACATTATGATTTGGAGCAAATGGAATGGCTAAATTAATCTCAAGATTTGAATCCGATATAGCATATTTAGGACTACTTTGTTAAACGCGTTATTGCCTTAAGTACTTGCAACAAGAGTTACTCCATGTCTGGCCATCGCTTCCTATTTTAGTGTCCAGCAATTTAATTGGCAATAAAGTAATATTTATGTCGACTATATATAGGGGTTAACACATCCTTTATTAGAACCCATTTTTGTAATGTTTCATGACATTTTCCTACAAAAAACTGTCATATTCTAATTTTTCCAAAAAATAGACTTTTCTACAAAGAATGCTTTCTTTATTTTTTCCCCGTTTTAAATCCTGTTTGAGTTAAACTTATGAAAATAATTATTATGTCAAATTCAATGAAAAATCCGTGGATTTCCTCCGTATTTATTGTTTCTGTGTCAGTGGCACAACGTACACCCCCGCATTGCGGAGGGGGGCAGGTGTTCTAGGGGGGGCCCACGGCTGCCCCCCCCCACATCCCCCCTCCCCCCCCCCGCCCCCCCCCCCCCCCCCCCGCCGGGGCGGCCGGGTATTCTTCATTACACCACTGTTCTGCGTTCATTCCTTTTCAAATGAGACATAGAAAACAGTCTGTACCTTAACTTTTGGAAAGTAGTGTAAATTAAACGAGTAGCGTATTGACAGCAGAAAGAATTGCTGTGTTATGCAATAATAACTTTGAAATAAACATATCTATGTAAAATGCATTAATTAAAATTCTGAGATTTGATATTAGAGTAAAAGCTTTAATATTATAAATTTATTTCTATTCTATAATTATGGTGAGATTTATTATTGATAGGGAACAATTTTATTGTTGTCCTCAAAAATAAAAAGAAAACAATTATGTTCAAAGTCGACGTGTTACACAATAAGTCAAAGAGATTCTGCGAGACTTGCACGTACAGTTCAAATGAATGAAGTGTGATAAACATATTTGAGAGATTATCACTGCAGAAGATAAAAATAAAAGAGAAGCACGTTGTTTGAATACTGGGTGTCAGCTTGTTTGATCAATAAAAAAAAATGCTTCCGATTGTAGAAAGGTAGAAAAAAGATTTTTTGAATCATTAACCGCGCCTTTTAACTACGCAACATCAAATATCTATAAATATTTCTGTAGATTTAATTCATCTTACTCTTATAAATGTGCGTGTATCGTTGTTGACTTTTTTTTTCTAAATAAGGGTTATAAATTTGAACTTACACAACACACATATCCTGTGCTATATCATACAAAATTCGGAATTAATTTTTATATAAATTTAAGAAATATATATCAAATAACAAAACGACCTCTATAATTAAATTAAAAATATTTTATTTAAATTTCATTAAACAAATAGGGAAAGAACTTTAATAATGGTTCCAAGTGATTAAAAGAAAACTGGAATAAAAGTCGGCTTTCTATCAATATGTCACAATATTAGCAAGCATAATTTAACATGTAGTTACACTACATCGCATTAAAAATGCAACAGCAAGAAGAAGTTGCTAGAAAATGAAGAGGCAATAACGAACAAAAAATATTGTTTGTTTTGAAATTATACCTGTAGCAAAGAACGAGAGTAACAACAGAATAGTAGATTGTAAAACCATTGTGGACTGCAATACACGAAGCAACACGTCTAGCTACAGACAGTGACGTCTTCAGAATTCTTAAGGTCCTAAGCAACTATGCAATTTTATTCGCCCTTAAATTGCAACTATAGAAACTATTCATTAATATCTTTAAAAAGTACTTGTCTCTGTCTCAAAGCAATCGTCTCTACTGTTTAAAGTTAAGATTTTTTTTAGTTACACAAAACTAATTGTTTTTGTTTTATGATGCCATCAACAAAAGCTATTAGTGAATTTCAAAGAGGGTAGATTGTGATTCAATGCGACAAAATGGCGTGAATGTATCTGAAGTTTCAAAATAATTTAGATTTAGAATATCAAACAGAAGCGTAATAAGGATATATAAACCACATTTAACTGAAGGTAGCATAAAAGCTTCATTATCTAGGGGACATAGACCCAAGAATATGACAAAACGTGATGAGAGGAAATTGGAGTGGATGGTAAAAAAAAATGGGGAAAGTAGTCGATTGAAACTCTACAAATTACAAAGTAGTTCAAATTAAACTCGGAAACAAATATCTCATACAGAACAATATGAAAAAAACTTAAATTTCATGGGTTTGAAAGTCGATGATCAACACGAAAACCCTATTTCTTAGCTTTAAATCGAAAAAATAGTTATGTTTGTACTAAAGAACATAAAATCCGGCATGTATAAATTGAGAAAAAAGTTGCGTGGGCTGATGAGAGCCCCTTTACACCTTTTACAAATGATGGGAGACGAAGAGTTCGTTGCATACAACCAATCGTGCAGGCTGGAGGTAAAGAATTAATGATTTGGGGAGCATTGTTTTGAATGGGATTGATCCCCTTATCGTTATAAAGGATATAAAGCTAGAAATTAGTAATCTCATCTAGAAAATGCTTTTAAAACCATTAATGTAAGATTGGTTTCCAAATGGTGACGGAATATATCAGGACAACAATGCTACTCCTCATCGCTCCAAAATTGTACAGACCTGGTTTAACCATAATTATAGTGTATTTCATCAACTGAAATCGCCATCAAGAAGTCCAGATATTAGTGTAATCGAAAATCTATGGAATGAAACTGGAAAGGTATTTAAGAGAGTTGAATAACCTTCCAACCTTCAGTATTTCATCAACTGAAAGGGCCATCAAAAAGTCCAGATATTAGTGTAATCGAAAATCTGTGGGATAAACTGGAAAGGTATTTAAGAGAGTTAAATAACCTTCCAACAAATGCAAGCAGTCCAACAGTCATGCAAGCTGAAGGTAAAGAATTAATGATTTGGGGAGCATTGTTTTGAATAGGATTTATCCCCTTATCACTATAAAGGATAATAAAGCTGGAAATTAGTACTTATCTCATCTAAAGGATGCTGTTAAAACCTTTAATGTAACATTGGTTTCCAAATGGTGACGGAATATATCAGGACAACATTGCTACTCCTCATCACTCCCAAACTGTACAGACCTGATTTAACCATAATTATAGTGTATTTCATCAACTGAAATCACCCTCAAAAAGTCCAGATATTAGTGTAATCGAAAATCTGTGGAATGAAACTGGAAAGGTATTTAAGAGAGTTGAATAACTTTCCAACCTTCAGTTTTTCATCATCTGAAAGGGCCATCAAAAAGTCCATATATAAGTGTAATCGAAAGTCTGTGGGATGAACTGGAAAGGTATTTAAGAAAGTTGAATACCATTCCAACAAATGTCGAAGAACTAGAAATATCACTTCATACAACACAGTCTGAAATCACTGTAGAGACGTGTCAGAAGCTTATTACATCAGTACTATTATGAGTTTATGCTCTATACGAAACAAAAGGCGGAAGCATCATATATTAGATGAGATGACAAGACATTTGGTCAGAATGTTTATGATTCGCTTAAGAAGACAGCATATATCATACGTTGTCAAATACTCGTACAAAGAGTAACCTGTAACAAATAAATGTTCGTGAATACCTTACTAACCCAGACATAAACCGCGACTATTGTTTTTTGGCTAAATAATTAATTAGGGTATATGGTGGTAGGCATAGGCCTAAAAAAGGTCATGACATAATAATGTAGTCCTGCTACTGTTGCCAGTTGGTATAGTGTTTGAAATTCTCAGTTTTTAGGTGAACATGCCCGGGAATAATACTTGACGATAAAAATTATTTGGGTCATGATCTTACTGAGGCTGATTCAAGAAAGAGACAAGGTTCTTCTCTCAAATCCGAACCCTAGGGCCCAGTTGACCCATGACTTAAAATGTCCTTGGCTACAGAGTCAATGAGATTATGGATGGCGTTCTGAGAGAAAGGACTCTCTATTTCCTGTCAACCTTTTGCCACAGTTAATCTTGAGAAGAACATGCAAGCGGCATTTTCAACAGGTGAGATATGAAGAAAGAATAATGGCTAGGGAAGCATCTACAAGAAGCAGATTACGTTGGTTTCTCAGCCGGATCACCATGTCTCTAAAATCGTCTGAATATTGGAACTACTTCCATTGGTGGCGACCTGGCATTACCTGCTATTACATGTGACATCCGAGTCAAGAAAAAGAAAATATTGCACAAAAAAATTAATCTCTGGTGTAAATAACGATATGGATATTGTCAATTTTACAGATGCCTTCCCTTATATCTTACTCAACGCTCAAATAATGCATATCATAAGATATGCATTATTTGATGAGGTGTGCCTAGCTTAATTCTCATAATTTACCGCCACTCCTTCTTAGTGTTGCATTTTCAATGCCATGTAGTGTATCATAATTACAAATAACAAGATACCATTATAATAATAGATTCAGGATTGAAAAAAACTGACAGAGAAACATGAAAATCTCTTTCTTTCTTTTTTTTTTTTTGTTTCTCGTAGAGGAAGTAGAATATAAATTATAAGTTAGAATGAATTCGATTCATTTCCGCCAACTTTCAAAGAGTGAATCCAAAGAAACATTTTCTTAGGTCATATCTAATCATATTTAATTGAAATGCACATTTTATAGCTCAATAATTACACGCCATGGAACAAAGTAAGTAAATTCTACATTTTACAGTTCCAAACACTTGGTTACAGCTTTAATTCTTATTTTATCACATGGCATTTTGCTTATCGCATTACAAAAGTATGGTTATCATCTGTTACTAACTAATTATACAGATAAACAAGCTTTATTACAAAAAAATATATAACTTAGAATGCAGTATATTATTATGATTTTCCTGGAAAGTGTGTGGGGGGGGGGGAAATTTGCTACTTTTACATTATCTCCTATCCGGTGGTAAAGTAGGATTAGTTTGTTTTAAGTTATTATTAAATCTTTCGTCGTACATTCGATTTTTCAAATATCTTTAAAAAAATTTTCTTAAAACTCTAAGTTAGATTTTTGAAGGAAAATATACATCCAGTAAAAATAGAAAAAAATATATTAAGAATAATCAATCAGCATTTAAGTTAATCAAAAAGGTAATGTTTTTTTATAAAAAGAGCTATAGATTTTTTTTAAAAAAAGTATTGTATTTCTTAACTATGCATTTTGGGGGGAAAAAGAATCTAAATGAAAACTTTCTAAGAGAATGAAAATTAAATATTTAATATTATATCTAACATTAAAATTTAATTATTCCCAAATTATTATCAGATATTGAACTAGCTTATTTAACAAAATCATTCGAAGTTTGTTGTAGAAATGCAATCGAATTTAACTTCTATTCCAATCTAAGAACTGAATAGCTTAACATAACTAACATTTAAGAACTTCAGAAAAAAGTAACTTTCTTCTCTTTCTTTAAAATGTCTGCCATTCATACCAAATATTTATTTGTCTTTAAAATATTCTCTTAGTCGGAACATAATATAGTGAAACATTTCTTCTCAATTTTCTTAGCTATGTGTTATACATTAGAATAAAAATACGAGGTATTTTAAAACTTACTGACTTTACTATGTAAGAAATTCTGCAGTCTTAAAAATAAAAATATATACAATTTTATGTCTCTTTACCATGCTTTTCAATCTGTAAACTATTTTAAGAACATAAAAAATACGAATATGTATATCATTTTTATCATTAAAAGTTTTATTTATTTGCTTTTGAATTATCATTGTTCTGTTTTAGTTGAAACAAAACCTGTCATTGAAAGAAAAAGACGAAAATCCGATCTGGTTGTTATGTGGCAATCATTTTGGGATATCTCTCTGTTTGTTATAATGGAAATATGGATGACAATGATTGGAATCTTGGAAACCTTTAGTAAGTATTGGAAAGCTTTTGTATACTGATCCGCTATTCTCGAGAAAAAAACAGGCGGGAAAAAATTGATTGTTTAACATTTTCCATTAGCCATGAGTAAGCAACTTTAATCTTAGTTTTTTGGGGTGTTTTGAAGAGAACTTTTATTCTAAAAAAAAAAAAAAAGTTACGCAAATTCATCAAAGTCAGTGTCTGAATTCGAGCTACCGAATAGTTTATAAAATTCCCATTTTCTCATTGGGATGTCTGAATGCATATGATCGTCATGCAGCGAGTTTTTCTTGCAGGGCATGAAACATAGGTCGAAGATCACAGCCCATACACGAATTTCGCTTACCATTCACTCATTTTCCAGACAAAAAAAATGGTGCAGAAAGTATGACCAGCACTTATAATGTGCAATACAACAAATGAATGAGAAATGTGTTAGTTTTAGATAGGTTTATAAGAAAACCATTGTCATTGACGTCTAGCGTTTTACTTTACATCAATTTTTTTGAAAATTTTCGACTTATTTAACAACATTTTCTCCTTCAAAGTAACATGTCTGAAAATTACAGAAGTTTCTTTCTTCTGTTTGTCTTCTTCGAATTTTGGGTTTCGAATTTTCAAATTCATCGTTCTGAATTTTGGATAATTTTTTGAAAAAGAAATGCCCTTTTAGCTTATATTTGGGAGTATAATTTTTCATTAATAACTTGTTCATTATCCGTGTAAGCAATCCTATTTGCTATGTTATCAGATCATGTTATACTTTTCATTTTTCAGAGTACATTTTTGTGTCGGATGACGTTCAGGAAATCCGAGACTGGCTGCAAAAATATCTCTCACGGGTACCTAACGACTTTTCTGAGAGTTGGAGAGATGGAATTCTTCTTTGCAAATTGCTGAATAAATTAAAACCAGGGTGCTATCCGGATGCGGAGAAATTGGACACTAACTTTGGCTTACGCAATTTATCCTACGCTTTCCATGTTTTAGAAGCTCGATTCGATATTATTCCTGTAAGTACAAATGTGGAAGATTATATTTATCCCAAAACTCTCCAATGGTAAAAATTATTCTATTTCACAGATTAGTGTTAATAATGATTTCAAATATACAGTTGTACTTTAATTTTAATATAAGAATTCAAGTATTTACTTTTAATACAAGAATTCAAGAATTTATTTTTAATATAAGAATTCAAGAATTTGCTTTTAATAAAAGAATTCAAGAATTTACTTTTAATTTAAGAATTCAAGAATTTACTTTTAATTTAAGAATTCAAGAATTTACTTTTAATATAATCATTCAAATTTAAGATGGAATATAAAATACCAAATATATATAGGATTCAAAAGTTCCCCGACTGAGCCTATAACGTAGAAAATTTTTGCAGTAGAGCGAATACAGTAACATTTTTGTATTATCGCATTCTTCCCCTTCTCCAAAAAAAAGTTTGTTCTAAATCAAGTGGTCGGTGCTCACCACGCGGCGTCGTATTTTGTAGGTGGATGTATTTAGTAGTCGTCGATTGAAAGAAATTGCGTTTGTTGAGCGGATAATGGATATTAATTTTTGAGTTCGTTTGGGAAAAGGTACTACGGAGACTAACGAAATTTTGAAGCAGGTGTAAGGCTGTGATACATTATCGCGAAAGCAAGCTTTTGTGTGGCATCGACGTTTAAGAGGACACAGTACGATTCAATTGACAAAAATCGGTCAAAAAATCAAATATAATTTTTCTAGCCTAAATTATTCTTTATATACTTTTCTATAACCTCACAAAATTTGAAAACTCTAAACTTAAAAAACGCCGAATTATGAAAGCTTTTACATTCATTTTTATTCACATCCCTATGGCACACAAATCAAAACTTTAAACTTTCTTATCAGAAAGGTAAAATAAATAGTTTGTCTTCATTTAAAATGCTAAGGCTTTTTTTCTATTGTGCCTAATGCTTTGAATTTTTTTACCCATTGCTAATAGTACATGTAACAAAAGTTGGTATGCTTTTTTGAATCAAAGCAATACTTATTTTTTAAAAAATAATTGAAGTTAGAATTTGCAAATTTTTTAAGGAATTTTCAATAAGGATTCATAAAAAGAAGTATTGTACAAATACCAATCGTGTTATCGCAAAACCCATACCAACTTTTGTTATACATAATTGAACGTACTTGTAAATCAAATTTCATGTGTGTACGTAAATTTTTGTAGGAGGAGTAGCATTTTAAATTCACTTCAGAAATTTTAGGTTTTTTCCTTAAAAAATTAAACAGCTAACTTTTTATGAAATTTTGAGCACAAAATCTGTTTTACATAGTATACGCACATAGGAAGCAACCAAAAAAATTTTGAAAATCCTTAAATTAAAAATTTTTCCTGAAATCGTACCATGTCCCCTTAAGCGAAGACACGGAAAGTGTCAAAGATGACAAACGCTCTGGACGTCCACAGACTTCCCGCACCACTTAAGACATCGAAAAGGTTTCTATGGTGGTACTTAAGAACAGGCTTCAAACAATAGCAGAATCAGGATATTCTCGATCACATATCAATGGATACTGACTAAGGATCTTTACATGCATAGGTTGTGTCAACATATCGTTTCCCACATGTTAAACGAAGACTAATCTGCAGATGAAGTTAAAAGTGCATCGCAGGCTGAACTAAAGGACTTGGCTAAAAATGGATTCCAGAAATATTTCGATGACCTTTAAAAGGCATGGCAAAAGTGTGTTACTCAAAGGTCTTATGTCGAAGGAGGATGTGTTTCAGCAGTTTAATTGGTAATATTTTTTAAATTATAGACTCAGTCCGGGAACTTTTTAGTTCTACTACGTATATTATATAAGATAGAATACAAAATACCATATACATAGATGATAGTCAGATATTATAGAGTGGTCGAGTAATATGGAATACCAAGGTTTTGGTTCTGTTTGTAGCTGCTAAGCTGCTAATACGTAATAAAACCTTTAACTACTGAAGAAAGACCCTCATGATGCATTGCCGTGAGAGTTGATCACATGTTGTTGCATTACTTTTCACTACAGAACAAAGTGAGTTTTGCGATTTTTTCAAAAGTTTTTTCAGTTAAGTTTTCAATCATTTTAACCTATTAGTGTATATATGTGATTTAAACATTAAAGTTAAGCGTAATGTATGCTAAAAGAGCTGTAGTTTGAAATACTGTGGTCGTTTTTTAGCTGACAATGTTTTGTCCTTCAGTTTAAAGGTTCATTTTCCAAGATGGCGTGTCGCAGTGGCGTAACAAAGAATATTAGGACCCTCCTGCAAAGTCAAGTTTTGGGACTCAAGCTGTACTTGGCGTTAGTCGAGCTTCTTTGGGCCCCTAGAGTACTGTCCCCTACCCTGCGATCCAAGGGTTGCTGGGGTGAACGTTACGCCACTGGCATGTCGGGTATTATGAAATACTGTGGGCTCACCTTGATTATACCCGACACGCCAGTGGCGTAACGTTCTACTGGATCATAAAAAGATTATATTTATGACTTTTGTAAATAGACTCTAAACAAAAAAAGGGACTTTCACGTTTTCTTAAAAATATGGCTTTTATAGTTGAAGATAACTACGTTTTTTGGAGGGTTAATTAGTTTCCCAATGGCTTAAACCACCTATTCCATATTACCCAACTGTTCCATAATACCCTCCATTTATCATTTTTTTAAAAAATATTTTTTTTTGTAAAAACAAAATAAATATTATTATTATTAATATTATTATTTTGACTAGTGATAATTCCTTACAATCGCTTATAATATGTATCCATGATGTGATTTTGGAGATTTTTTTATCAAAATCAGTAAAGTAATTTTGAAAAATATATAAATGGTATTCCTTAAAACTCGACTCTCATCTATAAGCCTCAAAAATGGTCGATTGTTTTTTAATGGCACAGAATATTCCCCAGACACATTCTACCAATCAAAAGATGTTAAATAAACATAAAATTTGTGAGAGGATAATTATTTGAAATCTCTAATACTGCAAAAGAAATGAAAGACAAATAAATTCCTTTGTAGAAACTTATAATATTAAATCAAAAGGATAAACTAACTATATAAAGCCGTAATGTAAAAAATTAAAATTTCAATTAAAGATATCCCTATTTTTTAACACCCTTTTATAAGCTTCACTCGTATGTAACGGAATCTTTGAAGTCAATTTTTTACCCACTTTAAAAGGTCAGATTAACTCTAAACTTTGCTCATTTGTCTAGGACCGATGATAAAACAATAATTTAATAATTTTGTTCCATTGTCCTGATCAGGATTATCAGGATTAACGATTTCCCATTTTCATATTCCATCCCTCATCTTGTGACTAATTCCAGATCCCATTTCCAGATTTGGCGACTAAAAGATTAAGTTACAACTTAGTTCGGTTAGCTATAAAAGGATGTTTTTTAGTTTTTTTAAACTGTAATTTATATTAACTTGAAGAATATTATTTAAAATGTTCAAATAGGACCAAATTGGAAAAAAAAAATACTCAGTCAAAATTTGCGACAGAATTGAGAAACGAACACTGCAATTATAAGAACACGTACCTCCAAAAATATTATTCTATTTGTAAGTTCAGTATTTCAATGGCAGACGAAAAAAACATCTTGCATTCAGAAAAAAAATAGATTTCGCAATATATTGCTAATGCCTTCATTTATTTATTATTATTTTAAATTAGCATAATGCTGTAAAAGGAAGATGATCATTAATCTTTTTTGACTTATGCAGCCAAACTCTAATACTAAATGCATCCTCACAGGGGCTATTTGTCTTTCTAAATGAAATTAAATAAACAATTTATTCCACAATAGTAGACTTAAAAAATATTTCATGATGTTTCAGTTTATCATCAGTGTAATTTAAAATTTTGTCACCTCATTTATTAGAAAATAAAAGTGCTGTTTTTTTGTAACAGTAACTGCATTGACCAGGGGTGTACACAAGAGGGGTCAACCTCCCTTCACCATAGACAGGCAGATTTTTAATTTTTACCATAATTATTCCACGGCACTTTCGTCTACGTGTTTTTTGGAATGTAACTCTCTATAAGAGTAGCGTATGTGCTCCACTGGCATTGACAAATCTCGGGAAAAAATATTTTTAGTATACGAGTAATTCTCTCTAATTGAAAGAATAACACTAACACAGCTAAATACTTTAATTTAATTAATACGTTATTAAAATAATAGAAATGTATATTTCTTTCTTAAAATATTTCTCTCCTAATCCACATTTTTTAAAACATTTAACTGTTGACAAATCATAATTTTTTTAAAAATTTTATATTTTTATTTGCAGAAAGTTGCTGTGGAAGAAGTTGTGACTTGTAGTAAGAATTCAAGCTCGAAACTAATCGAACTACTAGTCCAATTGAAAGATAAAACACAAGAAAACGAAAATGACAAAAATATTAAAACAGAACCTAAAGAAACTGAAGAAGATAAATTTAACACATCGTCAGATACGAAGTATTGCATTGCTAAAGGAACCGGACTGATGGTAGGATTTGCTGGGCGGCCTGCAAGTTTTGTTGTGTTTTATTCCTCTTTATCTGATCTGAATTTAGTAGTAGAAATAAAAGGGCCTTCTGGAAGTGGATGCAGTGAGAGAATCACGAAACGCTCTCCTAAGAAAAAGAACACTATCAAGCCATGGAAGCCATGTTCGCCTCATGATAAATTTGTTCGATCTTCTTCAAATCGAGAAGAAAAAACAATTTCGGCAAGTGGCAGTCAAGAAAAAAATACTGAATCAGAAAGATACTACATACCTTTAGAATACGAAATTAAGTCAAATCAAATAAATTTTACCTATGTTCCAGTTGCTCAAGGAGATTATAGAATTTCAATTATTTCACACGGGCAACATGTATCCGATAGTCCGTATTTGGTGATAATAGAACCTGTAATTCGAATGCCGAAAAATGACAATACAGCGCCCGCTAAATCAGTTTTGAAGTGTCCAAGCACTCGCCAAATAAGCGAAGAAGAACATTCTAAAAAGCCATCAGTAAAATTTCAAGAACCCGACGAAAGAAGAGAACGCTTAGGAAAAATTTTAAAAAGACAAGTTTTAAGATACATAGTAAAGATAGACGGAAAAGACGTTGTGGTAGATACAGACAGTATTAACAATCTGGCACCGTCACTTCTGAAAATGGATTACGAATTACAGAAGCGACCTCTGATCAGAAGAAATAGCTGGGGATTCGTTGGAGACGCAGAAAGGAAAGTAAGCGTAATAAGACAATTCTGTGTTGATCTTGAAGAATTAGAACATCAAAGTGCAAAAATGCAAAGGTCACAGTCAGTCTCTTTTAGTACAAATTCTAAGACACCTGTAAGGAAAAGTAGTTCATACGAATGTGAAGACATACCTTTTCAAACGAAATTGGAAACTGTGACAGAAGGAATGGTTTCAGATTTTAAGGCATCGGTTCTACCATGCAAAGAATATGACGACGTCTTTGCGTATTTGGATAATGAATTTGATTCTCGTACTGAAACAAAACATAACGTAGTTTCGAAAAAGTGTGAAAACTCCGAGTCGTATTCCAGTCTTGAAAATAAATTTTCCAAAGAATGTTCTGAAAATACAGTTTATTCGAAGCAAACTTATAAGACAGAACAGACTGGAATATCTCATAATTCTAAATTAGTAGAAAACGAGTCTCAATCTCTCGATAAACCTGTTGGTCACTTGACATGTGCAAGTGATGATTCAGCCAGGTTAAATACACTTAAAAACATTGAGCACAATGAAACGGCTGCTACAAAACCAGAAATAGGCGGTAAAAAGCAGATTATTGAATCACTTCCTCAACATGGCAATAGTCTAAACAAAGAGAAAAAAGAAAGCGAACCTGATTTCAAAGTAGTAAATAAGTTTTCTTTTGGAGATAGTAGTATTTCTGAATTTAAGGATTTGATAAATTCTGAAAATACTTTCATTGAGGAAAAACCTTTCGTCAAGACAGATGTAAGAACTTTGAATAATCAATATCGTCCTAAAAATACAATATTTTCATCATGTGAGGACAAAAAAGAACTTTTAGAAAATCAGGAATCGGAGAAGATTAGAAACATTGAAACTCAGTCAAATTACTGTAGCAACCATGAAAATAAAAAAGTAGAAACAAATAATTCATTGGAAGGTTCTCAAAGTAAATCTTTGAAAGAAAATAATATTAAAAGTTTACTGGATAAAAATGCACAAAGTAAAGAAAACGAGCAGCAACACATATCGCAAAGGTCTTTTTATTTCAAAGTGAGAAACAGAAGACCTGCATATTCAAATACTAAGATGAATAGAATGAAGACGAAAGAACTGCTTAAGTATCAATGCATGAATCGTAGAAATCCCAAACGGCATGCTTATTCTTTTGATGAAATGACCAAAAATCTTTTTGGGGATTCTAAAACTGACAACTGCAAGGAATTCCAAAGCGTTTTACAAAATGATGAATCTAAAGACTTTTTTTCATTGCCAAATACAGAATTGAAAATTCCTGGGAAAAATCCTGTTTCTACAGAGTTAACAAAATATTCATCGAATAACAATACTGAGAGTAAGAATTCGAAATATCGCATCTTGAAAAACGATCCTAATGTAGGAAAACAAGGAAGTAAAATGGACAGTTTTGTGTCTAATACTTGTATCACTGGCGAGGGAAAAATAAACCTTAGCAACTATTTATCAAACATAAATAATAAAACTAAACTAAATCGAGACGAGTCTGGATTAATAGTTCGTCAACTAGCCTCAAGTCCAAGAAAGGTGTACCAAACATCGTCAATGAATTTACCAAATAATTTCAACGGTTACCATCCTTCTGAAGAAAATAAAAAGGATTATGAATCAATTGAATCAGTATCCTGTGATAAACTGGAACTCAAGTTCTTGAACAGGATCAGTAATAGCTTCATGGACATCAATAATACCAACAGATACACTTCCAAAAGTGTTGGAAATGAAAAGGAATATTCCATGCCTTTTGGTCAGTTCAATTTTAAACATTTTAATCCTTCCGTACAAACTAATCGGGAAAGCATTGTCAAAAGACAAATAAAACTATGGGAAAACTCTGTAACGAAACGAGAAGGAAAGCTTCAGCTGAAACAAGAAAATGAATTGTATTTCTTGCCTGATTTAGTTAACATCAAAGCTAGGCTTAAATTCTGGGAAAACGCTTACAATCCTTCTAATGAAGAAAACTATAAGAAAATTAATTCAGAGGGCATGAATAAATCAGAAGAAAATTCGAATGATGCAACTAAGTCCATGTCTTCAGGTAGATATTGATAAATAAATAGTCAAACCTTTTGATATATCTCTCAGGGATTGACTTTCTTTAGATTAACAACTCTGAGGAGAGGTACTGCTTTTCTCTTTCCCACAGAGTTTGCTGTCTTTGGTAAAATTGGCTGTTACCAATCCGTGGATGTCCTAGATAGATAGTTCTAGGATGTCCCAAAATTCACGCAAGAAGTAATTTTGTTAGAAAACACTGGTTTTTTTATAATTAGTCGACACACAGGACTACAAAACTCCTGATTTTAAAACACAATTTTGTTTTGCGATGCGAAAAATAATTGCCAGAAACTAGTGGAGAACTGCTAGCGAAAGACAAACGAAAACCCTAAGATTGCACAGATTCTTTCTATACAAACAACATCTAGCCATCGCGCAAAAGATCAATATACAACAGATCGTGTTAATAAATGACAAGATAAAAAAAATATTATTTTTCAAAAATGCATATTAATAAGGACTGAATAAAAATTAAATTAAAACATACACATGAACATTCAAATAAAAAAGGGTTAACAATAAAATTACAGTTTTATCCAAATAATATAATTAAAAATTGCAAATGTTTTTTTTATTGATTCTTAAAGTATTCAGTATAGGGCTATGCATGAAGTACAATATCAGGTAAATGGCCTGCATGGTTTTTCTGGCATATAATGCATCATTATTTAGTTAAAATTTTTAATGACAGTCATGCATAAATGTGGCTAAATTTCTGATGTAGCGTTCAAATTTCTTCATCAAGATATGAATGGATGTAGGCTCTTTGTCATAAACACCTTAGACTTAAAAAAATAAATAAATAATAAATAAAAAACCGAAATAAAATTCCAAAGGCGTTAAATCGCATGATCTGAGGGGGAGGGACAATTCTTATCACCAAAATGGGAAATTACACGACCAGGATGTTTTAATACATCGCTCAACAATGAAAACGCATCGTTCTTTCGTGTAGCATAATCCACGTGATCTTTTTTTCATCGACAACAGTTTACTGCCAATATCAGAGACGTTTTAGGGCTTCTTGAAAAACCCTATTCTCCCAACTTAAAAGTAGGCCATGGGCCCCTACACAAATGTAAGCCTACCACCACCCTACCAAATGTAAGCCCCACCCCCATCTATGTCAAAAACTCATGCAAACAACACCCGAAACAAATAAATGTGCGCTACTTACAATTGCACAAACCTGCTCGTCCGACTGCCACCTTTTGACTGAAGGAGTAATGATGGTGTATGGTGGTAGGCCTAGGCCTATACATGGATAAATGTCATCATATGCAGCCAGTTGACATACTGTCAGAAATTCCCAGTTTGTCGGAGAATACAACCAAAGAAAACATTTGATCGTTGAAATTATTCAAATCATGATCTTATTAAGGCTGAGATGAAAACAATACGAGGCCCCCATTGGGGACAAGGCCCTTAGCCCAATTAGCTCATGCCTTAAGACGTACCTGACCCAAATGGCGCAAAATTCAAATCTTGCGTGAATTTTAGGACACTCTCTATATGTGCCTGTCTTTTTTACTTTCTTCTTTTACTTTACATCTAGATCAGCGAAACTCAACCTGCGGCCCGCCGAGCCTTTTTAAGTGGCCCGGTCATGGCTCATTGCTCTGAAAAATTCACTTATGTCAGAACATTGTATTACAAATTTGGTGGGAGATTCTTTGTCAAGAAATCAAATATATTAGTTTTGCTTTTTGTTGTCGGTGTCGTTCGTGTATGAATTGATATTCTTTTCTATTTGGAACGGTTAAGATTAGTGATAACAGACAACAGTGGAGAAGCGACCATTTTATGTGGGGAACTAATTTTTAAATTTCTTTCATATCTTGCATGCGAAAAATATTTCAAGAAAGTATATCGTTTCAAGACGATTGGGAGGATGACTATTTTGTAGTGAAAAATAAACATGGATTAGTAATTGTTTGATTTGTCACGAAAGTACTGTATTTAAAAAATACCAATAAACAGGAATCATTCGATGACACTTTTCTTCGGAGAATTTTTTCAAAAGGTGATAAATAGGCTTTCTTGAATAATCTTTGCAACAGCATCGAAGTATTTTGTCAGTGGTAATATCACAGCGGTAACAAAAACATCCTATGAAGTTCGTTATATTATTGGTAATCATATGAAACCGTTTACTGAGAGACGCAGAAATTGTGAAGGAGTTTTTCTTAAAGGCTTCTAATTTAGCGTTAATGACAAAAATAAAAAATAATAATTAAAAAGGCAAAATAGGAGTTATAATATTTTGATCAATTTTCCACATTTAAAATTTCCAATATTTTCTTAATTTTAAAGCAATTATCACTCCCTCTCCCCCATTTATCCTCATGTTGTGGCCCGCGTAAAATAACTAGCATATGTGTGCGGCCCGCATGAAATAGCTGACATATGTATGCGGCCCAGCAGAAAGAAAGGTTGAGTACCCCTGATCTAGATCATAGGAGTACATATAACAATTATTTGCACGATAAACTTGATTGCTACTAAATCAATAAATGTTTAGTTGAGTGTTCTGCCCTTATGTCAGTAAAATCAAGCAACCAATCTTTGATATCTTCCATGTCCTACATATAGTTATCTTGTCCATAAGTATTTTGTTTCTGTTACAGTAAGCTCTCTTGTTAATTCAGATTAATTACGAGTTACTTTAACATATTAAGGTGATAATAAATAAATCAGAGTTGTAATAAATATTCCGACAGAATTTTTCAGTACAATTTTGGAATTAAAAGGGTACAATTTCAACAAGACTAATTTCACTGCTACATTTGTTTTAAAAAAATTCTAATAAATCCTGTCTTTTTTCCTTTATATTTTTATGTCATTTCAGTAAAAATAGCCTGGATGCTTTAATTTTTTTTTTCTCTCTTATCGATCTCATCTTGTTTTATTGTGTTATGTTATCAAGAGTCCTTGCTTTGTAGTTACTGATATCTTATTTCTAGTGTGTAAAGTTATAAACACTTTACTTTTAGATTTGTAAATACAGATTTCCTAAGGTTAATTTAAACTTAAAAATTATGTGTAATTAATATAACTGCATATTAAAATACATATTACATAAAAGAGAAAAAAAGATTTCCTGCTTTTCTTCATATTTTTAATCTGAAATTCATCTATATATCTCTTAGCCTTTCATCCATTCAGTGGGTCGATAAACGGGTACCAAGCTTTCTTGTGAACTGAACACTGGGGGCCTTGCGTCAGACTGACCACTTGACCGAAACATATGCACATGCACCCCAGCGCCTAAGGTCACGTAAACTGAGATAGGCACAGGAGGCCTTGATCCTCATGGGTTGTTGCGCCACTGATTTCAGTTCAGTTCATCTATATTATTGAAAAATTGAAATTGATATTGGCTTTACAGAGTATTGAAAGTTAATCGCTTTTTAAAAGGGTTTTATTTATTTACTTTTTGACCCTATAAAATTCCTTTATTTAATATTTAATACAAAATACAAACTCTCAAAATAATATCTTTCTACTGCTCGAAATAATTGCATTAATAAAATAAACAAAAACAACATAGCTTAAATAGTATGTTAAATACAAGACTTGTTTAACAAGGTTTTTAAGGAGGATGTATTGTATTTTTAAGAGTTGATCAGCTTCTAATTAATGATTTATTTATTTAGCAATTCGAAATTTTAATGTTATGGAGAAATAATCTGATCTAACTTAGAATATTAAATCTATTAAACAGTATACATATACACATTACCGTATTTTACCTCTTATAGAATTCTAATTACTTAAAATTCTATTTTAAAAGGAATTTCATCTGAAGACAAGCATTCCAATAGTACAGAAAATACTGTTTCTGTAGAGAAGAATATCGAAGAAAAAATTCTGCTTGATACGCATCAGCCTCGAACTCAGAAGAGAAGCTTCAGCGATCCAGGAGTTCTGGAGCCGTCAAACAAAGACATAAATAATGAACTGGAATATGAAAATGAAGTCATCAATCAAGCGTCCAGCAAGGATGAGATGTCATCCTCGTACGATAGTAATTTTGTCGAACTTTCAGCAGATGATGAAGAATCATCAGTTGAATACTTTTGCTCAACCGAAGACGAATATATTGATGATGAAATATCGGAAAATATTTCGACTTATTGGGGAGATCTAAGTCTAGTGAAAGAAATGAAATTTTACGATACCTCTGAATATGAGGAATTTTTGCAACTAATGAACTCGGAATGTTTCAACGAACAATGCGCAGCTGAATGTAAATTTTTTGGAATCGCTACATATTTCGGTCATGTTGCAGTGAAAAATCGTTTCTGGGTAAGTACTGAATTGGTTATATATATTTATTTATTTTCTCGTTTATTATTTTAAATTTAAATTTAAATATCTAAAGTTAATCACTGTTAACTTTGAAAAATGAATAATTTAATGTGAATTTAGATTCAGACCAGACGATTATGTGTGCCTTCAGTTAACTTCGTAAAACATTAATGAACAGTTGTTAAAAATCGTTTTCTGTAATATTTTAAACGAACGCTGATCCTTTGAGTTAAAGAAAACAATTCTCTTAATACTCCTGAAATGTAAATAATTAATATAGTCATCACATGTTTGATACTGCCATTTTTATTTGCTTCTGAAAAAAATTCAAAGAATAGACTGAAAAAAAATTGAGACTAATTATTATTTAGAACAATAAGGAACCTTAAGAAATGGAGAGAAATTATCACGGAATATAATAATCGAGGATATATCAATAGTATTAATGGATAATATAATTTATCTGCACAAGCAAGAAATCAAGTAATCATTTTTTGTCAAAAGAAAAACTATATTAATTAATGAGAAAAAATATCACAATTTTTTTTTCTTTTCTTTTTTGTTTCTGAACATACATTAGCATTTTCCGCTTCTCGTGCATAATATTACCAAATTTTATTTTCCACAAAATTATTCTAAAAATGTTACACAGCATTTTAAAATTAGAGGATTTATTTCTAATTGATTATAAGTTACACTTTTTGCTCTGTTAATTGAGAAGCCACAAACGATAATATTTGTTAAACAGAAAGATCGCCTTTTTATACTAGAAGAAAGACAAATTTTAATTATTATGTCATTCTTTCAACAATTACACCTACTACTAAAATACGACCTTCTGCATTACACACACTTAAGTATGAAGAAGGTCAAAGTAAAGTAACCCACACACAAGGTTGGAGTACTTAATATTAATAAAAAAAATTAATTTTAACAATCCTTAGTTGTTTTTAACCCATTTTATTCTTAGAATTAGAACAATGAACATTTCTACTAGAAATTTTCTAATGTAATTTGGTTTTTTGTGCCATAGTAGTTTAGTTACGTTTTGAAAAACTATAATAAAAGAACTTTCTAAATTCTAAATGTTACATATTTAAGTTTATAACATAATCACAAAATTATTATTGCCTTTTTTTATCTCATTTAATTTTCTTTGTTCTCAGTTTTTACAAAAACGGGAAAAGGACTTTAATTAATCGTAAAATTGACCACTTTGCAATAACTCCTTTAAAAAAAAACTATTATCACATAATTTTTTTTCTTTTATTTATGTTTCAATTTTTATAGAACGGGGAAAAAATTGTGATGTTTTTTGTTCATTCAATCAATAATTCACAAAAAAAATTAATAATTCTTCGACAATTTCTTTCTGGTGTAACTTCGAATTTCTTCGTTCCATTGACAAAAACTAGATTTCGAATATTATCATTGAGCCAATTGCACAAGACAGAATCTCGTCTCATCGACCTACAACGGAACATCACACTATCGCCCACGTGATCAAAGCCGTCAGAAAGGCGTCGATTCTGCCATCCTCGATTTATAATTCTTGTTTGCCGAGGCGGTATTAAGTAGGTGCATAGGCAAAGAATCTAGATATGAAAGTGATTAAGCGACTCATGTGTATTGTAATCAATATACTGTTATTTTCGAAAGAAAAAAATTTAAGAGAAAAACCAGTTATAACACCTCGTTGATCGAACGTAGAAAGAAAATTACATCATCGGTTTAAAAAAGATATTACACATTTGCCTTTAAATTATGAATTGTGAAATGTTTTAAAACTAATCATACAACGATTCTTCATTTTGGGGTGACGAAAATTTTAATTTGTATTTCATTGTTGTATTAATGTTGTATTCTCATGCTTCTTTCGATTCCTTCTGCAAAATTTTGCTCAATAAAAAGTATCCTAGAAATATTTTAGAATTCCTCATAAATTATCATATGTTCCAGATATTATTTTTTCAGAAACACTTAATGCAGATGCAGAAAAAAATGATTTATCTGTACTTACTTTGGTAGCATTTTACACTTAAGCATTTTTTTTTTTTTTGACCTTTTTGTTTTACACATGCATATTTTTATCCCTTTTTTGTACATTATTTATGCAACTTTAAATATATATTATATTTATCGCAAATATAATTCTTAAACATATAGTTATTAGATTTGTTTGTCTCTCGAAAATATTTAAATATTATCAAACTTTCAATATTTGCAGTTAGAAGTTTTGTTGAAAGTTCTTTCTAAGCTAATTTTTTGATACAATAGACGACATTTAGACTATATGTTAGCTAGCTACTAGCTTCTATTTGCAGGGTTTTTTTTTATTTATTAAATATTCGAATCGTTATAAAAGCGTTTTATTGTTTTGCATATGTAGTACATGATTTTTTCTAGTGATACTTATACGTTGTAATTCAAGGAGTAAGAAAATCTGTATTTTCAAAAAATGGTTTTTAAAAACACTTAAAAAGCAATGTAATAATGGAGGACCAAAAGCCAAATTCTAGTTTAGAGCAAGCATATCCATTTGTTAATACAAGCCAAAAAAACATGACTATGAAAATGGGCTGAATTGATGTGGTCATAGTTACATAATAAATACAATCGCGTGTTCTTAGCCAATCAGTTCTATCATCTCATTGTTGCCAACTTTTGATTTTTACAGAAACTTTCTTTTGAAAAGTATATATTAGTTAATAATAATAACGCACATAGGCAAACTAAATGCACTCGGCTTTAAAAATCTGTATAAGATTTTTTTTCTTTGAAAAGCTTTTTGAAGAATCTTAATACTTAAACACATCTACCCAATTTTGAATTTGGGTTTAAATTTTACTCGTTGAACAAAAAGTACAAGTCTAATATGATTTTTCAATTCAATGAAGAACACGTGATTATATTTATCATGCGATCGTCGTGAATTTAGCCCATTTAGTAATCCACAAGAATACATAACAGATTTATTTTGAAAAAATAACATGAAAATATGAACAATGATAATGATGAAACTGTAATAACTAAAACGATTGTTTTAATCAAAATTTGTTTCAATAAGTAAATATGATTGATTTTTTTTTTAAATTCATCTCAAAATTTTAATTAAAATGTTTGTTGCAAATCAGTACATATTGCTCGGGCTGCAAGAGCAATTTCTGCAGATCACGAGTTTTGGCATGCTTGTTCTATGTTCTAATTCTAGGACGTTCTTTTTTAAAAAATGTGGTTGTAATGGATGGGCTAGCCCATCCATTAGTGTAAGAGGGTCAGAAGGAAGATTAGCCACATAGTCAATACAAATTCTGTCTATTAACAATTCTCAACAACGACACAAATTCAACAACTCAAGTTAAGGAATGCATCAATTGATAAATATGGGAGCAATAGCGAGGTGGACGATATAATTGGAGATATAATAATAAATCGGATCACTTACACTTAGCACGTCCAAGCAATACACCTCTTATATTAAAAGATAATTTCTAAAGTAATTTAATTTAAAACGACCGGATACAATTTAACAACTAATTGACCAAATCGTCAATCTTAATATTAATCAAATAATCTAAGCGCTCTCACCTAGCTTTACGTTAATCATTACTTGCTATCCTGTAGGCTTCTAAACTTTCTCTTTCTCGAGCTTGAAAGTTTAATCTTCAGAAAAAAAAAAGCCTTGATTTGAATAATCACATCTTCTTCTTCGGAGGAAAGTTTTCAATAAAATAATACTTTAAGACCCATTATTCCCCAAGATGATTAGTTGGAAGAACGTGAATAGACCTGTTATATGATGATGTAATAAATATAGTATTTCTGAAATTATGAAAAATGTTCATTTTGTGATGAATAGTGTTGAATTTCACATGGATTTCACATAATCAACTATTTTGTTATACGAATGCATCTGGTTTCGTGAAGTTTGGTTAATAGAATGTTTACGGTAATGTGTTGTATCGTACTAATAGTTATACCAATACTTATATATGTTGAATAAAATAATTAAGCTGTTATCATATGCCAATAAAGATTTGAAATTATTTTTTATTTTAGGTATTAACTAAAGGAGCCGGTCGAGGTAATTTGTCTGCCTCTGTTCAAGGATTTGGACAACATGACGTAGTTTTCGTCAGTGTTGAGTATATGCAGAAAGACATCTATGAAATTACGTACCAAGTATTGGCACCAGGATTATACTTAATATCAGTACGTTGGATGGACACTCCAATATCAGGAAGTCCTTTCCTTTGCAAAGTTACTTTTTAAGAATTTGCTCGATCCATGATTGAAAAGGCCGAGCTTGTTTTTTTAAGGACTGTATAATTCATTTATTATTGATCTTATATTGATTTGTGTGCGTTTTAATTTATTTTGTATTTTTTGTACTTTTTGTAAAAGATGACAGATTTTTATTTGCGCGAGGATTTTTCTTAATTCCACAAATTGTTCAAAGAAAAATTAGGCTCTGAATAACAAATATATATATAATCTATACATACTAAAATATCTTTATCTAATCATTTTTCTAGTGTTTGTTATAATTAAATTTAAGACAAATAAAAATAGAATGTGTTTTTATTGTGATTAATTATTTTTAAAAAAGAAGAAAAAAAAAACTATTTCACCAATACAATTTTCAAAATTATCACTAAAGCACAAAAGTAATGAAAAACAATTACAAAAAGACATACATGTATTAAAATTGCCTTTTTTAAAAAACTTAAATACATTTTAAAATTTTTTTAATAAATTTGATCTGAGTATTGAAAAAAGCGTTTCAAAAAATGATATACAAAAATCTAGTTAAAATAAAATAGAATAAATTTATTTCTTTAGAATTAAAAAAAATATCGCTTCGTATTTTAAATAACAATATCAAGTAAAACGATAAATCTCTCTATATATATTTGTTCCGAATAAATATCATTTAAAAAGAATATTAAATCTAAAAGAATACATCTATTTTTACTCGTGTTTCAGAATTTATTCTTAATTTCAGAATTATAATATTCTGAAATAATGCGAAAATTGCTTGAGTATCAATTTGACGCTGGTACTCTCATCAAAATAAAAAATCTCGGTAATATTTAGCATCCACCATGAATTGACTCTCACATTTGGGGACTTGCCGTGTCTGCAAAGGAAAATTGCTAAAATGCCGCTCCATTGTTAAAAAAAAAAAAGAATTATAATAATCATGACAATTTTATTCTCTAAGAATGTGTTTAATTTCAAATAATCGACAGGTGTTTGTGTGTTCTTGCAATATTATTACAATAATTAAATTTAAAATCTTTCAGCAATAGAAAACGTTATATTTCCACTTTTTTTTTATAGAACAAGGGTTTTTTTTTATTTGCTGTCTAATAAAAGTAGAATTCAAATTTATTATCTAATTTCAAATACTACATTTTACTGCATTATAAGACTAATATTTCCAGTCGCTAGGTAATTCATTTAAGACTAGTTTTAAAAATATGAAATAAAACGACAAGCATACGACTGTATTTTAAACTTTCATCCTTGACAATAAAATGTTTTGTCTTTTTCAAACATAGTTTTGAGAAAAAGGTTTTATCACTGTGAGATATATTTTTCATTGACGTAAAATGACGTACGAATCATTCAACAATGCTTAAATTCGACGTTATGCTTACAAGTGAAATTTTTTACGTAGCAAAAATAAATAAATAAATTCGGAGCTTCTGAGACAGTGCATATTTTTGATATCGAATTAACAATGGAGTTATCTCAGCATTGCGATTGTGTGACAGAAATAAAATTCGTAAGAGTATTACGCCATCTATTGATAAAATCCGGTAATCGTAGTTAAAATTTACGAAGAGGCTTCTGTAAAAACTACACAGGATATCTAACCGTGTCTAAGACAATTTTATCATTATTTTTTCATTAATATAATATTTTCATCTGTATAAAAAGAGTCCAAACAACTAAATAACTTTTTACAAAAGTAACTCAACTTTATACGTAATTAATTTAGAGAAATAATAATTATTTTTTTATTTTTAGAATCCACGAAAGTCTTGAATACCTGGCTACAAAATATAAAAAATACAATTTTCTAGAATCCAATTTTTATTTCATTTTTAAGTTAGAAGACCAAATAAATTAATAAACACTAAGAATAAAAACAAAAATTGACAATGTTTTTTTAAAAACATTGTTTATAAACTTTATTAAAATAACTTTGGAAACGACATTCATTGTGAAAATAATTCGAATATACGAGTAAAAAATTCGAATTTGAATCTATAAAGAATGGTACTTTTCCGTTTCGCGGCGCAGACTGATAACCAGTCGCCAAAAATGATACAACCGAAGCCAAATGATGCATTCACACCGGTAACCTTTTGCCACCACATTCACGAAATAAATCGTGGTCTTTTCTTATAATGACTTTTTCTTAATACATCAGAAATGGATGAAAAACGATTGAGAACTAATATTTACTAATATTTTTAAGTGTATATTGTATGTTGTCACCAATATAACGCCAACTTAGCAAAATTTATACCAGCGAAACGGAAAAGAGCCTAAAGAATTTATATCTACAAATTCATAAAAAGGATATGTGCAGGAAGAAGGGACGAACAAAAAATAATTTCCCCTTATTTAAAGCTAAACATTACCCTGCAAAAGACAAAAATATTAAATCCTTTTTGTGTGTGTGTGTGGTTTATATAATTAGGAAGCTTGCCTCCATATTTCAGATCTCATAACTAATTAATTTTTAAGAAATTTCAATTTTTCTGAGTTTAGGTTTCAGTTTCGATTTCATTTGTAAGCCTTCTTCAATTCTTAAGGTATCCGACTACGTTCGGAACCGTGATTTTGCAAAAGCGTATAAATGGATAATATTTATGATATTCAGTGTCACTTAGATTAAAAAATGTATATAAAATTGTTTTAAGACTAGTATTACAATAAAAAATTATTTAAGTACAATATTTT
>BMAV01020400.1:190952-226566 GCA_019973955.1 Trichonephila inaurata madagascariensis | reverse complement strand
CCCCCCCCCCTATACTACACTTGAGGCGCCTTGATGAGTTATAAAGTGAGAAATAATTTGAGTCTATATGAAACATGTTTAATATATATATATACAATTAGTATGTTAAGTATGTTTCTTTGACTTTTATCTGAAAACAAAGTAGCAAAAGGAGTTTAACATGAATTGTACATTTCTTTTCATTTACGCCTGTTTTAAATAAAAGTGAAATTAGAAAAGTATTAAATTTTGGATCAGGAGTGTTTAAACGTGAATAAGTGGAAATAAATTGTACTGTTATAGGTTACATTTAGAACATGTAAGGATATTTTGATTATTATAAGTTGTGAAAAATATCTTATTGTAATTATAATTTTCTCTGTTTTTAAATTTTCCTTATTTTCTGTGTTATTTTGTGAGATAAGTAGTTTTTGTACATTATTCATTCTAAAGTATAGTTGAATAATCTACTACAATGTTATTTTGAGGTGTTTTACAAGGAGCCCCATCCTTTGGATTTGTTCTAGAACAATGTTTTTTTGTTTATTACTTGCATATTATTTTATGTTATCATTCTTAATATAACATTTGAGATAAGCCAAAATTTTTACGATGAAAAATGCATGCTTTACAATGGATTTGTTTTTTTCTCAGTTCAATTGCACATTTTTACAAAAAGAGGAAGGTTTTTCCCTTTTGCTTTTGCTCTATTTTCAAACCTAGAAGAAGCCTTGATCTATCTATCCTGCTTGGCTGGTTTTTTTTTCAAAGTGCATTTTTTTAAATTTAATACATTATTGTAAGGAAGGGGGCACAATAAAAATATATTGAAAATTGGGTCGTAAATATTGATAGTTTGAGAAATGCTGCATTAGGGGTAGAATAATGTTAATATTTTTCATAAACAACTATTATTTTTTAAAGAAGATTCATACTTTATAACAATTTTCTTAAAATTTCAATTGCATATTATAAAAAAATGCTGTTATTAATAAATCAAAGAAAAATGCCCAAAACTTTTAAAATAATGTTAATGAAGAAATTAATTTATTTAAATTTCTTTTATTAATTTATAATAATTGATGTAATAAATAATTTTTCTTTATTATCTAGTTAATACCTCTCTTTGTTATTCTTGGAGGTGGTATGTTGTTGTCTGCAGGCTACTTAGCTAGGTTAGCCTTTAAAAATCCTGAAGTCAGGTATGTATATTATAAGATTTTTTGGTACTTTTCTGTTTTGAGGGTCATATTGGTGACAGTTAAGTTGTCTTTCTGCGCATGTGCCATAAGCACTCAAACTCATGAATTATGTGGTAGGATTACCACAATTAGTAAATTTTTACTGACATTCAGCAATTTTTTTTCATTGCATTTTTATGCCCTTCCAATGGAGAAGTTCAGATTTTTTTTATATATAAATAAAAAATTTATTATTTTTAAATTTGATTTGTTTTTGTAAAAGTGATAAATTTATATAAATTCTATACTTATACCATAAAAATTATTTATAATGGTATTGAATGTTTTTAGATTGTTTTGTGAAAGTACAGTTTTTCTAAATTAAAGGCAAATTGCTATTTTATTAGTAAAAATGAAATGTGCAGAATTAAATCTAATTTTATTTTTAAGTAATTTGTCAAGTTGTAATAAGTAATTACAGTAAAAGTTATTTGCTAAAATTTTTTTATGATTTAATTTTCTCTTAATTCAGTGTTTAATGATTACAAAAATGGTTTCAAGTATTTTATATGTTCATGAACACACATTTTGGAATTCTACTTAAAAAAAAAATTGATTGCTTAGCTTAAGCATATCTTATTTTATTACACGAGGGTGAGTTGGAAAATAAGTTTCCCCTGTCAGCTGTATTCAGAGTTGTGAATGAAAGTTAAAACATAGAATAAGATATAAAAGATAAGGCATAATTTTATTTTTTCACATAAGTACCAAGTACATTGTGACATTTGTCATACCACTTGATAAAACTTCAAAAAGCCCTCCAGGAAAAACTCGGGGCTTTGTATACGGAAGAAGCATTTGATGACTATGGGCAAAAGACGACATAGCATGTGAACATGCAGGACATCAATGCACTTTTGAGTTGAGGTCAACTGCAATCAAGCGGATGGGGCTATTGCAGTGCCTGCAAAAGCGGAGACCAATCTCTCAGTCTGGTTCCGGTAGGTATAGATAGAAGGTGCGTTTTGAATTCGTGGTCAAATGAGAAAGTGAGAGCGGTTATTTGCTATGAATGGGCGGAGTATCAGGAGCAGAAATTCATAACTGGCTCATGGAAATCAATGAGCCAGATGTGATGATGAAGCAAATGGTGCAGAGATGGTGCCGTCAATTCAGTGATGGACGTCAGCAAGTGCAGGACATACTGTGGCATGGACAGTTGCGCACAGCCACTACAGATAAAAATGTGAGGAAGGTGGATGACATGATTAAAGTGAACCAGTGTATCACTATCGCTGGAGTAGCAGAAGAACTTGGAATTGAATGTAAGTGAGCTCACAAGATCATAATCAACATTCTCGGATACAGGAAAGGGTCAGCACAATGGGTGCCCCAACACACATGGAACAATGCATGGCGATCAGCTTGTGACATCTCATGCGTTACCATGAAGACGGCAATGAATTTCTGTTTTTCGGATTGTGACGAGATGAATCGGGGATCTATCATTTCACACTCGAAATGAAGGCCACATCTATAGAGTGGAAACATCCATCATCACCTGTCTGAAAGAAGTTCAAAACAACACCCTCTGTAGGTAAAGTACTCCTCACAGTTTTCTAGAATGTCCAAGGAGTTTTGTTGCTGGACTTTTTGAAGGTTGGAACCATCAATGCTACACGGTACTGTGACACCCTGTCGAAATTGAAAGAGGGAATTCGGAAAAAGTCGCCTGTGCTGCTCAGATCTGGCGTTCTGTTGTTGGATGATAATGCAAGACCACACTCGATGACAGCAATGTGAAACCACATTGCAACTCTTGGTTGGGAGTGTCTACACTGTCTGCTATACAGTCCTGATCTCGTACCAAGTGACTTTCATCTGTTTCCAGCTTTGAAGAAGAATCTGCCGGAAGGCACTTTGGAAGCAATGCTGAAGTCAAACAAGCCGTTAAACAATTCTTCCGTATGCAAAGCCATGAGTTTTTCCTGGAGGGCTTTTCGAAACTTATCACAAGTGGTATGACAAGTATCTCAATGAACGATGTACTTGATACTTATGTAGGAAAATAAAGTTACGTCTTACCTTTAATGTCTCATTCTGTTTTGACTTTCATACACAATTCTGATCACAGTTGACAGGGGAAACTTATTTCCCGACTTACTCTCGGAAATTTAAGTATTACTTGCAGCTTTAAAAGTTATCTTTTGTAACTTTAAAATTTAATGTTGCAAAATGTTTGTTATGAAAATTTTATTATAGTTCTTATTTTAAGTAAGTGTTCTTATAACTATTTTCCAGTTGATATTTTCTTAATTTGATGATTTATTAGCAATCATTGCAAATCTGTTGGATGAAATTTATTTATTACATATTTTAATATGTCTGCATATGTTCTTTATCCAAAATAAAGTAGTTAATGCCAAATTAATGTCCTTTTCTAGCCACTCATTGTTTGCTTGGCATAACAAATTTTTCCTTAAATAATTTTGGTTTCCAACTCATTAATTCTGAAATATAAAAAAGAAAGTAGGAAGAGTTTTCTGTGTGTACTTGATGAGTCTGAGTAAGAAAAGAAAACAATTTTTTCATTCATCATTTTGATAAATTTTTTGAGAAAAATGTACTTAAACTTTTTTTGTTTTTGTTTTAATATTTTAATGGAGTTATAAAAATAAAGAATTCTCTCTTAACTATTACTATGTATCTTGACAAAATTAAAAGATGGTCATTGAACCTTCAGATTTAAAAAAAAATTGTTCTAAGAAATATATTACTGAAAAAGAAAGTTTGAAATGGAAATCATTAATTTTGCAGTTGGAGGAAGAAGAGTAACCCTGAACCTTGGCAAGAATATTCTGAAAAAAGATACAAGGTAAGTAATCTGTGCAAAAATATTTTTTACTTGTTTGATGAAAATTATGTAAAAGATTATTTCTGTATTGTTTTGAAGGAAAAAAAATGTATCTGTACTTAAACAAATGAAAGGCTGGTTTGAATTGTCAATTGATAAATAATTATGTTTTGAAAGATGTACTTTTTAAAGTGAAAATAAATATCCATGATTAAAAAAATTTAAGAATGTGGGAATATCTTGAGCTGTTACTAACAAAATGTATCTGATATTGTTACGTGTAAGTGAATGGTCATCTTGATTCATAAATTTATATATCAGTGCAAATTTGCACATAATTAAAAGTAATATCTTACCAGTTACATATATCAGTTTTATTTATATGACTAAAAAAAAATGCTATTTTTAGTAAACTTTTATTTTTAACTTGAAATATTCTCATATGAAAGGCAAAAATATGGAGAAAAAATATCATTATTAATCGGTACCTACCTATGCAAAAAAGTATGCTGTACGGTATGGAGATTAGGAGAAAAATAATTTCAAAATTAATATTCCCACAAAAGGGTTGAATTTTCAAAAAATGAAGAAAGACGTAATTTTGGTTAGATGATTTTAAACTCAAAGTAAAATTTTTTTTCTGTGATATAAATTACCACAAATGATGATTAATGATGAATGAGTAGTAAATAATAGAATGTACATCACAACATTTCATAACCCTAGCAGCTTTCTCTCACTGCGTTGTCGAATCAGTCTGATCCAAGTTTTTTTCCTTCTGCTTTATTATGCGCTGTTATTTTGACGGTATTTTTTCTTTTTCTTTTTTTTTTTTTTTTTTAAATTTAATACAAAAGAAGTTGCTAAATGTACATTATGTATTTTTTCTTTTAACTATTTAGAAGGTGTTTTTTCATTGCAAAAGTTAGTCTGTACACTGCGACTGTCTCAAATCTGTACTATGAACCAGGAACATTTTGAAAGCTCAATTTTTTAGGCAATAGATGGCATTATATACCCACAAGATTTGAGATACATATAAATTTGACCTTCTACTTGAAATGAGAGAAATATTACTCTCATGCATATAGATTTTGATTTATTAACATAAGAGGAATTGAATGTTTCCGAATTCAAAGCTTTATGACTGCTCTTAAAACGAACACACAGATTTTGTTTATAGTAAGGATGAGAGTTTTATTTTTGCTAGAGTGTTTGGTTTTGGTTTGCAGTCTAGTTTTTAATAGATAATTAGATCTGGTTTGAGGAAATGTTTAGCTGAACTTGAAATAGCAGAAATTATGCAAAATTAATTCTGAATTAAACTCTTGAGAGTTGTGATAGTGACATTTTATGTATTCTGATTGTTCTGTTCATTGCAAATTTAATGATAGTGATATTTCAGACATCTGTATGCCACCTACATAGAAAAAAATGCCTCTCTATGATCATCAACAGTAGAAAATTTAGTTTTTTTAGTTCACATTCACATAAAAAACCCTCCAAAATTCAGATGATTTTTTTTTGAGTGCAAGAATTGTAATCTAGGATTCTCTCTCTGTGTATAGATTCTGCTTTTAAAATTTTTCATACTAAAAACAATTTTAAGAAACATATTTGGTTTTTAAATGTATAAAGTTAAGAGTCATTAAATGATAAATAAATACTGACAGTAAAATGTTTAAAAAATTGTACTTAAACAGAAAAAACTGAAGTAAATAAAGTATGTATATATAAAATATATAAAGCGCATGCCATTCGTATAATCTACAGAACAATATTAAACAATGCATTCATATTTCGGTATTTTCATGGATTTAGGCATAACTACAATAAACTCTTTTGGCCTGTGACCTCAGGCCCTAGTGGTACACATGCAGTTGCGTCCTTCATTCAGAAAGGGTTAAAAACTACTAAAATGTGTGTTTTCTTTAACAAAATTTACTTTGGCATTTTACCATAAAAAAAACTCGGAATGCTTAAACTTCATTCTTTTTGTGGCTGTACTTAACATAATAATTTTGTATTTCATTTCCCCTTTCATCTATGTACCAGAGAGCATGTTTCCTGCAATGGTAGGGTTTAGAAATTCTGAAAATAAAATTTTGATCCACCCTATCCCTACACAGTCAGTGTTTAATCTGAGATATATTAAAAGCATGCATTTTTAACAATATTAGAGCCAGTGCATGAGAAAATTGTCTTTTCTGATGAACAAAACTGATTGCCATAGAACAGAGAATAATTATCTAAATTGCTTGCTTTATAAATTGTAAAGAGTTAATTTCTGTCACTTGTATCTTTAAAATGGGAGATTAATGAAAATAAGTTTTAATAGAAGTTGAATATACAAGAGTTTCATTTTCTTTAAAAAATGGTATGTTCTGTTTCAACTGTATACATCAATCTACATTATAATTTTGTTTCTTAACTGCTATTAATGAAAATAATGGGCTATATATAATACAAAAGTGTTTAATAGTGTTTTTGTGATTCATGAACATACAGATAATCTTTATAGCTTTAATATTCAATCATAACTCATCTATAACAGCATTTATTCAAGACATGTTTTACACACAGTAGTATACTTATAATTCATTAGACTGAAATCTTAAAGGCTAAGCTTTATTTCTGAATAACTGAATTTTTTAAATATGTTATTGACTTATTTTCTTGCATGTCATTGAAACATCTATGCTTTTTTTTTCTCTTCATGCTCTACTTGATACACTAATTCAGAAACTGTTGTATCTAATATTTGAATTAGTGGTATATTTGAATGTGATATGTTTTAAAAAGTATTTAAACAGCAAGATATCAGTTCAGATTTATTCATTATTAAGGCTACACAGTACCCTTTTTCAAAAATTTTTTCTGGAGACAGTAACAGTAAAAATAATTTGTTTTACGTTAAGATTATATTATTAAGCTGATTCTGTAAGTAAAAAGTCAGTTTGACTAGCCCTTATTTTACAATTTTAAAAAAATCAGGAGTTTTTTTAAGCCCTTATAAAATGCTCACACAATTTTTAAAATTTTTTAGTCATTTTAAGTGATTTATGTTTGCTGAATTATATTGTAAAAATAAGTTAGCATGGATTTGAAAATCTGTTCCCTTGTTGATTTTTAATAATAATTTTTCTAGTTAAACCTAAAAAAAAAAAAAAAATTAAAACATTAACTTAATTGTTTTTTTTTAAAAAAATAACTACAGATCTCAGACCTAAATCCATACAAACTTTCATAGAGCATACGTTCAAATTTCAAAAAATTCAAGATTCTATCTTGATCAGAAAAAAAGGCTTAGGGTTTAGAAAACACTTACATATTCAAAATTAAAAGTCTGAGAAAAATGCATTTAAAGTTTGTAAAGGCATAAAACAAAAACTTTAGTGCTTGTAAAGCTCTAATTTTTAAATATGTTATTTCTCAATGTACTCTCTCTTTCTACCTTAAAACACTACTTTGATTAAATATGACTGAAAGCATTTTTTGTAATTCAAAGTATACTTTTGTATAATATTGATAGCATTTGTTATGACAACAAATAATTCAGCATAATCTTAACCTAATATTCTCATAAAAGTTTTGAAACACAATGCATTTATGTACACAACAAATAATGCTACTAACTTAAGCTAAAAATCACCAAAGGACTGAAAAGGTTGAGCAGAAAGGATGAAAATTGAAGTTAATAACGATTTCACACTGAAAGAGTTCATCAAAAATATTTTTAATTACTTCATATTAAAAGTGGAAAAATGCTTTAAAATGAAACCAAAACCTAAACTCAGAAAACTTCACAAATATCTTAAAAACTAATTTGTTATCAGATCTAAAATTTGGTGGCAAGCTGCACAATGCTATGGGCCAAAATAAAATGCAATTTTTTTTCCCCCCTGTAAATCAGAGAATTGTAGGGAACTGTGTAGCTTTAAGATTTTTGTTGTTTTAATTGCTCATATTTTTATTGAACGTATTCTTTAAATAATTTTATCACTTGTTGCAGTACATTTTTTTCTTTTTCAGTTATTTCATATTAAAGAAGAACCTGAATACAAAAAAATCAAGGAACAGCGCCCTGAATTCTAAATCTATTCTAGTGTTATAATTTCATGTCTTCTATCAGACATATTCCAAGTTAAAGTCTATTTAATTTATAGCATAAAGTGTCTGATATGATTTTGTAATTAAAGACATAGACCAGTATTTGTGTGTATTTATTTTTTCCTGTGTAAAAAGTTATATTCCTTCCAGATAAATGATACAAAGAATTAAAACACATGTAATATAAGATTAAAATTCTAATTTTTAGCGTCTTCATTAAAGTTGACCTTTTGATTGTTAGACATATACAGCATTTATCCTGTCAAATTTCTGTTACTTGTATGCAATAGGATTTTTAAATACCATATAATCTAGTTTATAGTGTGCACCTATACTTTCAAACTGCGGTTTTGAATATAATTGCTGTATAATGCACACCTTTTATTCTGAAGAAATGTGCAATGCTCTTATCTTTTGAAGTCTAGAAAGAGATAATTAAAGGATGGAATAAAATTAAACCTGACATAATTAAAAAATCACCTAAAAAATGTTGTATATCTGACAATCTAGATGGAACGGAATACTATTATTTATTTATGAATTGCAGTTACAGAGTGATGAAGATTAACAGAATTCCATATGTCTGAAGGTATAACAGAAGATGTATGGCATTTTTTATATCATTCAGTAATGAAAGCTCATAAGGTGTCATTTCTTTTAAATACACAGAATTTAGATACAGATAGAAATCTAATTTTTATGCTCATCCTTCCTTTGCTTTGTTAAAATTATCATTTTTATACCTGCCATATAACACACAGCCATAAATTTTGATCTTATTTTTGGTGTTGAAAGTGCATGTTATACGGCAGTTCATTCTAACTAGAGTAGGGATATTCAATCTTTTTTAATTTCCCTGAGTCACATAGGAAAAAGTTGTGTTTTAGGTGGTATATAAAATACACTATATATAACATGTTTCAGTAATTCATTAATTTTTTTATAATAAAAGTGAAAATATATATAATTTTGATATTTAGTTCACAATGCTCAGTTACTTCTCTATGTGCTCCTCAGGTATTTTAATTCTAATGTTCTATATACACTTCATCCTTGGAAAAACTATTCTCAAATTTATGTGTTGCCAAATTTTCATATATAAACAGGATTATGAAGCAAGGTATATTCTTTTGGGAGGTATTAAAAAGATATGCTATAATCAAATTTTGATCTAATTAAATTTTTCTTTAGGTTGAATATTAGGTAGTAGCTCTATGAATTTCATTTGAAAACTGAAAAGTAATATGATGATGCAAACAGAAAATCGATTTTCAACTATATTTTAAAGACTAATGGCAAGTAAATTTTATAATTTCAAATTTTTTTTTTTGGTCTCGGAATTAGGTAATTAAGAATTTCAAAATAAGATGTTTTATATATTACACTGGAATGAACAGTAGCGAATGAGTATATCACTTTTATTGAATAATATAGAATGCAGATTTTAATAACATTTTGAATCGAATAAGATTTCAATGAGTGTGCCTGTTTGTATTTATGTTAAGTGAGGAACTTTTCATAAAGATATTTTTTTATATAATGCTGATTTTATTTTTGTGCTTAACTTTCATCTTTTAAATTTTTTCTTTCTTTGAGAAATTGATTTCTATTGTAGATTCACTATTTAATTAAAACTAAAAGGAAAGGGGAAATTATTACAATGCAAAAGTTTCCCAGTAATCTTTTTTGTACAGATTTACTTTTTTTAAAAATTAGTACATATAGTTATTTATTCATAACTTCTTTCGACAAGCTATATTTTTATTAAACTTGGATCAAATGTTCGTACTCTCATGCATAGAGGTAAAAAAGAAGCTGACTTTCATTGAAATACATACTGCAATTGATTAAAAAGAATGTAATTTGTGTGAATTTTATTTTATAATTTGTTTCTTTCTGTGGGTGAGTTGAAAAATATAACAATCAAGATGGAAGGATAAGCAAAATTTTAAGATCAAATTTCTAAGTATTATAAATTTTTTTAAGTGCTCTACAAATTATGTAGATTCCAAGAAAATATAGCAAAATGTTATATGAATTCATTGGCAATTCAGTTATGTGAATGTAACTGAATTGCCCTATATTTCCTATGCTTAACTGAAAAAGTGATAAAAAAGGCAGTAAAATTTAAGAGAAAAAAAAAGGATTTATTTTTATTAATATTTTGAAAGTAAAACAACCGCCCCGGCCTCAGAAAAAGTCTGGTTGAAAATATTAATTTCATTACAAATTCCAAGCAAGCAATAAGAGGATGCCAAAAAGGTGTCTGTGGCTCTCGAGATTATAATGTTTTTCTGAAGTGGTCTGCAAGGTCATTCGGGTTGGATACCCCTGTTTTGGAGCAACATACACAGAAAGAAGCCTTCACCACTTAAAAAAATGAATGAAACACGGACAAGTGTTTGATTATTTAATATCAAAATGTCCAATAACATTAGCTCCTTGTTTCCATCACTGTCATTTTTTACTGGATGCTTTCCATGTATGAAATCATAGACCACAGGAGAAATGATTTTTTTTTGGACAAATGCAATGGTTTTGCATAGTTTAAAGAATTCTGTTAGTGTTGGCCTTGGTGGTTGTTGCAAGTCATTTTCTTGGAGGTTATCTGGGTTGTAAAATACTTTCTATTTTCTGAATGATCACTCAGATGTTGAACTAATGGACAGTGTTCAT
This sequence comes from Trichonephila inaurata madagascariensis, assembly GCA_019973955.1. Taxonomy (NCBI): domain Eukaryota; kingdom Metazoa; phylum Arthropoda; class Arachnida; order Araneae; family Nephilidae; genus Trichonephila; species Trichonephila inaurata. The sequence goes on along the minus strand of BMAV01020400.1, from coordinate 215,766 downwards.
GAATTTAAAAGCTGAAGAGGTTTGCCACATTGTTTCATAATGTCAAATGTACTTTCTAATTGAAATGGTAAATCCCCATCTGTTAGTTCATTCCAAAGTTTAAAAAGGTTGCTGTTGAAAGACATGAAGTTACAATTGTTTGCATAAGTGAATTTTTAAAATTTAATAATGCTAGAAAAGCTAAATCAAAAATAGTTTAAATGTATAGCTATATATTTGTTGATGTAAGATAATAATTGTCTCAAAATGATAAATCAAATAATATAAAATATTCATAGATAAAAAAAATAGTTTAGCTCCTCAAAGAATTAAAAAAAAAATTATAACATTAAACTATGAAAAAAAAATTACTGTACTGTCTTTTAAAAACAAAATATGTTTCAAATCTTTTATCCAAGTATAATATGTAAATACGCATGAAAATTTGTTGCCCTTTCTACCTTTTGAATTTTAGTCAAAAATTCTATTTAATCTGAATTGGTTTTCTTTGTTACCGTAAACAAAATGAAATCATAAAGAAAAATATGTGTTAAAAACAAAAAATCGCAACTGAAAGATATCTTTAGTTCCAGTTCTTCACATGATTGCATTTAAAATGATGAACTATCATGCTACAAAGCATAAAATATATTTTAAGTCAATACTGCTTCTTCTATCTCTTAGGTTTTAGAAAAGTTCACCAAAAATAATTTAGGAAATTTTTTTTGGAAGGAATATTTTTATAGCTTTTTAAAACATCAGTAAGCCTCCTAAATATTTTCTGAACAATATGATCAGTGGTGTGGATTTGCATAAGGTGCTAACATTCAAATTTATGTAATTAATGTTCACTACCTAGAAAATGTTTGGTTTATTTTTATTTACACATACATATCAAAAGTTAGGTCCTATTTAAGCAGAGATGTCATGTTACAAGGCTCCTTAAAATTCGTTAACCCCTTAACAATCACATAGTTTTAAGAAAATTGTTAAAAAAAGAGTGCCTATTTAATATTCAAGAAAATTGCATAAATAAATAGTTGAAAATATCGAACTCCAATTACATTATTAGTAGTCTGGGAGTGACAGTAAGTATGGAAAATAGATTTCTTTCCTAGATTGTTTTTAACCATTTTGGTGTATTATTTTTCTACATTCCATGCTGAAAGTATCCATGGGCACAAGAACAAGAGGGAAAAAACCCACTTCATCATTTCTCGGGGAGCAAGAAGGAAGAGCTTAAATTAGTTCTCCATACTCTTAAAAATGTCAAACATCTCTATTTTTCTGTCATTTTTCTTTTTTTCAAATGGGGTTGCAGTCTGATATTTTACCTTTGCAGACCTAGTACATTTTCCAGAAGCTGGTATCACATTTTAGTGTGGCAACATATAGGTGGATACTAATTGCCACAATGTAATTTTCCTCTCCAGAAGGAGGCATCTAAGCTCTGACGATGCAAAATCATACTAGGGGTTTTTAATTTTGCCGCAAGCACCCAAGACAAATAGGTACTCTAGGGATCATTAAAATGCTGTATAATCATACAACATGGATGCTTTTGATTTTTTTGCATCATGAAAACCCACCGACTTAGGTTGGGGTTGAACCTGCGAACTTGAGCGAACAAGGTCTATGCCAGGCAGCTGGCTCTGTGACTTATCTAATAGGGAGGTTTGACTGCAAATTTTTTCTGAGTGTTGTTAGTCTCAAAGCTTTGCCTTTTCAAACTTTAAATGGATTTTTCTTTTTTTTTGTCAATGTGTTTTCCAATTCCCTATGCTTTATTCAAGAAATTTTCGGTACATACTTTCATATATATGTACTTTAAAAATCAGTATGGATTTAGGTCTGAGAGTTTCATTAATATTTTTAGAATTTTCACATTTTGGGGAGGGGGTGAGTAAAAGGGAAGTCAGCTACACCAAGAGTTATTAAAATACAACAAAGTCAGGTCCTCCAATAAATTAAGAAATAAAAATTAAACTTCATGAATTTTGAAAATTCCTTGCCATACTTTTCTTTTTTTGGAATCAGTTTTATGGCATGATTTACATAAAAGTATTACTGTCTCTGAATAATTTTTGAAAAAGTGCACTGTGTAGCTTTAAAACCTATGTTACAAATATTATTTAATCTCTTGAAATTAATTGCATTTGACTTTATACTCTTAATTTTTCACTGTACATAAATTTATTATCTTTGGAGTTCTTATGATATTTTTACTGTTAATATCTGATAAAAATGTAATTGATTATTTTTTATTACCATTTGGATTAGAGAGGTAAATTCACTTTTCCTAAAAAAACAATGTTTACATTCTCAAGCTTTGTCATAAGATTGGATTTTAGTGATTGGTCGGAAATCCATATTAATGAGATTTGTTTTTTCTATTATAACAAGATACAGTCAGACTTCCATTCTACAAATCCTTTCTGATTTTCTTTGTAAAATAGCCTCCAAATAGCGAAATGCATTTTCTATTAAATGAACTTTTTCTCTTGTGATTAGATTTTGGTACATTACAAAGATGTGAGGCATATTATGAAAGAACATTTTTTCAAACAAATTTCATCAACTTTACCAATTATTAAATTAAAAGATGCATGTGCTAATATACGTTAAAAATTGCTTGTAGGCTTAAAATTTGAAAATGTCATTAGAGTTCCATTGATTTTTATATAAAATTACTTTTAGTTGAAAATACAGTGTATTTTTGGACGTTTGTTTTTCTTGTTTTCTTTTTGTTATGAAAGATATTAATTTACAAATATTTACTTTTTATAATGAATAGTGCTTATGAATTTAAAATTGGTTTTTAACGCATATCAAAAGACTTCTCTATTTAATTAATTTTTGGGGGGATTTAACAACTTTGTTAAATACAGGTCAGACTGTATTTTATTTGTATATGAGGGCATAAATAATCTAATCATATCCCTTTATTTATGTTGTTAATGTAAATATATACTATACAAATAAAAAAAATTTTGGCTTTTGCTTCAATTATTAAGAACCATTAATTAAAAATCAATCACTAGAAAAATAACAATTTAAAATGCATTTTATATGTAATATACATAAAGAGTTACTTTTATGAAGAAAATAATTATGATAAATGGGCAGAATTTGGTAAAATATTTTATAAAACTTTGATAAATGAAAGTGAAAATAATGAAGACAGGTGCTCTTTTTCTTTTTTATTTAACATATCACAATAATACAAGATTGAAGTAGTTGTTGTAAATAAAATTTTCTCGAATATACTTAGCAGTGTTGGTAACAAAAATGAAAAATCAACATCAGCAGTCTAAAAACAAAAGCACAAACTATACATCAAATATACAAATAATTTAAAAGAAAGACTTTAAAAATAGTCTAGTTAAGCATTTTATGGCACATGTATTTAAATAAATTCATGAATTACAGGGATAGTCATACATAATTTTTTTCATACCATAAATTTATGCATATAGCTAATATACCTTTTTAAGTAATGTTAATGTGAGAAAATATGCTGTATTCAAAGTTAAACCTTAAATTGTCAAGCAATAAAATATATATCTAAATGCATAGTAATACTAAACATTTCTATGATTTTATTTTGAAATTAAATGTTAATTGCACACTTAAATAAAATTTACAGGCATTTTAAGAATTTTCGTTGTTTTGTTTACATCCATAAAATTTTTATATATTTTGTAAAAAATATTTTGTTTTACCCATATTTAAAAAGGAATTAATCATGCAATTCTGTAGTTAATGTTTTTTAGAATCAAATTTGAGATGAATTTGAAGAAGTTTTTAATTTTAATCAACATTCCAGATATAAGGCAAATTTGATTTTTTTTACAGTAAAATTTCAATATTATTTTTGGTAAATTTAGTAAAAGATTTTGAGTTGATAAATGATTATTATATACTCTATATATTTCATTGATTTTGCTTAAGAATATTTCATCAAAGTTAAAATTAACATACACAAGATGAATGCTGTTCATAACTTTATTACTAACATAGAAAAAAAAATCAATAATCCACAGTAAATTTCAGAATTTTACAGTTAGTTTAGTTTCTGAAATCCATACATAATTAATCAACTTAAAAAGAATGAAACTTTAACACTTCTTTCAAACCTTAGATTTAAAATGACCTTTACATTTAAAAATTCTTTTCGTTATAACATGTGTGAAATAATTTTCTTCAATTATTTTGAAACACACATTGCATTAGATTTCATTATCAGTTATTTATAACCAATGGATGTACTATAAGTGCACATTGAAAATGAAATTTGTATTTTAAAACATTTAAGAGAATAAAACTATTGTTATAAAATATTGGCACACACAATTTTTTAACATTATAGATTGCCCATACATTAAAAAAATTATTACGTATAAACATATATTGCAAGCTTCTGATTACAATACATTATGATGACTACATAAGTATAAAATTAACATTTTTAATGGATTAGTACTTAAATATATGCTAGTATTGAAACTAGAACAAATAGAAATAAAATTATAGAAGCAGAGATCTCTTAATATCTTTTATATAAAATATGAAAATAATGCTTTTAGGATTTAAAAAAATGTAAAAATGCTTAACAAGAAATAGGAAAATTTCTTAATATAATGCACTTAATGTATACACCTGCCTTATGAATAGTAAATACAGCTCTGACAAGACTTTGTATAATTACTTTATAGACTAGACAAACTCAGCGAAAAAGTTAGATTCACAAGAAGATAACAAGATTGATTTTAATTAAATTACTAATTTTGTTCAGTTTTTTTCAATGTAAAGCAACAATAAATATATACAACAAAAAGAAATAACCAGATTAAGACTGAAAGTTTTTTTAAAAAATAGTTCCAAGTACCAATTCAAGAATGAGAATTAGATACATATAAAATTTTACTACAGCTAGCTATTTGGTATCAAATTCTTTGTCACTTTCCTCAGAATCGCTTTTTTTTCTATCTAGAGAAGGACTGTCTGTATCGTTTCTCCAGTGTGGATTTATATCTCCACCTACTCTGCTAGCATCTACTCTTTTACTATCGGATGCATTCTCCATCATGTATGCAAAAGGAGCAGTTACCAGAGGTATTGAAACTTTTGGATCTTGGGAATTTCCATAACTTTTTCCACTAGTGATGCAGGCTGGTGGACCCGAAGATAGACTATAACCTCCAGAATAGGGTGCAAAACTACCAGATTGCCGTAAGGATTTTGAAGTTATGGCATGTGGTTTAGGTCGAGGTGCCACTGGTTTCACAATTCGAGGTCCACCTGAAGGTTTTGAAATAGCACTGGGGAATTTTTTAATGTTCTTTGCAACATTATTTATGGGTTGTTTGGTTTTAGGAGTCCCTCCCGAAAGCTGTGTGGTTGCTCTGTTTTGAGATTTCGTATTGTCATTTAGATTGCTATTAGTTTTAGATATTTTTTCATATGTTGAACTTCTTGGAATGCCTTTTTGCTGTACAGGGGGTGTTGTGACACTGCTGCATCTATAAAATATATTCTAATTAATGATGATTTTTTTTCAAATGATTTTCATCAATAAAAAAACTATGCAGGGTTATTCATAATTCCCTCGAAGGTTTTGGAGTGTTTTAGTAAAAAAACTAGGATAAATACAGTAAAAAAGAACATATGGAAGAATATGGAAACAATTTAAGTTTTATTTACATATTTTATAGGTGTTCAAATATGTGGACCCTTAGTAAAATTTGTGAACCCTCAACATATCAATGCATTCCCATTTACTAGAACACTCTACTCAAAATGATACTATCTAAGTTATTGATAGCACATATTATCCTTTCATACAGTTCTGAAACATCATGTAGCAAGGGGGTCTTATGTAAAAGACTGTTTTTTCGGATAACATATGCTGTCAATAATGTTGATAATACTATATCGAGTAGAGTGTAGCAGGAACTGGAGTATCGCATTGATGTATGCTGTGGGACCAAGGGTTCACATATTTTAATGTAATAGGTTCTGTATTCATCTTGATTTTTTCCTGCTGTACTCCAAAACCTTGGAGGAAATTGTGAATAACCTTGTATTAAGTAAAATGTTGCACATTTAAGTCAAATTTATATCTAAAACAGAAAATTTTAATTAGCATCACACTAAAAACCATATTTCATAGATTTTTATTCAACTTAGTGAATAGAAGTGATGAATTAAATACTATTGATTCCACACATATCCATAATACTGTAAAATATTAAATTAGTCTGTCCCAAACTTAATGGTATATATATATCTAATAATATTTTCTATTGTTAGTTCAAACTAAAAGTAATTATTTTTATTTTTTACAAAGTTTATAATTTTTATTTGACATGATTGATGAAATCCCTTGCCTAAGTCAATATATGAAATTAATTTCACACACATACACACACAAATCTCATACCATCGGATTTAATATTTACAGTGGTGTACACAAGGGTAGGGTTCAAATCTCTCCTATAGACCAACTGGTTTCTAATTTTTGACATAAAGTATACGTCTCAGTGCCTTTGTTTAGGTTTTTATAAAATTGTAACCCCTCCCATGAAAGTAATCTATGTAAGCCACTGAACATTCATTATTCATTTTAGATGCAACAATTTAATAAGATAAGAGATGAAATGTATATAAAAATTTAAAAAGGGGAAAAAAAGATTAAAATGTTATTTCTATTAATTAAAAAGTTCCAAATTATGAAATGAAATACTGAAAAATAACTACCTCAAAGTTACGTTTTTTTGAGTTGCAATTTTGCCTCGAGTTCCTAAAGCAAGTTGTTTTTCTGCACTGGAACTGTCTGTGACAGGGCTATTTGCTGAAGAACTGCTTTCACTCCTCTTCCAAATTGAAGATATTTTACTTGGCACATCTTTTTGAGAATTTTGTTTTTTAACTGATAAGCTGTTGGAAGACACAGATGATAGGCTATTTGTACTTGTAGTTCTACTGCCCACAGCAGATGTTCCACGTCCAGCTAAATTACCACTACTTGGACTTTTCTTCTCTAAATCAACAAAAAAAAAACAACAAGAATTAATAACTGTACTCAGACTTTTGCTAATGTAGAACATGATATAATTCGATTATGCATTTCATTAATTTGTTTATAATACACAAATGCCCATTAATCTTTAAATATTACAAACATTTTTACCCCAAAATCATAAAGTAACTCTCATTTTTTTAAAGGTAATAATGGACATTTACAGTTTTGTAAATTATTAGAAATATAAATAAACCAATCAATTAAGATTATATCAGAATATGGATTTTAAAGATTCATAACTATGTATGAGAAATAACATTTACAGAAGTTTTTGAAAATAATTAAAAATTTAATTTGAAGATTTTATGAATAGTTAAAAAAATACTACGACCAGATCAAAGAGTTACTAACCATTAAACATTCTAATTTTGCTTAGTTCTTGAGAAGTTTATTAATTAAAAGTACATTTATTTTACTTATGAATGAAATAAAAATGGCAAAATAAATTTAAGTTTTCAAAAATCAGAGGGAGATAAAGGAATAAAGATGCGTGGTTCATTTTCTCAAGCAAATAAAAATTTATTAAAACATTTTTCTAAAATAAATATATCAACAATAAAAAAACAATGTACAGTACTAACTTATACGAGAGAGTTTAGCACATAGGGAAATATATAATACAAAAATAAAGATGTTACCTGGAATTTTTGCTATGCTTTGGGAGCTGGGTGAAGTAGATATTCCATACTTTTCAGGTTTTCTTTGAACTGGAGCACTAAGTTTTCTTTGCAAGCTCATGTTGGATGAAGGCAAGCCACTGGTGGTAGTAGTAGAAAGAGAAAGTTTTCGATCAGGAACTTTTGCTTCAGTTGAAAGGGGAGATGTCACTTTTTCACCACACATTTTGTCATTATTATTATGATAATCAGTATGTAATTTTGACTGTATTGAAGGCATATCCAAATCTAGAGGCACTTTTGGACTTGTTTCATCTTTGGTAAAAGTATTTTGTTTCACTAGAGGATGAGGTCTTTTCACTTCAGCATTACCATTGTTAGCTCTTGAATCTAAATTACTAATGGAAGTTGTTTTAGGAGCTGGTGTTTGCTTGCTGATTTTATTAAAACTTTTTGCTGTAGAAGCAGGAGGTTTGCTAAGAAAGGCTCTTGGTGACATTCTACCACCACTTACTTTAAGATTTATTTGTTTGTTTTGAGATGCACGTAAGGCAGATGTTCTGGTGGGTCTTACACCACTCACGGATGGTGAAGGTGTCTTTGCAAGACTTGCTTTGTTCACACCCATAATGCGAGCACTGGTAACTTGCTGTAAAAGATTTCGAGGACCGCTGACTGAAACTTTACCTCTGATCGATTTTACTGTTTTTTCAACGCTTTTCTTCTCTTGCATTTGGCGAATTGTTTCTCTATTGATAGGTTTTACAATACGTGGGCCACGTCGTTCAGCTGGTGGGGAAGATGGAATACTGGATTCGAAATTATCATCTCTATCAATACTGCAGTGATCGTCAGTCGTAAGGTTACTAAAAAATCCAGATGACATGTCATCATCAGTGATCAATGAAGGATTTTGAATATTATTTAAAGGACTATTATTACGAGGTTCCATTGCTAAAGAGCTAATTTGCTTAATTGGAAAATGTTCTTTGTCTATAAGGCTATCACCATCAACAGAACTGTTTAAATTATCAGCACTTTCATCCAGATATTTTGCAGATGGTATAAATGGTGAATGCATGGTTTCCGTAGATGGTACAGAAGGTTCGTCATCATGAGGTAGTTCCTCTTCAAGCTCAAAATCTGAAACTAGAGGATCAGATAAAATTTCTGTTCCATCTTCCATAGTCACTTCAGCAATATCCTGGAAGATAGAAGGTGGTTTCACAAGATCTAAGCAATCTGAATTGCAACTACTTTTCATGCTTCCTGTCATTATATTAGACAGTTCTCGTGAATACACCTGGACCATTGCTGCTGCAGCATTTAGTCGCTGAAACATTTCTGAATTGCTTCTAGGATCTGCAAGTGACTGAGATCTACTTTCCAGAATATCAGAGCTTATGCTATTAAGACTGGCACAACTATTAGTCATGGATAAATCATCTAAAACTGATGGAGGATTGATATTCTCAATGAGATCAGATGTACCACTGCTTTTCATGCTAATATTCTCCATTGAAGTGGAAGCTGATACTGGTTTATCTTTGTCTATTTGTCTGGATACATCTAAAGTTTTAGCTATGGTTTGCCTTACTGACTTAAAAACGAATCTGTGATTATTATTTAGTTTCTTGGATCTTTTAATGTTACGTCTGCGATCAACTGCACGTTTCCCATTAATGTAACACCCATTTCCATTCGATAAAAGATCTGACAACCCACTACTGGTCATACTCATTTCAGCTAAGCATGATGGTGGCTTCATATTTTCCAAATCAAAACTTGTACTGCTGTGTGTATAATCCTCAATGCCTTCTTCTAATTCAGCAGCAATCATCAAAGCCCCTCTTCTTAATTCCATTGAATCTGTCATATTCCTAGGAATGCCTGTTCTTGCACTGCTACTGCTTTGAAGCCTATGTTCCGTTTCTTGACTCAAACCATCTTGATAGGCAGCCCCTTCTAAAAGATCAGGTATCACACCTCGAGATACTTTCTCTTTTGTTCTTTCATCTTCTTTGACTTTTTCTTCACTTTCGCTTGAAGGAACAGATACAATGTGACTTGGACCCTGTGATGATACAATATCGACACCTCTGGTGCTAAACATGTTCTTGTTATCATCTTCACTAGATTGTTCAGAAGGAGGTCGTATTTCCATTGAACGCCTATTGGATTTACTTTTTCTTGAACGGACTCTATTGTTTCTTAAAATCAAATCACCTGATTTATTATTTGATGTTCGTGATTTGTAATCTGAATCAGGACCTTCAGACTCGTCACATGCAGATGGGCTGCTGCTAAGGATATTGTCTTCAGAGATATTTTCTTCAGTTGAACTAGAGTTTCCATGAATTTGAGGTTTTTGAATTTGGCTGTCTTGTTTAGGCCTACTTTCTGAAGTGAAGCCTCTATAAACTGGTAAATTTTGGGATTTGATGTGAAGCTGTCTCGGATGCTGTTCGGCATCAAAGTTTGTATTTTCTGTTCGAATAATTTGGGGAATAGAAGTTTTGCCTAGTGTGAAAGAAAGAAATAGATTTTAAAATAGTTCTTTACAAATATTAGATTTCATTATTATTAATATATTTTATTAACAGAAATTACAGAAATATTTTTTAAGCAATATAATTTATAGAATACATTATAAAATGAAATATTAAGAATTTATCTGCAAATAAAATTGTTAGTAAAAGTATTCATTTAAGACAATAACAATATATGATTATTTTTTATATTTGAAAATATTGATGACCTATTTACTGCCATCAATCTTTGTTTTGAAATTTAGTAATATACCAATACGCATCCCAAATTAATTTTATGGATTCTTCCATTTTTTGCTATGATTTTCACAATGAAATTATTTTAATCGTAATATTTTTTTTAAATTTATGCTTCTTATATTGATACAAAGTGTAAAATTTTCAAAATGCTAATAAATGTTAATTTTATAAAATGAAATGAAAATAGTTTAAAAAATTCACATAAAGTTCATTGTTGTACCTTTTCTGCTTTAAACACCCATTGATACTAAAATGTTTGCAATTTACTAAATTTTTATTTTATTATTTAAAACATAAAATTGAAGGAAATATGTGGTGCAGATTTGAATTATCTTACAGCCAAAATTGCTATATTACTGTTACAATATATTACATTGGAAAAATAAAAGTCTTGGTTACATTATTTTAAACAAATTGGTATTAAATGTTCTTTATTTTTATCATATAATAGGAAGCAAAAATTTCCCCTCCTACACAGAGATGTCTTGGGGTATGGCCAAACTGGGCCCATGTCCTAAGACAGCCTTGGAGAAGGCCTCATCTTACTCTCGATTTGACCATGATCAGTAAAATTATCGTAAGATTTTAATCCTAAAATGTTATTCCCAGAAATATTCACTAGAAACTGGGAATTTTGAGCTATTTGCCGTCTGGAAGCAGTAGCGTGACTGCATTATTATGTCATGTGTGTCTAGGCCCAGACCTACCACCATAACACCATTATTCATTTAGTCGAAAAGGCAGCAATTGGTCAAGTTAGCTTATACCTAGTTTTTGGAGATTGTGAATTATGCACAATTATTTATTACAGGTTACTGTTTGTATTTCACAGTGTATGCTTTATATTGTCGACTTAAAAAGATTAAAGGTAAAGGCTATTTTTGCATAAGGCTTCAGGACCTCAAGAAGTCTCACAGCATCACTGTTCAAAAATTATATATCAAAAATTTTGCAAAATCACTAAAACTCCAAGAATTCTAGACTTTTGAATCATAAATATGCTTCATAAATTAATTCTTAATATATAATTAATCTGAAATTTACCTGACATTCTTAATTCTGCTTGATCAAAACTGGATTTATGGCTTAAAGCAGGATACTTCTTGCATACATCAAGACATTTGGAAAGAAACGCTTCTGAAATGCCTTTCTTACTCTCAAAAGAATCATTCCGAGACATTGAATCTTCTGTTTGTTTTTGATTCTTTGGTATATTTCCAGAATTTATTAAATTATCATTATCATCACAAATAGTGCCATCAGAGTTGGCCATTCTAGTATGCAAATTTGAAGACTGAGAGGTTCCAGGAATGCTTTGAAAGTAATTCTGACTTGCCAAGGCACATGTAGTTTCAGGTTTACAAGCTGCTGGGAATGATTGTGTTAATCTGGACTTTATAGGAATACCACTGCGGGAATATGTTACAGAGGATAACAAATTATTTATTTTAGAATGTAGAGTAATGTTCATTTGTTGTTCTTGACTTGGCATTCCTAAATTTATGCAGGCTTCAACTAAATCATTGTCCTTTTCTTCATTCTGTTTTTGTTCATTTTCTTGGGAACTTGAGCTCTATAAAAATATGAAGGAAAACATTTCAATACAATAATTTATTAAAATTGTTTTTTACAAATAATTATAAGTTATTCTATCCTCAAAGTTAAACAAAACTGAATTTGAATTTCAAATCTTTTAGAAATCTAAAAATTTAATACTGCAATGAAATAGGGATCTATAATTTTTAAATGAAAATTTTGCTAACAATTATATTTTAGATTTATTATAAAAACACTAATTGATATTTCTAATTCAAATAGTTAATTACCATTAATTTCTAAATATATCTTAAGTGAAACTAATATAATTGTTCTCAATGTAATATAGTTAAATATAAAGTCAACAAACATTTCATTGATCACTGAGTGAAATTACATCCAAAATTTATACTATTTTAATACAAGCCAGAAATTGTCTTGGTGACCATGAGTATCTTGTTCAATGAAAAAAAATGTTAAAATGTGGAATAATTAGTAGGAAAAAAACTTCAATCAAGCATCCATAAGAAATATAAATTATCAGAATAAAAATTATTACCACATGTTTATACTACCATAATAATTTATTATGATAACACACAAGTACATTATTAGTATCCTAAAACCAATAACATAACACAAGTGTGTGGCAAAACAAAATTATGCATATATATAATTTCAAAACATGAAAAAACAAAACTATTAGTAAAATAAAAGATGTGATATGAAATAGATCCTAATACGTATAAGCCAGATGCAACTTTTGACATTTTATAAAGAAATCTATTTTAAGTAGAGTGATTGACGCTGAAGGTATAATTTGATACTAAATTTATGCACTTTTTTAGCACATATAAATTAAAATATTTTCTTTATACTCTTAAATAAGTCCTGTTTCTTTGATTTTTCCCTTTTTAAAAGAAAAAGATGTATTTAATACAAATGCTTCTTAGAACTGATAAAGTAATCACATATTTAATTTAAAAAATAAAAAAAATTTTTGTTTCAAATTAAAAAAATTTCCAGTACAATAACATACATACAAATTTTGAATTATCCAAAGGATAGAAACACTTTCTTTAAACTAATTTTATAATCATTTACATAATAACAAATAAAAAAATATATTTTTAATGTCGTTACATAAGAATATAACACAACTAAAAGTACTGCAACAAATAGTTTTAAGATTCTATAAATATGTACTAATCTTACTTCTTGACTGGAGTACTGATCTTTGTCAGGAGAAAATGGACTGTTTTGAGGTCTGGATGGAGTCTTTGAAGAAGTAGGCGATTCTAAGACATCAAGACTTACAGAATGATCTGTTATAGTTTCACTATGCAGAGCCTCATTGCTATTCACAAAAACATCACTATCCAAGGACATTCTTTTTATAGAGCTAGGTAAAGAGTCATTTGATGGTAGAGAATTCATAGGCCATGCTGGCCTAGGTCTTATTAGACTCTGTGCATCAGCCTCTGGAATCTTGTCTGTGAACTCAAAAATGTGATGTTTTTCCTCACTAGTGCAATAACCAGGAGAATCTGGTAAATCCGATGGAGAAATAACTGCACTTGTTCTTTGGCTGAAAAATTTTTATATCTTAAAATTAATTTAATGTTAAAGGTAATAACTGCATTTATTTACAGAAATATCAAATATATTTTCTATAAGGTAACAGTTTCACTGATATATGAATAGAGTAAATCACAGCATTAGCGCTATGAAATATACATATTTTAATTTTCTGTTATGTTATTTATATATGAATCCATTTTGCTTTAAATTAATAATATTCAAAATATGCATATATATTTTAATTATTTTCAAATACAAAAAAAAATTCCCAAATAAATAAGATGTTTAAATATATAAAAAATGATCCATATTAAAAATTGTATTTTACACCTAAAATAAAAATGTAAATGTTTGATAAAGATGTAATATTTATATATATTAATATTTTTTGAAATAATTTTAATAAGTAAAACTTAGGAAGATACTGACATTTTCCAAACAGCATTAAACATTTTCATAATGTTAATAAAACAGAAGGTCCCAATACAGAATGTCCCAATCTTCCCCTCAACACACAGAATGTCATATGGCAGGTAGGTTAGAAATGGGAAGTATTGATTTTGTATGCATTAATAATATGGGCCACAATGGCTGCCTGCCAAGAAAAGTTTGAGTGCCCCACCTTTCCTAATTCTATCTTGTGTCCTGATTATTTTTTTTAAAATTAAAGTTTGTTAAGAAACTTGCACTTATAATCATGGTTTAAGTAATTTAAAATTACAAAAGTTAAAATACTTGACATACAAATAAATAACTAATACCGATATAATAAATAAAAATAAATTATTTAAAATTTTAAAACATTTTGCAATTTTGAGTACTATTGGAACAATAAAATAGGTCATTAAGTATAAATATAAGGAAATTATTTTCAAAATTTATTATTTCTCTTTTGAGATAATGGGAAGGACTACAATATTCCTATCAATTTTTAAAAAATAAATATTTTTATAATTCTTTTTTTAAAATAGACAAAATTAGAGTATACATTAATCACAATTATTTCATATAAAAGTGGAAAATGATGATTAAATTCCAACATATGACTTCATAAATGCATTCACATTTTATTCACTCTTCTTTCCATGATATTAAAACATGGAACAACTTAAAAAATACATAAATTTTTCTTAAAAAAAAGATATAAATCTTATTACCTCACATCACTGACCCAAGAGCTACGAGCAGAATGTTGAAAACAGCTAGTTAATGAGCTTAAGGAACTGCAACGTGAAATTACTAGTGGTGTTTGATCAACGCTTTGGTCATCACTGACGACTTCTACAAATAAATTTTTAAAAAATTGAAATTTACAAACTTTTAAAACTGAATATAAATTATAATCTTATATATTGAATTTTAATTTAAAAATGTTTCAATAAAATAAAAAATTCTAATTAAAAAAAACTTTTTTAGAAAAAAAAATTGAGTTAATGTGATAACAAAACGTTATACAGAACTGTTAAATTACATTAAGATTTTATCACCTTTGCTCAATGTAGTTGCAGATGAAGATAAAGCATCACTAGTTTTTTTGGGCCTCATCACAACATTCTTAAATCTCTCTCTCAGATCAGTGCTCCGCAATCCATCCTGTTGGTTATGTGCAGTGCTACTCCTCCAAATATCACTTTGTGCTTTTCCAGAAAGCAATCCAAAATCCTGCTTGCTGTTTGGAAAAGTACGTTTATTTCCAGGAATTTCTAACAATTCATTGAAATCAGTATCGTCAATTTGATTATGAGATGAGCGAGTTGGTTCTGGATTATGACCATTCATTTCAGATGAATCAAAACCGTTCATCGCATTTGAATGATGCAAACCATTATGATATAAATTCTTCTCAGATAGTCTATTATTCCTGACATAACCTTTTCTTGGTGGTGGCAAACTATTTGGCCGAACTGCAGGTTTCTCTTCAACATCTGAAAGTTCAGCATGTCCATTGGTTTTGATATCAGTTGATGAGGTTGAATTGTTGGTACTTTGTAAATGCCTAAACATTTGTAAAACAACATTGCTGTTTCCCTCAAATGGAAGATTAGTCTTTTCTTTCCACTCAGCTGGTTTTTCTTGAACAATTTTGCAATCTAATGGCATTGATCTATTATTGTTTACAAAAATTCTAAATCTTTCTCGTTGTGCTTTGTAGTGAGGTGGTTCAGATCGACTACTTCCAAGACTATCTTTGCTTTCTGAGCGAGGAACACGAACTGGGGAGCCAACATGTCCATTGATGCTATGGTACATTCTTCCGGGAAGATATGATAAGTACTGAGGTTTCCGGTCAATACCATTCATTTCATAAGCAAACTTCTTATTAAATTCTCCACCTGGTGTAGGACTTGTTTTAGGGCTATCAATATTATCACAGGTTTCAGCAAGATTTTCATCCAAGTCAGCAGCAAGAGCCCTCTGTTTCCTGACTAACAAGCTAGGCATGTTCGTCAATCCACCATTAAGATGTCCATTTTCAGAATGAGATCCTAAGCCCAGGCTAACTCCTTCAGGTCTAGCAGCAAGGAGATTTTTTAAGGCTGCAGAGCTACCCATAGATATCATTTTATGTTTTGAGTGAATAAGGTTTCGCAACATTCCAACGGCACCCATCTCCCAAAGCATTTGTTGATCTTCAGAACATCTTGCAGATAAGTTCCATAGAGTACCACAAGCATTGCTTACAATAGTTAAACTTGGAGATTTCAAATGAGAAAGCAAAGTTTGTAGACACTTATGCTTTCTCAATGTGACTCGGTACTCCTCCCGCACGGCAATGTGGCTGGATATGTTACGAAGGATACCACCTCCATTCTCAATGATGGAAAGTGTACTGGAGGAACTTTTATATGTAAGAGTTGAAACTAAAAATTCTAAAGCACCTTCCACTTCACAAATATCAGCTTTATTCATACTGCAATGTGCAGAAAGGTTCCACAGAGCTGAGAGGATGCTTTTAAGAGTTGATTCTTTTTGTGCTTCCATTGCTGCTTTCATTAGAGTAGTAACAACTCCTACTTCTCTGAGGATTTGCTTACTTGAAGCATCTGCCCTCCAGGACAGGTTACGCAATACACTAGCAGTAACCTAATAAAATATAATTTTATTTTAAAACACATGTAAGATGAAGGTATTGGAAATGTAAACAATTTTGATTTGCGGGAAGATTTACATAATACTTTAGAAAAATGATTAATAGATTGGAACCCATCACGATTTCAGATGGTTTATTTTTAACACTTTCACACTTTTTTTTATTTGTTTTAATAATGCTTTAGAGGGGAAAAAATGAAATAAAAGTAATTTTGGTGATGATTCTAATTAACTTTGCTTTCTGATTCAATTTTTATTTAATCCAGAGTAATAGTCATCTTATTATTGAATCACTTAATAGTTTCAAAAAACATGATTCATTTATGAAACAAAGAAATTAAGGGCTTACTTATAAAAATAGAAAAATTTGGATACATCTGTTAAGAATATAAAATCATTTTGATATTTGTAAAAATGTTGTCAAGTATATGACAACAGGTAATTCAATTTATGGTAGTAGAAATTAGTAAATATAGTTGAAAAACTAATATTTATTAAACTAGTACCTAGCAAACTTATTAAAAACAAGAAAATTTTAATCTATATGCATCTATAAAAATGAAAAAATAACACATTGACTTCACACTAACACAAATCATAGTTATATTTTAGAAAGTGTACAAATGCATGAAAATATTGATAGTAGCAAGAATTAAAACTAAATTTTGAATCAAATGAATTATAAATCAAATAACCATTTAAACCATCACTACTATTAAATATACAGGAAACTTTTTAAAATGAAAATGTACTGTTCTCATCATCTAACACAATGTCTTGAAAATAGCATTATTTAGCAAAATTGGTTACCACTGAAATATTCTTATAAATGAAAAAAATATTAAGATTTCTTCAGTTCATTTTCCCTTCAATTTAACCCTCTGTTTCTCATCCCGATATTTCAAGGATGAAGTGTTCAAAAGTAAATTTTTTTAAAAAATCTATTTCTTATAACTCCAAAACTACTACTTTTTTACCGTTTCCTTGAAAATGTTACAATCACTAAACGGCTAAAATCTTAAATAATTATATATCTTTTAATTTTTATAAAATTAAAAAAAAACATTTAATTTAATACATATATCACCTCCCCAAAAAAAGATAGTTATAGCTAGAAAAATTTGAGTTAAATCATAAGAAATATGCTTAAATGCTCTAATAAATGAATAAATATTAACTGCAATTTTCACAAATGAGTATTATAGGTAAATTTATAAACATCATAGCTTTTATTTATATCAGCAACAATTTTATAATTTAAATTAAATACAGCAAAAGTTATTTAACAAATCATTATACTTCAATAAAATAAAAAAAATAGATACTTTTATCAAATATGTATCAGTGCTGAGTCATAGTCATTTATAATGTTATTTTCTCTCTCAAAATTTTTCTTTAAACTTCACAAAATACTTTTAATAGAAATATGCAAATAAAAAAATATTTCAATATTCGAAACTACAACATTGAACTCTAAAAAAAAAGCTTTTAATTCATAACAGCTAAATATTAAAAATTAATCTAAAAATAATTTTTATAAAAATAAGTAACTATATGGATGCTTTTAAAAGAATGCCTCACTAGATATTAAAGCAATATACCTGGCGGAGATCCTCATTAGGTGAATATAATTGTGCTACTAAGGCTTGCATGAAGGGTTTCATGGAGCATAGTAGAGCTTTGTTAGTTCCATCACCAAAGGTTAAATTTGTCAGAGCCATTCCAGCATAGCGACGAACCGTAACACAGAACTGGTCACTGGTATTACCGTGTACTTCGTGATCAGCCTGAATCAATTCAGCAATGGCTTGTAAACCACCTAATAAAAAGAAATCTTTATATAAAATGTTCATTTTATCAAATAAATATCAATTACGCAAGTACTTAAATTTGGTATAATACTTTATGGAAATAATCTACAGAATTTATTATTATATAGTGTATAAAATATTAAAACAATCAGATACATAAATAAATTTCCAATACTTAAAACAGATACAAAAATGCACACTCTGTGCATATTTGAATTTTAGAAATATAAATTTTAAATTAAAAAAAATGAGGAGTAAACTGGCATGAGGATCAAAGTGTAGCTTTCCCTAGAAAAGAACTTTCAGGGTGACTCCCAAATATTTTAAAGGAAAAAGCAAGAATTTAATATCATTTTCTTTAAAAATACACTATTATTTAATAACTAATTATTTACAAGAATAAATTACAATATTAATTGGAGTACTTTTGTACATCAAACCCATAGTACAAATAATAGGATTCAATTTCCTTTTTATATTAGTTCATATTTTTATACAACATATATTAAATAAATAATAAATTCAGTTTTTTAAACAATCAATGATTGTGGTTCTTTAATAAATAGGTAATTATATAATCAATCACAAAAATACCTTTTAGGGAAAGTATTTTTAAAAGTTTATGTGCATACCAATAACAGCTATTAACCAGATTACTTTTTTAAAAAGGTTGATAAAATGTTAAGAGTTTTTGGGAATTCCTTGATTGAGAATTGTTTATGACTAAGAAAGAAATGAAGTACATTTAATAATAATCTTGTCACTTGAGTTTAAATGTTATTCCAAATTTTTTTAGTGAGACAAAGGCAAATAATAGCAGTAATTATATAACATGCAGCATAAAATTTTCCAAGGCAGAACATCAATTACTTTTAAATTGCATTTAGATAATTACAATGTAACATGAGCCCCTTAAACTGGGCATGGCTTAATCCAGTTAGTCCTTAAAAAGTTCATAGTAAATGTAAATGAAAAAATGAGTTACGTAGTCCCCCCCACAGCCAAATATATATCATGTAAATATTGAATTGATTAAAATTTTTATTGTGCAGTTATTTGCTATTTTTATTTGTCTTATTTCAAAGTACATATTCGTTTTACTGTATTTATCTATGTACCTTGGTTCACTTTATAAGTTATTTAGTTTAATTCCGACTCATTAATCAGGATGAACTACAACTCCAGTTAATCTGTATTAGAAAGGTTCATGTACAGGGGGGGGGGGGGAAACCCCCCAAGGAACATGTATACAAAAGATTTTTTCAGCATAATAGACTTCACATATGAAGCTCAGTGGCTAAGTTGTAGCATGACGCGTTTCCACGTCACAGGTCGGAAGTTCAAATCCCAGGCTGGGCAAGGTCGACTCAGCCTTTCAACCCTGCAGTGGGTTGATAAATGAGTACCAAGCTTGTTTGGGAACTAAACACTGGAGGTTTCTTGTCAGACTGACCATCTGGTCATGCACCTCAGCGCCCAAGGTCACGAAAAATGAGTTGGGCACAGTAGGCCTTGACCCTCATGGGCTGTTGCGCCACTGAGTATAGTAATAGACTACATACATATACACACAAGATAAAATAAAAAAAATAAAAGTTTTTTTTCTCTTTAAGCTTTTTAGCTTAACTATTTAGTCTTAAAATGGAGTAAAATTGCTTCTTATAAAGAAATTTTTGGTGATTCTTTTTTAAAAAAGTAACTTAAAATAGAATAAAGTTTTAAAATTTAATTTTTCAGCTACATAAAATTTTTACCACTTGTGATATTAGTTTATTTCTTTTAATATGATTATAATTAAATGCATTTTTAATTAACTAGTTTTCTCAATCAAGTAATAATCTCTAAAAAAATGAAGTAAAAAAATCACCTAATTGGCACATGGCATGCCTGTGTTCTTCATCAAATGATAATTTCATTAATGCAGCAATGGCTGGACCTGGATGCAAATCTAGATTTTCTACAAAACAGAAAAAAATAATTAAAAAACATTACATATAGAATATAATGCATTTGGAATGAATTCCTTTTACTATATATATATAAATTTAGTTTAAAAAACATTTAAAATATATTTTAACATTAATTTTAAAACATTTAATAAGAAAATAAAAGTCAAGAATAAGTAATCCAAATTTCTAAAAAAGGTTTTAACCCATATGCCTAAAAAATTTCAAAATTAATTATAGTAATAAGTTTACATAATATGCAATATATCACTTTTTACCATTGTGTGAAAAATCCACATTACTGGAATCCAGATCCCTCAGGAAGTCAGAGTAATCACGTATTTGTTCCAAAAGTCTCAAAACCCTGGCTTCTCGTCGACCTCTTCGATCATCTGGATGTGCATGAACAATGTTATGCAGAGCTTGACTTGCTCGTCTCCGTGCCTCTCGTACAGCCCATTTGACATTCTCAGAAGTTCTTTGTTCTGACAATAATTGGTCACCTTCACTTCCATGAAGGAGTTGAATCAGAAGAGGTAGGCATCCTACATATGAAAAAAATTACATCAGTATAAATTAAAGATGCAAAATAAACTGATAGGCACAGAAATCAAACAGAAAATACTTTGCAAATACCTGACTGTCGCATAGCAATGCAACTGTCTTGGTTACTAGACATTTCCAAAAGAGTTCGACTCATATCTTCTTTGTTACAACTTCCTAGCATGGATAACAATGAATACACCATCTCTACCTATGGATGCAAAAATATTATATATTTAAGTATGTATACATACTCGTACGTACTAAAATTAACGTCGAAGTAAATAGTAATGTAAAAAATTTAGCGCAATGTTAAATAAGAAAAACAGGTACCGTTTCGCCATCTCAAGCGATAAAGTCGCCAAAAACGATACAACCGACCCCAAACCAAATTATCCCGCTGGTAACCTTTTACCACTACATTTTCAAAACGAGTCGTGGTCTTTTCTTATCAGTAACGTTTTTTGGAACTAACGTATCATTGCAACAATCGCCAACTCTGTTAATAACTCGCTAGGTTGGCAACCCCGATTTCCTATGTGTCGTACGAGCTGGCAACCGGGCGCTTCGTTTCATATAATGTCACCCATACAACTGAACCCAGTGGCGCAACAGCCCATGAGGGCCAAGGCCTACTGTGCCTATCTCAGTTAAAGTGACCTTAGGCGATGGGGTGCATGAGCAGAAGTTTCGGTCAAGTGATCAGTCTGACGCGCAGCCCCCAGTGTTCAGTTCCCAAGAAAGTCTAGTACTCATTTATCGACCCACTGAAGGGATGAAAGGCTGAATAAACCTTTCCCAGCCCTGGATTTGAAACTCAGACCTGTGGTGTGGAAGCGCGATACGCTACCACTTAGCCACTGGGCTTCACATGTTGCCAATTGGTTGAGATAATACATAAGTCCCCTTTTTTTAGCACAATTCATCAAAAATGGATGGAAAAACCAAAGAGAAATAATATTTATTAAAATTTTTTAAGTGTGTCTTGTGTCCAATAAAGGCAACATGGCGAGATTTGTGCCGGCGAAACGGATAAGTACGGGAACATATACATTGTATTACAGGAAAATAATTCTCTTTGACAATTCTCAGATTGGAATATAATTCCGGTCTGTTTCTATTTCAGATGACATTTGTTACATCTGGTGGCTATTCAATTCAGATAAAGACAACTCCTTTTATGTCCATCTTAGTACTTACGTATTATCGTAACTTGTTGGCGACATTGTATGAAATAAAGCACATGGTTCTCAATTCAGTGCGTATACACATATGAAATTGGGGTTGCCAACTTAACAGGTTATTAACAGAGTTGGCGATTGTTGCGATGATACATAAGTACCGAAAACTTTTATTATGGGACGATACAAACATTTAGAAACACGAAAAAACATATAGGACTTAAATTTAGGTTGTACTATTAGGACAACCGACTCTTCAATTACAGATTTCAACTGCACAAAGCGGTAACTCACCTGTCACTGAACCCCCGCATACACAAAAACAAATTTCGCGTTATAGAACAGCGCCCTCTAGTTGATGCTTTTCAACAACATTTTGCACGTAAGATAATAATTCAAGACATATATCCTTTGAAAAGAAAAACTATTTGATTTCCAAATTACGTTCACATCAATTGAAAAAGATTATTTTCCTGTATATGCAAATATATCTGGTACTTCCGTATTATCGCAACCATGCCAACGTTAGAGATAACTCGCCAAGTTGGCAATTCCGATTTTGCATGTATTATGAGAGCTGAATTGGCAACTATGTGCTTCGTTTCATATAATGTCGCTAATACGTCGTAATATATACGTAATACCATACGTAAGTACCATATATCTTTTAAAGAAATATTTATATGTGTCTGACATGGAAAAGAACAGTCCTCGTTGCTCAGAAAATCAATAACTCTTATGAATGAAAAGTTTTAAATTTATCATTTAATATATCAGATGATACTATTAATGAATAAATTTCTTAATTTGCTTGTTTTGAACTTGAATTACTAACAGTGATAAAATCATTTATATGCTTTAAAATCTTATCATTAAAATATTTTTAAGATGTTTCTTTTCAAACAATATCATTAATCTAAACTTCACAAACACTGATTTCACTCAGGAGGTTTGATTTGAGTTGTTATTTTTTAGAACTTTGAAGCTGCACGAAGATTATTGGCGACGGGCTTTGTGCTTCGGTCTAATGACGAGGTTGAGACGTGAATTGGCACTCCACTTTCTAAACCAACATGAGGAATTTGAGCTTCGACGGATTTCACGCGCATCAGTCCCTCTACACAGCAGGTCTTAAATGGAACCAGGGTTCGCTTTTATGATACGTTTAAACCCTTTATCAAAATTATCCAACTTTTAAAACGTTAGGACAAAAGCAAACATAATAGG
This sequence comes from Trichonephila inaurata madagascariensis, assembly GCA_019973955.1. Lineage (NCBI taxonomy): Eukaryota > Metazoa > Arthropoda > Arachnida > Araneae > Nephilidae > Trichonephila > Trichonephila inaurata. The sequence continues at coordinate 192,382 of BMAV01020400.1, read as the reverse complement.
GTACTTCCGTATTATCGCAACAATCGCCAACGTTCAAGATAACTCGCCACGTTGGCAACCCTAATTTTGCATGTGTCGTATGCGCTGAATTGATAATCATGTTCTTCATTTCATATAATGTCGCCAATAGGTTGCGATAATACGTAAGTACCCATAAAAGTTATGGACTACGTCAGCACTCTTTTAATCTCACTTTTTTGGTACAGACTATAAAGTTTCTTTTTTTTTTAAAATTCTATTTAAGAATACGATTCAATTCAAAATATTACGTTGCGCAAATAAAATACCTTTGTTCCCAGCTGATGAGTATGAGGTCGACGTGCACTCATAGTTGCCGTACTTGAACTAAAGCTCATGATACTCTCAGTATCATCACCTCCAAAACCATCCAAAGGATCTTTCTCACCAATGCTACTAGGTCCACTCATCCACAAAGCTGAAAAAAAGCATGCAAGAGAATATGAACATGTGCAACCAACGCACACCGAAAAATACTGATTAACAATTGCAATACAACATTTAATTGTACCCGATGCTCTTAGAACCCATAAAGCAAGCGTTTTGTAATTTGAACATGTTAACTTACCTCGATGCATTGGCCACTCTCCTTGATAAATAGTCCCTAAAGAAGGCATTCCATTAGGTTCTGGACCATCTACAGTCCCCATTGGTAAGGTGCCGTTTTGGTGAAATTCATCCATAGAAGCTGTGGGAAGGTCTAAGCCCTTTATGAAAAAAAGGAATAAATTGAAAACTGATCATAGATTAAAGACTATTTAACACTACAAAAAAAAGGATAAACTAAAATATTAGAATAAATAACACAAAAATAGTGGCCAGGGACGTCTTAAGACTCTTTGAGGCCCGGGGCCCAAAGAAATCTTAAATTTTTTGAGGGCCTCTATGCAAAAGTAGGCCCTACCCGAGATCTTTAAAAGTAAACAGTATAGAGCATGCATTGTCAAATATCGTTCAAACGGTAGTTTGAAACAAATAAATGTGCACGATTCGCAAAATCTCAAAAACCTAGGCAAAAACTGGCTCGACTGATGGCCGCATTTTGAATGTTTGTTTATCGTATTAGTCATGGAGAACGGTCATCACATAATAATACAGTCTTACCACTTTTACCAGTTGACATGCGGTTTAAAATTCCTTGTTTTTCTGAGAATATGTACGAGAATAAGATTTGACCATTAAAGTTATAAGGATTATCATCATATTTAGACAGAGTCGAGCAGGGCCGGCTCTATCAATTTTGCCGCCCCGGACAAAAATGGAAAATGCCGCCCCTCTTCCCAAAGCAAAAAATTCTATTTTAAAAAGAAAAAAAATTCACATAGATACACACCTATAAAACTTGAATAACGAACAAAAAGGCAGCATATATATATATATATATATATATATATATATATATATATATATAT
>BMAV01020400.1:161244-177527 GCA_019973955.1 Trichonephila inaurata madagascariensis | reverse complement strand
GGGGGGGGGGGGGGAGGCTGAATCCCAAAGCCTATCCTTGTGTATGCCACTGATTAAACTGCTGCCAATTCACAAACAATAATTAAAAAACATAATTTGCACAGCCTCAGTAATATATATTGAATAGTCTTGGTAAGGATGTGATCACTTCTAGAAATTTTTTTAAAAAACGAAACAAAAAATATCTTCGTTTTGTTTAAAGAGTTTATAATGAAAGAGAAAAAAGAAAAATATGAGAATGGCCTATTAAGAAATGACAATAAGTCTGTTAAAAATCGTGACAAAAAGATTTAGATGGCTTAACATTATCACAAATGTCTTAGTGAAACATCATTACGATTTGTCATTCCAAAACAATAGGAAAAAATTAACAATGCCCGCTTACCTAAAATACACACTTTCTATATTTAGTTCTTCATAAAGAAATATGAGAAACTATTCCGGAATTGGACAGAAAAAAATAGTGTCAAGGGCATAACATCCACACAGTTGGTGAGAAGAAGAAAAGCTTATTTATCACAAAAATGCCAGGAAATATTTGTGTTGACAGAAGAAATGAGAAAGACGAATAGGATGTGACGCGCTTAGAGGCCCTACACCTGGGTAAAGACGGGGGAGGACAGAAAAAAATGTAGAGGATAAGGAAAGGAAAAATTTAGAGGGTAAAAAAAAGGAGGGGAGTGGATCTAACCTTTCATATTTGAGGGTGGAATATGAATTGGAAAAGGGGACCAGAGTTGTTAGAATAGAACAGCTGCAAAGGGGGTGTAGGAAGGTAGCTGTATGTCAAACGTTCTCTGTAGCAATAATCTAAAAATACAATATTAATTTAACGTCACATTTTTCATCGTCAACTATCTTATAGGGATATTTTAAGTTACAATAGGATTAAGTGAAATTTAGTATGAAGAAGTGGTACTTATGTATTGTATCTTCGACCAACTTCGTAAAATTAAAAGATTTTGCCAACGCCATGATATGCAGCTAATAGCAGAAACTGCTCCCACGCACGTTTGAACACAACAGCAAAGATGGCGACATTTTTTTGAATTGGCGATATTGGTCGACCGTATAATACGAAAGTAGTGAAGAATTTAATTTTCCATCAAGGATATAGGATACTTACGTATTAGCGTCACCGTAGCCAAATTGGCGGCAGGCGAATCGCGCCATTTTCCACCACTGATCGGTATTTTTTCATATAAAACACGTTAGAACCGTTGTTATGATATCAAAGTACCATTCGCTTGGCGCCAATTTGGCTGCGATGACGCTAATACTTAAGTACCGAATATAGTTGGTAGATTAATTTCAAAGGAAGTGAATGGATCATTTAAAATTTTTAATCAAATCTATGCTGATTGCTTAGTCAAATATTTGTCACTTAATCGATGAAACTGCGTTTCCCAACCGGGTCCTTAGAAATTTTAAAGGGAAATTGGGTTCACAAACATTATCATACTAAATAAATTTTAAAACTGAGACTTGAAAAAAAATTATGTATCATGAAAGAAAAAATGCATAATTTAAAAAAAAAATTTCTTTTCTCGAAACGAAAATGAATTAAAAAAATTCATAGTAAAACTATGAAAACGTTTTAGAGGACAAAAACAGGAATACACACTCACCATACTAATATAACAATTTTATTTTTTATTAATTAAATTGCAATAAAATTATCAGAACTAATAATTATATATTAGTTACACATAAACCAAATTTTGTTTTTATGCAATTTTTTTTTTACAATATAAATTTTTTTTTAAAGTAAAATGTTTTATTTTAAACTTTTTGTTAATCAAAATTCTTTATACTTTTTTCCATGAGGAGTCAAAAAAAAAAAAAAAAAAAAAAAATCCCCATTCCTGCTTTATGTAGAAACCTAGAAAACGTTGAGTTAAATTTTTTGTGCTATAAAAAGTATTGAACAACACATTTTAAGAAACTAAATTTCTTAAAAGAAAAATTTAGGATATTTTCGATAATTTTTTAAGATTGCTCTATGAATTATCATAAGATGTTTTACACCAATGTAAAAACGTTTCCAAACGAAGTTTTATTTACAATCCACCAAATAATTTTAAAATAATCTAGAAACATTTGGATGCAATGTTAAATCATAACAAAAAACAAAAATGAGAACCAAAACTAAACTAAAAAGAATTGTTTTTATGATGTATACAATTTTAAAATAATAATAAACGAAGACAAATGCAACAACTCATAAAATGTGAGTGGCCATGAACTTTATCAAGAACTTTATGGAAATATGAAAGGATATTTATCAAATTTTGAAAACAGTAGCTGTGCTTTAGAATGTCATATTTTTTAAAAGCAAGACATTTCTTGAAGCCGAAACCCAACAGCATGCAACCAACTAGAAAATTTTCTTTTCAAAATATTCATTTATGAAAATATGAGTAATGCACGAAGCCTAAACATGTGTGTTGGAACTTTTCCAATCTCTAGTTTATTCCAGATTACTTTCGATAAACATGAAAAATACGAAAAGGAAATGATCTTTTTATGTGTGCTACTCATGTACAGTTTCAATCACTTTATTTTACATTGAATGTGTGTGTGCAGCGTTCATCTGAATTTCTGAATTTAACTATTCTAAATCAAAGACACACACATATATAACATTTGTAAACAAAGGTATTGAAGCCAATAAAAAATGACTGATTATTTATATTGAATATTTTTTCCCCAAACGATTTGATACTACACGAAGGTAAAATGAACAAAGGAACGAACAAGTTTTTATAAATTCTGAAATGTTTGTAATTCTTCGATTAAGAAGAGAATTTTGCTAAAATATTCCATACATAATGTTTCTGTGTGCTAAAAAAGTACATTAGAAATTTTTATCTTTGAATATTTGATGCATTTCAGAATGCAGAATAAATATATATTTTTGCACATAAAATATTCCAAATCGTTTTGAAAGACATAAAATTTGAAAACGATAATAACATAAACGGTAGTGAACAAAAATTTTCATAGATATTATTATTTTTTAAAGAGATATGTTTATCTACATCAAGTGTTGTTGATATATTATCTTATACACTGCGCTTGAGGAAAATTTATGTTACTTATTGTTCAAAATAAGACTGCAAACACTAGGTATGTATATCTATAATTCATAAAATAAAAAATAATTAAATTACTGAATGAACACGATTTCAGCGCATTGTTTAGAAAGGATTTCGTTTAAAATGAAATTTCGTATGAAGAAAGCATTTAGACAACATAAATTCAATCAATAAAATAAAAATTGCAAACGCTTCTCGTTAGTTTTTAAAAGAATAAGCGAACTTCATAACGATCACATGAAAAATTCCATCACGTTTTTTTTCTCTCTATTGAATTCAAAACTTACATTAGACATCCTGTTCTACTAGTAACATTTAGACGAAACTTCAGGTTCGACAGTTGGGTAAAGATGTTCATATGTTAAGATTCTTCAAAAGGTTTTTTAAAATAAAATTTTAAAAATCTTGTTTTATACGTGTATTTTTAAAGCAAAGCCTTTTGCTTACCCATGTGCGTTGTTATTGGTGACAAATATATACTTTTTAAAAGAGAGTTTCGGCAAAAAGCAAAAGATGGCGACAGAGAAGAGCATGAACTGATTGGCTGGAAACGCATGATTGCATTTATCATGTGACTATGACCATCACATGAATTTATGAACTGAATGACTAGGTCATCATGTGACGTCATAGTCGCATGTTAATAAATGCACACAATCACGTATTTCCATCCAATAAATTTATTCGCTTCACTGTTGCCAACTCTTGTTTTTCATAAAAACTTTATTTTAAAAAGTATACACTACAGTAGTACCACTACGAAATCAAGTTATTTAGCTGTTCTATTGTTAATCACGCTGCCATCTTTCTTGTGTAATAGGTTCTTTTGTTTGAATACAGTGAAAATCGTTCAACATGAAACTGAGGAGACTGAAATATTATTTCGGGTTAGAAGAATTTCGTGTTGAAAACTATTAGGGAAAAACAAACATATGTTCAACAAAATTAAGTTCATTAGAATACCATTTATTTCCATAAATATCCGTTACTCTATTCAAACATTTCCGTAATTTTCTGTTTTTTTTTAAAATTGTTGTTGATAACGTGTGGAGTTAACAATACCAAAATCTTCACAGATTTCCGTTTTCGTCTTCTGCTTTTGATCAACAGCTTTACGAAGCTCCATTTTAAACGAAATAGCAGTTTGCTTTCCCCCTGAGCTCTTTGCGACTGGGCTCGTAAAAAAAAAATCTTTTAAAAAAGAAAAAAAAAAAAAAAACTCGAGCCAAACTCGCTGATTTTTACCCACACTACAATGTATTCGTCACCGAATTCAAAAGCCAACCGATGAGAGATGAAATATTTTTTGTGTGGCATTTGAAGAGATGAAAGTAACTTAGATAAACAAAACTGACTAGTGGCACTGACTATATATTCCAAGGGGATTTCAAAGCCAAGTTAGCCTCTTTTCTATGAAACATGAGATCACCTATCTTTCATTTCACACCCCTTTTTAATCTCGCATTCGCGGCTAGTGTTTTCCGTACATTGTTCATTCCCAGAAGGGAAATCTTTTCGTGTTAAGCGATTTTCGCTTCGTGTTAATAGAAAAAAATGCATGAAAATACATACCGTAAAATCCGGCGTATAACGCGCACTTTGAACACAAAAAATAAGATCGAAACTTAAGGGTGTGCGTTATACGCCGGGTATAAAAACGATAGCTTCAAAAATAACAAAAGCGATGTGCTTAAAAAAAAATTTATTTCTACATGTATCTAAACACCGTTTATTTAATAGAAACAACTTGCCTTATGAACTAAAAGAGAATTGTAGTTCTAGAAGTATACTATTTTTTCTAAAGTCTGGAATAATACCTCGAATAAATGACCAAAATGTAAAAGCAATGTATACTAATATTTGAGATTCCTTCGTTAAAAAAGGGGGTGCATGTTATACGGCGAATATACTTAAAAATTAAAAAAATCAGGTTGAAAGTATAGGTGCGCGTTATACGCCGGATTTTCCGGTAGTAGTTTGTGGGGACCGTTGTATTATTTCGTGTTGAGCGACATTTCGCCCAAAGCATTTTCGCGTTTAACGTATTTCACTGCTGCGTAATCATAATTTGAAATAAAATCTAATAAAATCCAGGAATGATGAAATGCTGGTTAATTTATAGCACACAGTTTATTCACTCATAAAACACAGTTATATACATTATGTACACAGACTATACATACACATATAAACTTTATAATCAGAATACCACACAGCCATAGCTCATAAAAGGCCAAACCGCAACATAGCACTGGGCAGAACTGAAAACTTAATTATAAGAGTGCATTCGTTTAAATACAAGGTTACAAATTGGAAGGAAACCACATTGGCCAATTTATTGCTTCCATAGCTCCCTTTTCAACATTCACTGTACTTTCAAAAGACAAGAAATCTTTCATTTCGAAGTACAGTATGAAATATTTCAGTACACCTACAATGAATAATGAATTTTCACAAAAAGATAAATTTTTGTGATAAAGGAATTATATCACATGCGACATGATTCATTTGCTTTTGTTTTGTTTTTAAATACTTTTTCAACAACGGGTCAATCTATACGACGGCATTCTTCTCTCTACATAAATCACCGAACATACCAAAAGAAAATGAAATTTATAATACGAATTTATTTTGACAGAAAATACATCTCTCTCGAATGCCTCAGGCTGATGGATGATAGCGTTTATCGATCCGCCAGAAAAGCCGGCTTCGGTAACTTTTCACACACAAATAGAAAATAAAAAAGTATCAATTCCAGCATTTGTATCAAAATATAATTTTCAGTACAAGGTTATTTCTGAATGGGAACAGATAAAATGTATTACGTGTACGCGTGACCTTCAACCATTTTTACGAGCAGAAAAGATTTACAAGATATAGTAAAAGAAAGATTTACTCGAATGGCAGAGGATTTTGATAGCCTTCATTGACAATAAGCAGGAATTGGAGGTAAGAAAGCGCAGACCCAGAAACAAATAAAAATATGATGCCGGTTCTAAAATAGTACCAGCAAGGTCGTGTGCCGAAGTTCGAAAAAGAAAGTATCGAACTGGAGATGTAAAGATTTATTGGATATGATGTCATGGGGGGAAAAAAGAAAACTTACGTTTTGTGACATAAAAAATTGAAGATGGGTAAAAAGATATTAATGTGAGAACTGTGCAAAGCTACTATCTTCCGTCAATAAACTGGTTTTGAATGAAACAATACTTATTTTCAACAATAATTTAAGAATATATTATGCTATCGCACAAACATAAATTTTTTAAAAATGTTCGCCATTTCTCAATGCTGCGATTTCATTGATAAAACAACTTCTCTCTGGACTTTTTATTTTAAAAAATTAATTAATTTGAATTTCACGCAAGGACTTAAAGAGAGCATTTATTTTTACTACATTAATAAATTACAGTTTAAAAAAAACTAAAAAGCACCCTTTTATAGTTAATTGAACTAAGGAGTAACTTAATCTTTTAGTCGCCAAATCTGGAAATGGGATCTGAAATTAGTCGCCAAATGCGGGTTGAGATCTGAAAATGGGAAATAGTTAATCCTGATGATCCTGATCAGGACAATGGAACAAATTTATTACATTATTGTACTGTTACGCCCTTGGACAAGTGAGAAAAATTTCGAATTAATCTGACCTTTTTAAGTGGGTAAAAATTGAGTTCAGAGATTCCGTTACATACAAATGAAGTTTATAAAAGGGTGATTAAAAATACATTACAATGTCAATACCTTCTTTTAATCAATAGCTTGTTTTTGGAAGAAATCTAAAGTAACATATTGGAAACATATTACAGCATTAAATAATACAAGAACGTTAATATTACACAAGAAATTATTTTTCACAATATAAACTAATAGGAAAAAATTAAAAATTTTTTCCCTGGTAATTCTGACATAAAATAATACAAATTTATTTACATTTTACTTCGTCCTAAATAATTTTGAACTTTACACTAACGTTTCAAATAGTTAATACATTTTATAAATAAATTTTGACACTCATTGCACACACACACACACATTTGACATTTTTTTAATAAAAAAAAATTGCATTAACCACAATATACTATAATAATTATATCACAAATTAATATTCAAACCTAAATATGTTTAAGGTATCCGCGACTACGTTTGGAACCGTGATTTTGCAAAAGCGTGTAAATGGATAATATTTATGATATTTATTGTCCCTTAGATTAGAAAATGTATATTAAATTGTTTTAAGAATAGTATCACAATAAAAAATTATTTAAGTACAATATTTTGACAAGAAATGAACATAGAATGACCCATTTTCAAAATATTCTTCTTTTGTGAAGAATTCTTCTATTATAATAATATTTTGCCTGTATATAGCTCAGACCTCTCTACAGAGGCTCAACTAGAATGTTTGAAATGCATAACTCGGAAGTCGGTTTATTCATGTTTTACGAAAACAGAAGGGAGAAATTTTAAGAAAATACGCCGATAATTATTTCAAACGGTTGTAACTCTGAAAATAATGTGAATTTTTCAAAAATCATAGTTGAGCCTCTGTACAGAGGTCTGAGCTATATACAGGCAAAATATTATTATAATAGAAGCATTTTTCACAAAAGGAGAACATTTTGAAAAAAGGTTATTCTGAGCTATATACAGGCAAAATATTATTATAATAGAAGCATTTTTCACAAAAGGAGAACATTTTGAAAAAAGGTTATTCTAAGTTCATTTTTTGCCGAAATATTGTATTTAAATAATTTTTTTGTCAAAATGTCCTCAAAACAATTTTATACGTGTTTTCTAATCTAAGTGACACTAAATATCATGAAAATTATCCATTTATGCGCTTTTTTAAAATCATGGTTCCGAACGTAGTCGGATACCTTAACTTGGTATTTTCTGGAATGGACGAACATTCCAAATTTCTCACTAGCATTTCAAAAATAATAATAAATATTAAATATTTAGTATTTCCCAAATTTACAAACATAAAAATATTTCATTCACTTTTGATATAAGTTTCAATCACCGTTTTTAAAAGATTTAAAACTTCATGCATATAATCCCGTTATACCAGATAAAAAAAATAAACTTCTTTTACGAGTCTTACGATACGATTCTAATATTAAATTATAATAATCTCTATAATTTAATTTAAAAATCAAACTGAAATAAAAAAATTCTTCGTTTATTAAGCCTTTTTTCAAATTTAATCTTTTTTAAATCTAAATAAACAATAACGAGCTCATACTTTGAAATTATCATCTATAAGTTCATTTTCATTTCTCAACATAGAATTTCATAACAAAACTTTTTTTAATACAGAAATTAATATAATGCATGACTATGTACAAATGGAATAAATAAAACATTAAACTACACTGAAAAAATCCTTGACCTACATAAATTATTTCAATTGACAATCGTGAATTCGAAGGAAATAATATCTGTTACACACAGTGAAAATGAGATATTGACAGTTCACTGTTTTAGTCAGTTCCTTCTAAATTGTGTTCATATCATACATGAGCGAATATCCTTTCATATTTTCAACAGAGGAATAATAAAATAATAAAAAAAAAAATGGCTCAAATTTCAGCAGACACTGTTAGATGCGCTAAGCACGTGGTATTTAAACAATCGAAATTGGCCAAGTAAAAAAAAAATTACCCTATTTGAAAGTACTATTTTGAAGTTCAAATACCGTGTCCGTAGATGATTCCATATTTTTCCCCCGCATAGAGAGAGAGTTCTGCAAGTTCGGATAATAGAACTTTTCCCCTCTTCTGCATGTTTCGATTAACTGAATACATAAACAAAGTTGGAGAAAAAATTGACGAAATATATTTTGCGAAAATGAAAAATTTGTTTTCTTTTCTTTTGTATGTACAAAAAAAAAAGGAAAATATACATAGCTGAACGATTACAAATTACATATAAAAGATAGAAAACGATTTTTTAAAAAGAGAGACTGAGTATACCTAATTTTATTCTTCTTAAGGCTGTTTTCGCCATGTGAACTTAACGCGAAGCACATTTTCGGACAGAAAAAAATGACTCCATTTTTATAAGAATTTGTGACATTGTAACTCGTATATTTGTTTATAATATAGTGTTTTCAAAATTTCAAAATATTTCATAAATAATTAGTTTTTTTCTTTCAAAGTGCAAAGGGATAACTCATTTAACATTACAGTATAGGAGAAAAAATGCGAAACACATTTTATAAAAGAAAAAACGTGTCAACTAGGATAAAAATTAGGGATTCTCTACAGGATAGTGAAGCCAGAATATAATACTAATGTTCGAGTACTTTTATATCTTAAAAAATGTTCCGAATTTGATCCTGTTCTTTAACATTAGCCGAAGACAGCCTTAACACACACAAAAAAAAAAGACTTGAATTCTCTGTTGCTGATTTTTACACCCTTGCTATATATAGAGAAAGGAGAGCGGGATCACATAACTAAAGAAAAATAAAAATACAATTCGAAAGATTGGCAAAAAATAGATTATAAATTTTTATAAAAGGTGATAAATGCATGAATGTAAAAAAAGACAAATTACTTCTATATAGCCAATATTTTTTCTCTTTTCATAAAACCTCATGTAAAAGCTTTTATATAAAATTTTCGTATAATTATGGGTGACCAACTCTTTCAAAATAATTTTCCACATTTACTCAAGTACTTAACCCCTTGCATTACCACTTTTGTACTTAAACCTTAACTGTAATATAGCGAGGGGGGGTATATTTTGTCCCTTTCCCCTGTAGCTCTTTATATAGATTACTTTCTTATAATAATGAGCGTTACTAAAATTTTTTATTCTCAATGAGCCAAATTCAAGTGACGTCATAGTCCCATGATAACTATAATCATTCCAGCCAATCAGCTCAAAATATCCTGTGACGTTGTAGTCACATCATAAAAGCAAATCCCATACTTCTAATCAATTAGCGCAAAGCTGCTACCAACTTTTGCTTCTAGCAGAAACTTTTTTTTTTAAATACATATTTGTCAACAATAATAACGCAATAGGCAAACAAAATACACTCGATTTAAAAATGTACGCAAAATATAATTTTTTAAAAACTTTTTGAAAAATCCGAACATTTTTACCTAATTCTGAAACTGTATCTAAATTTTACAAGTAGAACAGCAAGAACAATTGGAGTTTTGTGTTCAATGAAGAACACGTTATTATATTTATCACGTGATCTTCAGAATTTAGCGAAAAATGACTGATTTAGTATCTATATAACAGTAACGCAATGCGATAATTTATCAGGTACTTGCGTATTATCGCATCAATCGCCAACTCTATCAAAAACTCGCCAAGTTGGCTACCCCGATTTCCTATGTGTCGTACGAGCTGAATTGGCAACCAGGTGCATCGTTTCATATGATGTCGTCAATAGGTTGCGATAATACGTAAGTAGCATTTATCATATTGCCCTATTTTAAAAACAAAATAAGATATTAATTTTGTTTAGCTTATAAAGGAAACAAATAATATATATAAAAAATTTTAAGTCAATTTCTACTTAGATCAAGAAAGAAAATTTTTATTTTAGCTACTTTTTATAAAATAATTACGATTAATATAAATATGTATATACATAGGGCAGAATCACAACATTAAGTGGTAATTAATTTTTATTAAATTATCATTAAAGTATCGTATTGTCATCCAAAACACACAATCGTGTATATAAAATTTCAGTTCAACTGAATGCTTTAAAACGTGAGAAAAAAACATTTTCAAGTTTTGACCCAAGTCGCCAAAAGGGTCGCTAAGTCACCAACGTGGCTGTGCGTGTATTTGTAATTCTTCAAATAATTAGTTTTAACCAATTAATTTTTATTAATTATAATTAAATTGTTGTATTGTCATCCAAAATAATCATTAATTATAATTAAATTGTTGTATTGTCATCCAAAATAATCATGTATATAAAATTTTCAGCTCAATTGAGAGCTTTAAGATGTATTTTATTAACGAATTAAAATTCCACCAAGATAAATAAATATATAGACAGTGCGAGCTAATAGTAGGAATTGAAAAAGATAGCTTTGATCAAGCTGTAAGAAGAGAAGATATTCTCAGGACAATTTAAAAAAACGTTCATGTCGAATAAGAAATATATACAATTCATAAGAATCCTACAGTTGAAAAAAAAAAAATTCTGACATACAGAAAACAAAAAAATATTGGTTAAAAACATTCATTCTAATTTTAGTCGCCGTTTATAAAGACACATTATAAGCTTCCTCCTAAATTACATACAATTTTCACAATGAAATAACACTTAGTACACTAACCCCGTATTTCCCCCTTATCTGTATCATTCCAAACGACACGTTAAACCAGACAGAAAATCCAACCTTTTAATATCAATTAACACCATCATCTTTTAATAAGCTATCCAAATGATAAAAATCAAACAATGCAGGGGGAAAGGACGACACCCACACCGCAAACTAATGCACTGCCCAACCATCTATTACAGAAGTGGTACACGAATTCTTTCGAGATCTGTTCTGCTTGGTTTCACCTTCTTCATTCCAGCACAACTAATTAAAATCCTCATCCGAGACACAAAAGCGGAAGCCATTAGCATAATGGGCCGGCAACGAACAACAACAGCGAGGCTCATTAAATTCCATTTCAGCACGCGATCTAAGAATCATTTGCCACTTGGCAACGAACTGTTGCGAGACAGACCGAATCGATTCGTGAGATTCTAAGGCAAGTCCTCACCTTAAGGCACCTCAGAGCTGATACCATGCACATTATTTATGCGATGGTCTATCAAATAGTATAGATGAATGCCAATGTCTTTTTTTTCGAGTGGAATACTTTTTTTTTAATATAATAAAACTGAGACCAGATATTAAAAACATTTATTTTTCTTAAACTTTATTAATGAACCCTTTACCCACGAATATAATTCGTACTATGCACAAAACGATACAGTAGAACCTGTTTTTGTGCGGTCCTTTTTTATGCGATTTTATTTTTGTGCGACCGCATAAAAAAAAAATAAATTCTGCAGTGTTTCGACGAATTTGCTTGTTATATGTAAGAATTAACGAAATTTTCGAATATTGTTTTTATGCGGTTTGTATCAACCGCACAAAAACAGGTTCAACTGTACACATATTTTTACTTTAGTTATTGAGAGTGAGTGAATATTAACGTCGCACTGTTCAGCTACACGAGGACTTTTGGCGACGGACTTCGTAATTTTGAACCATGGTCAAGTGACAAGGACGACACCTAAGCTCGAACCCCCCTCTCCAAACTACCACACCACACCAACGGTAGGACATTTGAGCTCTCGACAGATTTAACGTGCATCGCTCCCCTACACGACGGGTCTTTACTGGGCTACCGCAGCCCCATTTACTTTAATTATTTATAATGTATTTATTACTTCGTAAGGGTCGCCCCGCGACGTCTATTAGTTCGGGAGAGTTGGAAGGAAGATTAGCCATATTGAAAAAATAACTTCAATTTATTCTCAGTTATGAACAACACAAATTCTATTAACCAAAGTAAAGAGATGCACCCAAATACCAAATATGGAAAGCAATAGCGAGGTAGACACGATACGAGAAGACTAAATAATCGGGATTACTTACGTCTATGCCAGGGATGGCGAACCATTGGCGCGTGTGCCATTCATGACAAGCGACACAATATTTTGGGCATGCCAGCGATCAAAATGGTTTCAATTTTATTTCAAAATAACAAAGTTCACTATAAAGTATTACGAACGAATACGAATGATCGGTCATGGGGCGGCGGGGAGCACACTCGTTTGTTATTGTCTTGCCTTAGCTACGTCGTGGACTACAATTGCAAAGCTTGTCTACGCATAGCATAGTCAATTTCATTGACACAACTGTGTTTTTGTTTATTTGTATTATATTTATGATGTTTAAGTGTTATTGAACATGGCTAGTTCAGCAAAAAAAATTAAATAAATAAAATAAAAAAAGGGAAAGGTAGGAAGTGTTACAGAGAGAATTTCAAATTTGGTGAATCCAAAAATATGGCATTATTAGTAAAGGCGACAAAGAGGTGTGTGTTTTATATTCTGGAATAGTGGTATGCAGAGCATCATCTGTAAAACGGCATTCTGAAACAAATCGTAAATCCTCTTTTCAAAAAAGTGAACCACAGAAAAAATAATTAATTGCTTAAAAACCGATTGGCATAGATGACTCCTATTTTTTTTGAGCATGTATTCCACTAAAAGAAATATCTTACAATTCTAATATAAGTTATTTGTCTCACTCACTCACACACACACTCTCTCTCTCTCTCTGAAACAACAGAACTCCCACTAATGTTACTTTAATTTGAATTAAACGTATAACTAAAACATTTACAACTATACAGTACAAAAGGTATTTTTTCGTAGTAAATAAAGAGTTCTGTGTTCATAGTATTTAGTTTATTATTTTCCTAATAATCACAATATTTTCCTAATAATTATTTGGCGGCACTTCTATACCTCATTTTACACTTCTTTGGAAAAAATGGCACCTTGATCCATAAAGGTTCGCCACCCCTGGTCTAGGCAGTATCTTCTATTTCTTAGCGACCAAATCTAATTTGATTCCTAATTGACAAATCGTCAACTTTAATATTACAATAATCAGCTACGAAGTATCCACGCCTCAGTTCACGTTTAATCAATCACTGTGCTAACCTTCTAGCATGGAAGTTTAATCTTTATATACAAGTCTTAATTTGCATATACCCACATCTTTTTCTTCGGGGGGGGGGGAAGATTTATAATATAATAATTTTTTTAAGACCCAATATTTCCCAGGAGGATTAGTTTTTAAAAGAACGCGGATAGACTCGTCACATATTTAAATGTAAAAGATTGTAAACATATTTATAGTAATTAATTTTTCATCCACATAAAGCACTTTTTTAATTAAATTAATTTATTTTTGCACTGATACATAAATTTTAAGCATTCATATTCCACTTAAATATTCGCAGATGACAAAAAAGCAGGGGCCGGCAAACTTTCAAGTGAGAAAAACTAAATTTGTAAGGGAAGAAAGGGAGTTTATTACGGTCGCCACTGTAAGACAACACAGGAGGTACTGGCGACGGACTTCGTAATTTTGAGCCTCGGTACTTATATATATATATAAATTTTAAGTTTTGATATTTCATTTCAATGTACACAGATGCCTAAAAGTAGGGGTCAGCCAACTTTCGAGAGAGAAGAGTCAAATTGTAAGTGAAGACAGAGAGTTTATTGTCACACTGTAATTCAGAGGGAACGCCTCGTAATATTTTTTTCTTCTCATCATAGCCTGCACGTTAATGCCAGCCACCTTGGAGCTATATTTACTTTTGTTGAACTCCAAGCAAGAAAACTTTTTTTGCTCACAAATATATGTCGACCCAAATGTCCCATTTTCTCCCTATCTGGCTTTCTGATTGTCTTGCCCGATAGCATGTAGCACGCAGGACACTATTTGCTCACTCCTTCCTTAAAGTAATACTAAGTAGAAGGGTGAAATATTAAAAACTTGTGAAATAAGCGGTTCTTTAAAAAAAAAAATAATATTTATTTTGATTCCAAATACACTCCGAGCGTTTTTAAGAATCTCAAAGCTGAAGATATATTCTTTTAAAAATAAAAAAATAACTAAAAAACAATAGTATTATAGAATAGGGGTGGCCAACCCGCGGCACATGTGCCACAGTGTGGCACGGTGGAGTATAACAGTGGCACGGTGGAGTGTAACAGTGACAGTGGCACGCGAAAACTTACTGAAAATTTTTTAAAAATTTGAAAAGATAATAAAATTGTAAAAAATGGTTATTTATTAAGGCTTTTTTCGGTTAATGTTAAAGAATAGAGGACCCGAATTTGGAGCATTTTTTCAGATATAAAAGAAATGAAAAATTAATATGATATTCTGGCTTCACTATCCTTTAGAGAGCAGCATTTTATATCATACTTCCCATTTTTAACCGAGTTGATTCATTTTTTTTCTGGTATAAAATGTGTTTCGTGTTTTTTCTCCTATATCGTAATGTTAAATGAGCTACGCCTTCACGTATTAAAACGAAAAAGAAAATATTCATAATATATTTTGAAATTTTTAAAAACACTATATTGTTAACAGATATGAGCTAAGATATTGCAAATTCCCATGGAAATTGAGGTATTTTTTTCTGTTTGAAAATGTGCTTCACGTTTAGTTCAAGTACTCGTACTTTTAGCGAAGACAGCCTTAAAGTGACGTTGTCTCAGAGAAAAAACCCTCAAAATTTGAATCAAAATATGTTTGTGAATAAATGTTTACTGCTATGAACATAATAAATAAATATCATTCAAAACTAGCTGATGTGCACCAATAATAGCCTTATTTTGTTAGCATTTATGAGAACCAGTTATAATATAGATATTACTTGGTAACACAAAAGTTAGTAATTCAAAAGCCACATTAAGTAAATACAGAGCGTTTAAAAATTATTTTAAATTAAATGATTCAATTCATTCATTTTTATTTTATACCTAACCTATTTGAATGAACTTGTAAAAAGTTTATTAACAATAAAATCTAAGTTTGTACGTTGGTCTTATTTATTATATTATTTTTAAATTTCGACTACATAGACTTGCATTAAAAATGTGCTATTTGCATAAAAATCCCATAATTAGCTTATAAGTAAAATTTTCACACTTTTCCAAGTTTGATTGTAGGAAAAGTTAGAAGTGGCACGCATAATAATAAATTTTTTTTATCAAATAGTGGCATTCTTCCCAAAAAGGTTGGCCACCCCTGTTATAGAATAACAAACCACACATTTAATAGCTTGTGCAAAATTTAACAAGTAATATAAACATTTTTTTAAGTCAATTTCTACTTAGATAAACAAAGAAAATTTTTTATTTTAGCTACTTTTTATTAAATAGTTACAATTAATATAAATATGTATATACATAGGACAGAATCACAACATTAAGTGGTAATTAATTTTTATTCATTATCATTAAAGTATCGTACTGTCATCCAAAACAATCGTGTATATAAAACTTCAGTTCAACTGAATGCTTTAAAACGTGAGAAAAAAAAACATTTTCAAGTTTTGACATAAGTAGCCAAAATGGTCGCTAAGTTGCCAAAAATGATGCCAACGTGG
>BMAV01020400.1:143595-155828 GCA_019973955.1 Trichonephila inaurata madagascariensis | reverse complement strand
ATATTTTTTTCAGGAAAAAAGTTAATATTGCATATTTACCACGATGTCAGATGTTACACATCACATGCGACTACTGTAAGACTGGTTTCTTTTTTTTCTTTTTTTTTAACTGGTACCAAATCGTATCTTAAATAAATTTATACCCTGGTATATTTAACAAAATTGACCCACATAGTATATTTTTTCTGTGGTTATCCACCGGAATCTTTGAAAAGTACTATGGACTTTTGATTGGTTTGATGGATATATATGGAGGGTATGTGTTGTATGGAGATTGAATTCGAATGATCAACGCGCAGACATTTAAGAAATACTTGCAACGTATTTTTTTTCTGAAGTGGCTTATATTGCTAGTAAGTTAATTCCTGTTTCTTTTCTTCTTAAATAATTTTTCTTTCAGTAACAGCTGTTGTTTGAAACTGAAGAGAGAGATCTCCAAAATCATATATAAAAATCAATATGTTTTTCTAAAATATCTTCTGTTAAGAAAAGTATTAAGAAATAGCTTTTTAATTTTTCTTGGGTAATATTCAATTGATTAGACCAAAATCCTTTCAAAAATGTTGTCTTTAAAATTATTTGATGCAGAAAATGAAATTTTCGTTTGGAAGCACTTCTTCACACACACACACACACATGCAGCACAAACTTCACATAGAGTACAATTTATAGTAAGTTTTGCAGCAGAGACGTAGCAACCACCGTGCCTTTCATTTTCAATTCACTTACCTGAATTAAAATAGAAAATTATAATGTAGAAAGTACTCCTTCACTGTTGTGTGTGCTGGCTTTCCATAGAAAGTGTCCTTGTGAGATTTTGGAATTTGTGGGAAAGTGTTTTAAGACATCTGGAAAAAAACAATGGACTGCCCAATGAGTACTCAAGAACGAAGATTTGCTTTGGGATTCAGCTTTTCTTACCCCGATACTATGGGACATTTAAATAACTTAAATTTAAGATTACAAGGAAAAGGTTGCACTTCTCTCCAACCATGACTCATAATATATTTTCTTTTGTGAACAAATTTTTGCTTTTTTTTTTCCCTCAATTTTGGTGAAAAAAAGATTAACACATTTCACATTAATGCAAGAACTATCTACCAAAGTTAAAAATTCTCCCAACTGTGATATATTTAAAAATTTAATGTATCCATTTTGCAGGATTTATTCAGTACTAGGTTTGACGATTTTCAAGATGATTAAAAATTGCTGATCTTTTCATACATTCTTTTTGATAATTTCTCTGCAAGCCGTTAATTGTTACCAACTTGAAATCTACATCGGAATTATTGACCTACAGCACTATACTACACTGAAAATTAAATATATGGAACTCATTTCAACTGAAAGCGATCCGAATTATGTTGAAATTTGAAGTAGTACCGACATCAATTTTCCAGATTTACACAATTTGGCTGTCAGTTATTGCTGTAGGTTTGGACCAACATGTTTGTGAAGAAATCAAAATACTACTCAAAACTAGTTGATACACACCTAAAATAGCCCAATTTTTTTAGAATTTTCAAGAACTAATCCTAATACAGATAACTCGCAAAAAAAAAGTACAAATTCTAAAACAACATTAAAAAAGTATTGACTGCTTAATAATTATTTAGAATTACCGTAAAATCCCGCGTATGACGCACTTTTTTAACAAACAAAAAATAAGATCAAAATTTATGGGTGCACGTTATACTCCGGGTATAAAAATGAAAGCTTTAAAAATAAAAGAAAAAGATGAGCGTAGAAAAAAAAATTAGACTTCTACATATATCGAAATACTATTTCTTTAAAAGAAATGACATTCCTTATGAACTTAAAGGGTTGTAGTTCTAAAAGTATGGTATTTTTTTCTAAAGCTTGGAATAATACCTCCAATAAATGACTTCTTAAGGTAAGAGCATTGCTCACTTACTTTTCAAGTTTTTTCGTAAGAAAGGGGATGCTCATTATACGGTGAATATACCTAAAAACTAAAAATTGCTGGTTAAAAATATAGGTGTGCGTTATACTCCAGATTTTACAGTAAATGTTTCAAGTTACTCAATTTTATGTTATATCTAACCTGATTGAACTTGTAAAAAGTTTATTTACAATAAAACTTAAGTTTGCACTTTTGTCTTATTTATTATAATATTTTTAAATTTCTACTACTTATATATATATATGGGCAAGATCGACTCAGCCTTTCATCCCTTCAGTGGGTCGATAAATGAGTATCAAGCTTGGTTGGGAACTTAATACTGGGGGGGGGGGGGGCCCCGCGTAAGATCCCCCACCTGAACGGAACATCTGCTCATGTACCTCAGGGCCCATGTATACTAACATGGGCACAGTAGGCTTTGGCCCTCATGGGCTGTTGTGCCACTGAGTGAAGTTACATATATAGAGAGAGAAAGAGAGGGAAAGAGAGAGAGAGACGCATAAAAAATGTGCTAGTTGCAAAAAAAAATCCATAATAAACCTTTAAGTAACATTTTTTTTTTTTTCGTCTTTTCGTCCTCTTTTGTTTGTAGGAAAATTTAGAAATGGCACGTACATTTTTTTTAATCAGGTAGTCGCACTCTTCTCAGAAAGAATGGCTAGACCTGGTATAGAGGATATCTATTTAAAATTGAATGACAGAATGGAACACTATTCTCGATGATTATTTACATAAATTCGGTCACTTCTTTTTTATATGAAATAGAATATCTTGAACTTAGATGAACTTCAATATCCAGTCCAATATGTGATCTGCAAGAACATTCAGTCCTCATTATATAAATTAAATCTACTTTTTCTAAGAAGAAAGCATTTTTTGAACTTCGACAAAAATATTAAATCGGTAGCAAATTATTACACCTGCAAAAAATGCAGAGCATTAAAACTGAATTTTTGGGTAAATAGATATTATTGGAAAACAAGTAATATACGAGAACAAACAAACATAAAATATTAATTTATTATACTTGAAATATATGTCTCTGAATAAAAACCCTTCAATGTAAAATTTGATATTAAAATCTAAAAATAGAAGCTAAATGGTGTCTTTCTCCTTTCAAAATTTCAGTTATTTTATGTCTTACTGCAGTACTATAATCTGTAAACTCCTGCTCTTACCACAGATATCTCAAGCACCTAAAAACAACAATGAAATTTTAACAGAATTAAATGGAAGATCTCTTAAGTATCTAAAGGAAGTATCCAACCATCTAAAAACCTGTTTCGTACAATACACGTCGTACCTGTAAGAATGAACAACAATTTCAATGAATTTTTGCTCGTGTAACAAATATTTACAGAAAACATGTGCTTAAATTAGTTCTAACCGCATATTTCCTTTAGAAATCCATATCACTAAAGTGTTCAATAGGCTTCAAATGAACTTTTTCTAAATATTGAAGATATCTCTATAGAAAGTATGTGTCTCTATGGATAAACTAATAAAGTTAACTTTTGCAGCTGCAAAAGCTTATCCTTATTAAGTGCAATGGATAGTAATAAGAAATATGTGTTGTATAAATAGATATAGTAAATCATTGTTTATCGCATTAAAAACAATTATATAAAAGAAATTCCCACAGCTCTTCAGAATTTAAAGAGATTTGATACACACATTTCTTCCTTATAGAATTAAATAATACAGATTTTAATTCTGCTTTTCTCATAAATATAATACAGTAATACCCTGAAGTTACGCCATAGGTGGAACTAAGTGATAACCACGTAAGTCGGGGTATAACTTCGCATATAAATTCATGTAAATTATTTTTAGTTCGAGCCGGAGACGAAAGAAAATAATAACGAAAAATATACATTTTTCACGCTTGAATATCACACCATAATTTTTACATAGTTTTCATTTCAGAGATAATACGTGACGTTTACGAACGATGGTTCAATTAAAAAATTGAGTATTTTTCCCACCGTCAATATATATAATTTTTTCATTACTTTTAATATCTGTTCTGACCGTCCATTCCGTTAGATAAAACTTCTTTGCTAATTCACAAATTTTTACTTTTGCATCGAAGTCTCTTTAATAATTTTAAGTTTACATTCCAAAGGTAATTTTTTTTCCTTGTTTGGTGAAAAAGAACTAGTTCTACTTCGTTTAGATGACAACGCCGTCTTTTAAATCTGAGTAGATATAATACACATAACAAACACGATATAACAGTTATTACACGTAACAACAAATACACACTCCGTAGATAAGAAATGAATAACACAAAATAAATTATTGTGAATAAATTATTATTAGTGACTATGTAGTTGTGTAACGCTCAAACAAAAGAAGAGAATTGACGAAATTTGAAAATTGCATAACTCCGAGTTCGCGTAAGTCAAGGTATTACTGTACTTAGCAATAAAACAAACTACAGCCTCAAAAATTCAGGAATCGCCCATTCTGTAAAAAAACACTTGAAGACAACAACAACAAAGAAGAAGTGGAGCCTGAAGGGAGTTGAAAGGCATGATTGAAACTTAGAAGAATGGATATATCTGCTGCAGAAATACAAATGATTAAATTTTCAGGTTCGTTTGAGTATGCGATGCACACAGGGCAGCTTTCAAACACAGTCCATGCAGGATCATAAAAAGACATCTAATAGTGAAGCAAATTTACTTCGACTCGCGCTGTTGCTATGGCTACAACGATTCTTAATGGATTATGACTCGTAGCAAGTAATTCACGCAACTACAGAGCCCGAATAATTTGGCTTCTAGAAGGTAGATAATCTAATAGACGGAATGCACAGCATGTTAACTGAAGTGATGTGGCCGTTTCACGCTTACGACTAAGTTGGATGCAACAAGACATATACCAATGTGAATCAAACTCAGGTGAATGAACCGGGGCAGGATTAAAGTGTTATAAGACATGCATGCACTGATCCAATAGCCACTGTTACAAACATCCAAAATGGGCAGTGAGAATCTCTGTCAGTTATTCCACAAGTAATCATACCGTTTGTCGGTGGTTTTACGACGTGGAACTGAACTCGAGTAGACAGTCATGATCACTGCATTAAACAGCATTGAATCGTCGTCGAAAATTGGAATGGTATCATGCCAGACTGACAAGGAGTGTCGAAAGATGTGTTCACCAATGATTGGCACTTTTGTCTTAATGGAGACGACAATGAATTCTTGTGCAGAGGCAACGTGATCAGTGCCAAATTCACATTTCATTGTTCAAATTTAAGCGTCTAGAAAGCCTGGTGTTATGATATGTGGCACAATTGATAGTTATGCTAAATCACATTTGATGTTCATCATGAGTTTTCTGGCAGATCAACATTTTATTCAGAAGATCCTGCAGCCACACACAGTTGTGGACCCACTCCTGAACTCCAAATTTCGACCACTTTTCCAACAAGAGAATGCTCAACCTCATACTTTTGATGTCTCCAGAGATAACCTACAACATTTCGATAACTTACTGTACCTGGCATTTTCACCCGACTTTTCTCCGATTGAAAAAGTGTGGTCTGTTATGTTGTAGATAAATCACCACTCATTTCGTTCATCGTAATTTGTTGGGAATATTAGTCTAGAATCAAGTTCAAGTAATGTAGAATAAATTGTCCCTGGACTTCAGGAAGAGACTAAGGCGTTTGGCATGTTGTGTTAGAAATAGTTGTAACCACTGGCGTAGCTTGTTCTGAGTGGGCACCGTATCAACACTTCTTCGGGGCCCTTTTTTTTTAGAAAAGAAAGCCCTGTTAGTGGTACTGTAGTTACACGTGTTGGGGCCCCTGTAGCTTGGGGGCCCCGTATCATCGATGCGGCTGATATGGCGGTAGCTACGCCCCTGGTTGTAACTATACGGCGTACTGAATGACATCACTATATTCTGCCTTTTACTCTTAACACAAATTTAACACATTTCAGTCTTAAGTTTTAATTATTTACTTTTTCATAAGTATTTGACCAACCTTGTAGATTTCATTGCACTCTAAGAATTCTTTTTTCCCCCTTAATATATATATATATATATATATATATATATATATATATTTGTCTTAGAGTGCACCACAGGCGTAGCAATTCCTGAGTGGGCCGTGTATCCAAATTCCTGTGGAGGCCCCCTTTTAGAAATGAGAGCTTTGTTAATAAGAATATTAATATCATTTTACAATTTTGTACTTACACATGTCGGGCCCCTGTTGTTTGGAGGCCCCGTATTATTGATACTGTGGTAGCTACGCCCCTGGAGTGTATATTCATTCAAACACCCGTCACACGGCAAAATGAAACAAAAAAAAAATGTCTACATTGACTTGCGCTAAAGTATGCTATAAATATGCTCTTCTTTAACTTCCTTAACATTACTGAGATTCAGCAAGCCATTACAAAAGTTAAAAACGTGTGAAAAATAGATTAGTAAAATATATATAAATCATTTTTATTCCTTGCATCGAGATTTGTTTGACAGAAGCTCGGTCGATTTGCTCATTTGTGACGTCATTGACATGTCCACCAATCTAATCCCGAAATTAAAATAAAAAATAAGACATCAAATTAAAAAACTTTCCGCTTATTTTATTTGTTATTGCCTTCAGTGTCGTTCCTAAGGTGGCATATTCATCATTTGTACTGCTTAAAATTTTATCAGAATTTGTGGTAATCGCAGAATAAACAAAGTTGGAAAAGATAGCTTCATAACTTGTCATGGGATTCGTTGACTCATACGTTGTTCCGATAGAAAAATATGTGTTCCTTAGATTTTAGTGGTGTTATTAATTTTCTATTCGATGATTTTCGCACTGAATAATTGTATGGTGTGGTATAGTAATGTACTAAACTTTTAAATTTTACTGAATTTTTAGGGTGCTTAAGCATTGTATTAATTTATTGTTTTATGCGTGTATGATACAAGTTTTATTGAACTACTCTTCCGTGTCTGCTTACAGAAGTGTAAAACATCTAACAACAAGTAAGAGTTCATTATTTATTAATATAACCTAGTTAAAATATATTAATTTGATAATGCATTCGTTTTCATTGAACTGTGATTTTTTTTTTAGTGTAAAGTGTGGCTGTGAAAGTAATAATGTCTATAGCGAAAATACCTTCAGATTTTTTGGCTAAGTAAATTGTCTTGATATTTGTACCGTTGAATTACGAGCCTATATATATTCATATAAATATTCATCATAGCTGCAGAGATTCAAACGATTTACTGTGTGTTATATTTTGATAAATGCATCTTTGTAATACCAAAAGTAAACAAACATTGGCACAGACTTTTTTTCTAAAAATTGTTTTGTCCTAATAAGCTGCTGTGAGTAAGAGATTGTACATTTATAAATAAAATTAAAAATGTTAGGGTGCTGTATCCCTTTGAAATAAACGTTGCTGATTTCTTTAAAGTTTTCATCATTTCATTCTTTCTTATGGTGTTATCTCTTGCAGTGATCTTCTGAGAATTATTTTATAAACCAAATTGTTAATTTCTAGTTCTACCTCCAGATTATGTATTCTAAAATTTCGTAGTTTGGACATTTCTTGATTTAAGTAGCTCAGAAAATGTTTAATAAAATGTTCACCTAAATAAAAAAAAATTATTTTCAAAATCACATTTTCAAATATTGGCCCCTAGTAAGTTTATTTTAAAATTAAATCTACATAATAGAGCTTTGTACCTATTGACAAGACTTTTATAAAAATTTTAATGAAATACTTTTAGGATTGTAAATATTTTGTATGTAAAATTTTATTTCTCATAATTTAATAATTATAATGTAAGATGTTTAAAGCTTCTGAGTGAATCAAATGCTAAATTTCTCTAGGATTCTTAAGTTAATAGCTTTACAGCTTTCCTTGAAACATTTTAAACATACTAATTACTAGTAAGTTAAAATTGTGAAATATTTCAAATGTAATGTTAGTTGTGCATACAAGCTTGTATATTGTTTTAATATTTATATACTTACATTTCTTTATTAATATGAAGAGGTAGCAAGAAAATATAAATCTAACATGTTCTATCATGTATGCATATTTTGCACTTAAAATAAAGACATGTATTTATTTAAGGCTGTGGACTATGTAGTACATATTTTGGAAATTTGCACTAATTTTCCATGATTTATCGGCTGGCTACCAAAATAAAATGTCCACAATTTATTACTTTAATTATTTTGTTAGAAAAATAAAATGTTAAATAATGAATTAAATGTGGGATATTTTTTTGGCTTAACCATATTTAGTCAGTAAGAGTGTAATTATTATGAATTCTCATTAGTCAAGGGGCTTTTTAGATTTGTTTATATGAGTACAAAATTGTCTGTAATTATGAGTATCTCTAAAAGAGACTTGTATTGCAATCTGTAGAAGTGACTTGTATGATATTAGTTTGTTAAAAGTTTAACAAATCATTTTTTAAAAAATATTTTCAGTGTATGAATTTATGAAAATACACTAAACTTCCTAGAAATTTTTAATTTTTAAAAATTGTTATGATTTTGTAACTTTGAATGAATTTGATAGAAGAATTTTAACCTAAAAATATAAAAATGTTGACCTTAAGAGGAAAAAAAATCAAGTGAGCTACCAAAGAAAATTAATGATGGGGGAAATAATCATATACTTTTGGCTAAGTGCATTGTTTAAAAAAAGTTATTCATTATTTGCTTGGTAATAAGTTTTAATTTTTACTAAAGCATATTTTATGTTCGTTCACAAAGTTTTTGATCATTAGAATTGTTTATGACAATTGCAAAATATGCTAGTTATAATTATGAGATTTATTTTTCTTAAGTTTTACAAATAGGAAATGTATTGCTTATTTTTAGAATTGAGGTATGTAAAATAGATATAGAATAAATAGATAAAAGAAATGACTGTTGAAAAAGCAAAAATAAACAATAAACATTCCATCATTTCCATTTTTGTAGCTGTTTTTAATATTTAATAAGTTGCTATATCTGAATATAAAACTCAAATGAATTTAGTAGGGATTTATGTTCAAAATCTAGGGTCTAATCTGAATAATCAAATAAGGTTTAGTTTAATCTCTAAAATATCAGAGTAACATTTTTAGACTTAACTGTTTTTACACAATAATTTTACTTTACAGTAACTGTTGCTAACCCTCCAGGTTCTGACAAAGTCAGACAAGATCCATTAAATCATTAACTCTGAAAAAGTTGAGTACAAGAAGAGGATCTGTGTAGATATATTTACTAGTGAGATCCTTGCAATGCATTATGTGCTCGGGAGAAGCCTGGTGATTTTGACACCTTGCACTTATGGAGATCTTTTTTTCATTGAGAACGAGAGGCACTTGATATGACCACTGGCAAGATGCGAGAGTGTAGTCTGGGAGCATCTGTCATACTTGAGGGCAAGGGCCAGACTGGATCTATTATCTGGGAGGCACCCTCCACTCTCATCAAATTTTTAAATGAGTATAATTCCAGATAGGTAAGGGTGGATGTGGAGGGAGTTGGAACCTTTCTTCATTTCAAAAACTAGTAACATCATAAAAATTGTCTGTTTTATTTATTTATATTTCATGTTACTGGACAAAATCCCATTTTTAATAAGATAACCGATGGTTATGTATTGAATAGTAAGCCGTTTACCCATTCAGAAACAGCCGCTAAGTGCTATAATATACAGCCAATACATAAAATATTTCCATACATGTTTAAACACAATAACCTTATTAGTTGGACAAATTCTTCAAAATCTTTGCCAAATCTTGATGCAAAAGAGACATAGGGGTTGTAACCCTGATAGGAGACTGTAACCCTGATGGGAGACAAGACTGTTTATGCCAAGAGCTGCTTGACCTACACCAAGGCACAATATACTTAACAGATTGCATACATGGTATTGCTGCTTGATTTTATTAAATTGGATAAAGCTCGTTTAAGTGTCTGAAAGTATGCAGTGAAATTTTTTTTTTATTTTATAAAATTTTATTAATATATATTTTTAGTTAATTATTTATAAATTTCTTGAAAACAGAATGTATTTGAAGACTTTCCTTGCCTGGATATTTATACAGGTTTCAAGGTTTTTATTTCATAATTGTTTCAGATTCCATATCTTATCAATCTGTTTTCTAGTAAATTTAAAACTGAATTTAAAAAAATTTTTACTGGTAAAGGAAAAGAAATAAAATTAAGTCATACATTTTTATGTATTATTGCAAAAAAAAAAGTTAAAATATCTTGGCGATTCTTGTATTCAAAGTTTCTAATTTATTTTCAATTGTTATTTACCTTTTTCTTGGTCATGGATAATTTTCTAACATAAAAGAATTTGTGATATTAGGATTCATTATGGATTTTTTAAATGACAAAGTGAAAATATTGAGATTCAATTATAAGTTTTATGAAAGGGCATAATTTTAATCATTTGCTTATGAATTTGTTTTAGAAGAAATAAATTTGTGTTAATAAAAAGGAGTACTGATAAATGTCGGATTTTATTTTTATATATTTCTTATTTAACCAAAAATACCATTCATCTGTAGTTTACGAATCAAAAAACAATTTTTTTCCAAAATGTTTTAATTTATGCTGCTCCCATCCCTCTTTCCCAAGAACTTCTCTTTCATGAATTCATTTTTTAACCTAAAATTTTTTAGTAATTATATAAAGTTTCAATTAAAATTCTTTATAATAAAATGCTAAGTATTCTAAGTAGTTTTGTTATTTTTTTTAATTTTATGTTTAATTTTATTTACTGATATTTTATGTCAAGCAATAAGGGGAAATTCATAGTATCAAATCAGCTTGTCTTTAACATGAGTTGTTTGTAATTAACATTCTGTAAATTAGGTTTTATAAAAAAAAGTATATTACACCAAATTTACTGTGTATACAAAACAGATAATGATTCTCATCAATTAATAATACATTACACTTAGGTAAAATTAAAGAAAAAAAAAGAATATAGTTATATATAACTGTAAATTTTACTAAATACAAATTTAGTATTTAAAAGTAATAAAGTTTCTATAAAAATTGAAAGTGCTAATTTACAAATGGATTATTTTATTGTGTCACTGAAAAGCTTTACTGTGAGTTAATTAATATTGAGCTACAATAATCTAATTAAAGACATCACCTTAAAAAATTACTGTCTCAGAATTATTATACACTGGCATAGTCTCATTGGAATCCTTGTACAGTAGTTTTGGTTTTTTTCTGTTAAAAAAAAACTGTGGATTAAAATCATTGATTTCTAAATCCAGAATTGACAAAACATTGAGTTTATCCTAGCTATTACATCATTGTTCACCAATCAAGATTCTGTGATACAAATCAAGTTCTTTTTTTAAAAAAATAAAAAGAGAAAAATTGCTTATATTTAATATAAATGTTTTGTAGTATTCAAGTTAATACTTTATCCCTGCAAGTGGGCCAGTTGTGCTTGGTGAAGTGCATTTAGTTCATTGTAAAAATGTAACAGATTTTCTGTTAACCATTACTGTTGTAATGCATCAAAAATTCACCGTTAATTTTTATATTAAAATTTAATAGGGGATGCCTGTGTACCTAGGGCCACTTTTTTTCAATGCACAAAAACACAGCCACTGGCCTCTTTAAAAATGTGAAACTGATATGCATTCATCATTATACTAACTACCATCCAATAGGAGTAAATATAAGTACTTAAAATAATAAATTCTGTGAAATAAAAGGTTTTTAAAAAAAATTCACAAATGGCCCTAGGTACAATGTCATTGTACCTAGGGCCTTTCCCTGGAACTTAGGTTTTGCTCTGCAATCAATAGAAAACATACACACATGAATTTAATAAAAGAATCAATATTAGCTAACATATTGATTTATCATGCAACTATTTAATTTGCAATGCGCCAAATTATTAATGAATTACGCGTATTTTCATTAAACATTATAATTTAAAAAACTGGTTACAAAAATGAGCTGCATACACTGTCGCTCTGAAGCACCAACAGATTGTGGTTTGGGCAATTTGAACACAATGTTTCTGTTGTCAATTTTGTAAGTTTCTTCTTTATCATAAAGAAACTTATTTGAACGAGCAATATTCTTCAGAAATTTAACACTATAATGTTCTTTAACATCTATTATTTTTGCTACATAAAAATGTTCAGTTTTTTTGCTTTGTATTTTTGTTAAACAAAAATTCCCTCATTTCAATAGTATTTCTTACATCAGCTACTGTTAGAATTTGCATCATCAGTGGAATGAAAATCTTCAATATCTAATAATTTTTTGGATGAAGTTGCCTTAATTTCA
>BMAV01020400.1:124773-143495 GCA_019973955.1 Trichonephila inaurata madagascariensis | reverse complement strand
TTTTTTTTTTTTTTTTTTTTTTTTTTTGGCAATTTTAATAACATGATATTTTTGATTCCTTTATTTTCTAGAGTGTCAGTCAAAATTCTACCTCTCCGTGGTTTTCGGCCACCTTTGTTGGATTTACTTCGAGAATTATGCTTATTAGAAATTATTTAGAATTATGCTTCTGTTTTTATAATTATAAAGAATTTTTTTTATTAAATGAATTCTTATGTCTGTGTTAACAAAATAATCCTGAATAATAACAATAATGGTAGCAAACATATTTTTTTATAAATCAAGCATATTGAAAGTTTCAGAAAATATACTCCTCTCATTTAAATAACATCCAATTATAATAAAAAAAAAACTTGACTAAATCAAAATGGTTCAGATAATTAAGGCCACTTTCCTCCTTATATTATAAAAACTTTTTTTAATGAAATATAGTAGCAAAGAATATTTATTGCAATTGTACCTAGGGCCATGGCCCTAGGTACAAGACTAAGTAATTTTCATACAAAATGTCTTCTGCAGAAAAACCCAGAAGGAAAGGGGATTTATTAAAAATCTAATTTAGTACTTAAAGTCACAAACAAAATTATGTACTAGAATTAAAAGAAAAATATTTGACTTATCATTGTACAACAATAAAAAGAAATGAACTGCAAAATTTTACTTTAGACCATGTAAAACTGTTTTTCATTTATAACTTGCCACAGCTTTCTTTTGCAAAACTTCGAAATGAATGCCAAAGTAGGAATTGGTGTTGTCACTCACCCAACTGAGTTATAAAACTTAGAACTAAATATTATTCAAATAAAACAGGGTGGCCCTAGGTACACAGGTCTCCCCTACATTATCTATGCTTTATCGATCATGTAGAAAAGAATTTCCTAAAGAAATGAGCTGCTCTGATTTCTTAAAAACATTTCCAAATTTAAAAAAATATTGTTTATGAATATCTTATACCTAGAGTGTGTATATATATATTAAAATTATTTTTTTTATTTTCTTCCATTCAATAAAAACAATACTAACTACGTATTAAATTGTAAAATCGCAAAACTTCCATTTTGCTTCTCTAAAAATCTTTTATGTCTGTGTTATTTTTTCTACTTTAATAATATTCTTCAATGTTCTGTTAACTAAAATCCCAGGCGGTGTCATTTCAACACACATCAAGACATTATTTTCTAAAATTTGTAAATTTTGATGATTCTTTCTATTTGTCTTGACTTTGTTGAATTTGTAAGAAAAATTCACTTGGAAAGTTTGGGGAATTAGCTTTTTTCAAGCTCAGTTTACGGATAGGTTTATCTTTAACACCTACATGGTGTCGGTTAAACACGGTAGCAACTTTAATTTCCCTATTTCAAATTTTGTTCTTTTTAGTGATTGTTCTAATATATTGTGAGTGCATTAAGCCAGTATTCCCCAACCTTTTTTATTGCCGTGGACCAGTCAATGTTTGTTAATTTTACCGCGGCCCACTGAGGGGAAGGACGTTGATTGTTTATATTTTAGACTGTTTTGATTGTTTATATTTGACAGTGTTGTATTTAATCGTGACTTCAGAACAAAATATAGCTACACCAAAAAATGAATATAAAGGGATTTAACAAGGAATGTAAAGTGATTTTCATAAAAAGTAGCCCAAACCCAAGAAAAATATACCATAGTAAATAAAAGGGAAATAATTTCATGTTTCTTGTGCGGACTGGTAGTATTTGATCCATGGACCAGGGGTTGGAGACCACTGCATTAAGCAATAGGAGAGCCGTAGAATGATTTACAGTTTACTAGTGTTAAAAGTAATGATAATTATCTATAATTTTGCAATTTAATTACCTGTAATAATGACTGTAAGTAATATATTTGTGTACTAGAGTAGATCTATGATGTATTATATTGCTGACTTTATGCAATAGAGTTTGCTTAAAGATGATTTCCCCCTTTTGAATTTAGGTCTTTTATTGACATGTAAACAGCTATTAAGACTATATGGGTACAAATCGCTCAAATTATCCACATCTTCTGCAAAATCCAACCGGCCTTAGCCCTAGCAGCTATGGATCTGTGAATGGAAATTATTATACAAATATTGAACCGTCCATCATGGAAGGAGTGTCAATTGAAGGAAGGTTGTCTTCTGCTCGGAGATTTTTTATATTACTGACTGTATTTGACGTCGTATTTACATTTCTATTATGGATTATATGTACAGTTGTAAGTATAACCATGTTAGTGTTTAAAAATTCTAAAGAATACAATATTTGTAATTTATGCATTTACTAAAATTCATTTTGATTTTTTTTTTAGATGAATTTTATGGGAAACATTCAAAATTCATTTTTATTATATTTAACTGATTATATAAATATAGATTTTGATAATGTACTTCTAAAGAATCAAAATATGAAGAACATGTTAAGAGCTGAAGTTTATATATATCGCAGGGAAATAACGAAATTAGGAATTTCATCAAATTCCTTAGGGGTATGATCAGCTGACAGGAGATGTTAAAATAACATCGCTTCAAGGTCATTTCCCTGATGAAAGTAAGTCATTTTATCAAATCTCTGAACTGTCAGTGAAATGATGAAATGAACTAGTCAGGATTTGCATTGGCAAAATGCTGTCCGGGGGGGGGGGAAGACATGGGGGAGTCATGTCCTTGTACTTCCTAACCATACATGTAGTACTATCCATCTCCTAAATATCAACCACATATCTTTAAAAAAATGGCACCATAGGGTTAACATAGGGATTGATATTTTAGTGTGTAAGCAAACCAAGAGGAAAGATGTTACACATAAAAAAAAATAACAGCCTAATTTTCTAATTATTTGTTAATTAGTTTCAAATAATTTGTTTCATTGACTATTGTATTACTTCTACATTTAATAATGCACCATATTTGTTAAATAAACACTTTTAAACTCTTGACAATATTACTTAATCACTTCACTGGAAACAGATCAGGGATTTGTTCAAATCCCTTACTTTTATCAGGGAAATTACCTTGAAGAGACGTTGTTTTAACATCTCCCGTCAAGTGATCATCTCCCTTAGAGATTTGATGAAATTCCTAATTTCATCATTTTCCTGTGACATATAATATATATATATTTGAAGTTAACTATATGTACACATATGAATTGCATTTCTTGAGATATTTAAAATATAAGCCTAGATTTTTTTTTCTTTCTAGAACTAATATTGATATGTATCTGCTTTTGTTCTTTATATATCCAAATTATATGGATTGTTTTAAAAACAAATAAAAGAAGGAACTTTCCAAATTGGAATTTAATTTGTTTGATTATGCTTAAAAACTATTATTTTGTATGCTTGTGTATATCAATTATAAGCTTCATGATTTAACTAAAAAATTTTTTTCAGGTTTCTGGTGGGGATTCAGTTGATTCAGCATTCAAAAATGAAGTTGTTAATTATAATATTGCAACTTCAATGTTTGATATTGTGGTATGTTTTTATGTACATGTTATATTCTAAATATTATATAACCAAGAAATATTTTCATATATGTATCATTTATTTATTATTTTTCTCATCATATAGGTATTAGCTGTAGCAAGATTGTTCCTCATAGCACTTGTGTATATATTTATAAGATTATCACATTGGTGGATGATAGCTGTATGTTTATATATTTTTCCTTTATCCACTTTAAATTTCTCAGCTTTTGTTCTTTTTTGTTAAATCCATATATTTTCACAGGTTACTACTACTGGAACAACAATATTCATTATTGCTAAAGTGTTTTTGTACAAAGTAAGTTATGTGATTGTTTTTTTACCCTCATTTGATAAAATAGCTATTGAACATTTAAAATAATATCTACAAAAAATATAGGGGAAATATAGTGACACACATATTATCTGTAGTAATATCTTCAAAAATTTATTGTACACTTAAACTTTTTATAAAAAATCTCTTATACATTATTTGTATTTAATAATTGTGAAAGAAAACAATCACTGTGTATTCCTTTCAATGCTGGAAACAGAATCTCAAACTAAAAATTTATAATGTAACAATTTTAATATATTTAATTAGTGTAATAATGCATTAATCATACATTTTCTCCTTGTGTTTTCTTTTCATAAAATAACTTATGCATTTTAAATAAGATGAATTGGAAGGTAAAATATCAACTGGTACATTCCATTTGACTAATTGTGCTGTATATTCAGTCGAATCAACTGTAATTTGCCTTTAATCAAAAATATTTCTGACACTTAAAGAACAGTCAATTTTATTTTATCTTCATGTAAAAATTGCTTTTGAATTTTAGCTCCTTGTTTGTTATGCTAAGAAATGCAATGTCTAATTTACCCTTTAATGTAAGCTTAAAAAAAATAGAAATTCATAAATAAATGACTCAAGTTGATGATTATATAACTAAAAGGAACAATGTCATCAGTGCAATAAGTCAATGAAATTTTAAAAAATTTTGACTATTCTTAACTTTAATAGTATGTGTGTAATAAAAAGGTGTCTATTAAGTTGTACTTACTAAGTTTCATAAATTTATTCAACTTATTACTAAATATATTTTATTCTGATCTATTTTTTTAGGATCATATCTTATATATTCTTAATTTCTTTTTTTTTTAGTGGGCCCATTCCAATAGTACTACTTCTTCAATTGTATTACTCCTTTGTTCTTTTGTGTTGTCTTGGGGTGAAGCATGGTTTTTAGACTTCAAAGTTCTACCAAGTGAATCTAAAGCCTTTTCATTCTTGGGTATTTTTATTGCTTTTATACTTTATCTAGTTTTATATTGTGTGTTCATTTTTACATTTGGTATCTCCTAATTTGTTTCATTTTGTTGTGTTAAAAGTTTAGCCTATATCTGTGACATTTTATTTATTTATTTTTGACATTCATGTTCTAAAATTGAATTAAAATAAATGTTTAAGAATGTGTTCTAATCTTAACTCCTATTTCATTTAGCTAAATATGATGAAGAACGAGCACCAGTGCTCTCGCATCCAACTTTATCACGATCGCAAAGCGAAGATGGGAGTGCTTTCTATTCACCTCCTGGTATGAAAACATAAAAATTTAACCATAATTTGATATTCATTTAGCATTTCTTGATTATTTTTTATAGCTATCTGAATTTTTTCTCTTATTTTATGATTCTTCAAATCCTTACAGTCATTTGATTTTTCCCCCTTAATTTTTTTCATGGATGTATTTAATGCTTCATTTAAAACTTTTGACTATTTTCTGGTTGAGAAATTATAAATTGTGAATAAATCTTACTATCTTTTCTGCAACATTTATATTGGGCACATATCTATTTTACCATGATATATATAATTAGTTGGGTTGTTACAATAAATTTTTAAGTCAAAAGTCTCACATACATCTGGTCCTTCATAATTTAAAATTTAATGTTCAAAACCTTTTGTCCCAAAAAGCTGAATACATTACATCGTGATGGAGCAAAAAAAATTTCATTCATCTCATGAAATCTCAACTTATTTCTCTGAAAAATGCATAGAGTTTTGTAGAGCATCAGCTCCTTCTAGTTGTGATGATATCTGAAGATAATGTAGACCTTTTCAGCAGTTTGCATTCCTTTATGTAATAAAGAAATAAAAATATGTTCATATATATATACAGATCATCTATTTCATTATAAATCTGGGTACATTTTATTTTAAAAATTATTCCTGTCTGAAAAGTTAATTTATCGACCAAGAAATAGTGTATATGCAAAACAATCTTCTGCATGTTATCTGGAAATCTTCATTCTTTTTTCACAAATAGTTAATAGTATTTTTTGTTTAAAAATTTGTCCATTATATTCGATTTGTCAAAAAATTAATTGCATAGTTTTAAAATATTAATTTCTCTTTAAGTATGTGTATCGTTATTGTCCTGATATAGTATTTTCTTTTTATTTTGAATTAAATATATATTAGAATCTTACACTTAAGTTCTTGTATTCATTTCATATGAGCAAGATCAGTTTAGTTGCATTCTCAGTTTTCCTGTTTTATATTGAATAGATATAGAAAGGTTTTTCTGCTATTGTAAAATGTTGCAAGTAATAAGAGGCACTGCTGCACTTGGAAATGTTCTTCTGGAATATTTAAACAATAGAAAATTTCTTGTATGTTTATGTAAATGTGTATTTGCACATTGTTAATGTTTAGAAGTTTGCGAGTTTAATAATTTATATGTGTGTATATATATATTTAAAAATTTAATTTAAAGAACTCTTTGCAAAATACAAATATTTTTACGATTCATATTTTTGGATTATTAATATTACTTATAAATCATCACATTTATGTTAATGAAGGCTCAGATGGTGAAGATAATGGGAAAGAACATGATGGTAGCACCGTTTCTGAAGTGGAATGGCTTTCTCCTCGAAATAGCAAAGAATTACCTAATGTAAGTACATTCTTGTAATTTTTTTCTCCCTCCAAATGTACTTCCTTTCTGATTATATTATATTTGATTCTGATGTAGGGTAATTCCCTTGGTGAATAACTAAGATTAAAACTATAAAACCATGTTTTCTAAGATATTAAGCAAATATGTTTTTATTTAGGTATTCATTTAGGATTTGTTGGTGAAAATTGAAGTGAGAGATTAAGTAATAAATTTTAATTGTGGTTTTCCCCCTCCTGAATGTGAGATTTGAATTATTTTATTAAAGATCTTAATTCATTAAGAAAGGACATTCTTCATTATAGTTTATACATCTACAATTTAAAATTATAAATATATATATATTATAAAAAATATTTTGTAGAATTCTAATTTCATTAAAAATATTAAATCACTCAGTAAATCCAATGACAATTTACTCCACTTTTTCAGTATAAATACTTTTTTATTAAAAATTCAAACGTATAATTCGTATTGTAACCCCCAAGTATGAGCTCCTCCTGCACTGCTAAAGTATTATATGTAGGAATTAGACAGAAGTAGCTTATTTTTATGCATAATTCGGTATAGCACTTTTCTTGATTAATTATCTTTTTTTTTTAAATGTCTAGTTATATTTAATTTTTCTAAATAAATGTTGCATGAATTTGCTATCATGAGCAGAGAATTAAATAATGTTGCTATTATAGTTTCTTAAAAGAGAAATTTCATATTTTTAGATATTTTAAACATTTAAAAACATCTACCCACCATATTGAGGGGCAAACATATGTTTAGTCCATTGAGGCTCAAAATTCTCCTCACATTAGTGCAGTGTAAAAGCTGGATAAGTGAGGTGCCTGTTCCAGTGTTGTCTTGCTCACTTAAATGAGGTTCAAATTATAAAATCTTTCATGTAGCTTCAAAGTGTATTGTTATTTAATATTCATTCAATTTAAAATGTCTCCCAAAAGCTTATTTAGGAAAATTATTGCTTAACTTAAAATTTTGTACTTTATTTTCTGTTATTTTTTTAATATTTATTCATGATAATGATGTAAGCTAGACAAAACTTCCCATTAAAATCCTTGTACATTATTTTACTTTTGTTGAATCATTTGGAGAAAGAAATGACTCAAAGTTTCCTATGGTGCAAAAATATTAATATTTTTTCCCTTCAGTGATTTTACCCGCAAAAATTAATGATTATATTAGCTGCGACAAGCCTTTTGTATTGTCTATCGCTTCCCACCTCTTTCAACTACATTCAACCCGAAAATCTTCATATAATTGATATATTATGAAATAAGTTAGTGTGTATATTTCAAAATATTAGTTGAAACTCTTAACTTATTGAATCATCACTCGTTGGTGTAAAAAAATAGTAAAATTTCATTTTTGCAATTTTTGTTACAAGAAGTGGGATCCCCCTTCCCTTTCCTATATTGAAACTGGTAAGTGTTAGATGGAGTTTAAAACTTTTTGAATACCAAATTTAAAATTTCTTGTGCCATGTGTAAATTTCAAACAGATGAGAATTTTTAAAAAATTAAAGATTTTATTGAGTGTGTGGGTGTCAAATGATTTGGAATTTATAGCATGTATAAGTAAAATTTTACTTGTAGTAAAGATATGCTACAAATTCATTTTTAGTTTTATATTAAGAAATTAGTTTATTTGTTTTAAAGCATTCAGTTATTTTTAAAATTCATTTTGTATACATTTTAGGAAAAAGCAGCATTTTTTTCTATTTATTTTTTTAATTTCTAATTTATAGGATGACATAAGGCTTCATTACATACCTCAAATGTCTTTTAATTGTACAATTCAGTGATTTTTTTTTTCTTCATTTCATCTTTTTCAAAACATGTTTACATGAGTTATCTGCACATTTTAAAAATGTTTTTAAATGTTACATATATTAGATTACTTGCATTATATAAATAATTATCAAATATTGTTGAGAACATTTGTGCCTATATATTTCATTTAAATGTTCTTGTTTAATTATTAAGATACATAATATGTATTATATTATATATTTCCAGTTGATCAATCTGTATTTCTAAACACAACACATTTTTTATCTATTTTTTTTTCCTTCTTTTTTACAATTTCAGACTAAATGTTAATTTATCAGTTTAAATATTACTAATATGTCTTTTAAATTCATGTATTCATGAAGCACTTTAATTTTGATCATTCATTGCATCAATGCATATTTAATTTTTGAAATACAGTATTATATATCTGTAAAAAAAAATCTTTTTTAAAAAAAAACATCCTCTTGAATGTGTCAGTTTTTATGTGGTTTCCATACTTCATTCCTCCAAGACTGTTACAAATCAGTTAAAGTTTTTGTAGAGAAATGAAATTTCATTAACAATATATTTAAAAGAATTCTTCCCATTTTTGAAACTTTTCAATAACTGACATTAAATTTTAACATTAAAATCTACAAATGTCATACATCCGACTGTTCTTTTACACGTTGGATATGTTCCTTAGAAAAGCCGTGCAGAAAAAGTAGTTTTCAAAAAATACATGCCACCTATGTTAAATTTGGGGATATGCTCCACTACTTTTAAAAATCGGGTAAGATGAAAAAAGCTCTTAAGTACTTTCCCAAAAAAAACTTTGCAAAAAAGTAATAAT
The DNA here is from genome assembly GCA_019973955.1 of Trichonephila inaurata madagascariensis. Classification (NCBI taxonomy): domain Eukaryota; kingdom Metazoa; phylum Arthropoda; class Arachnida; order Araneae; family Nephilidae; genus Trichonephila; species Trichonephila inaurata. The sequence continues at coordinate 134,437 of BMAV01020400.1, read as the reverse complement.
GAAATCCATGTTACCTATTTATAAAACCAAAAAAAATTATTTTTTAATACAAAAAAAAATTTAATTAGGGTACAGTGAAAATTTAGTATAAGTACATACAACATATAAAAATCAAATTGAAATCAGGAGCTATCATCAGTTAATGTGTCGGATATGTCTAGCACACAAATGTCAGCTTTGATTCAAATGAAGAATTTCTTTTGTTATAAACGGATTCTGTTTTTTTGTTACTAAGTCTATTAGTGGCTGTTTTTGTTTCTGAAGTTGCTAATATCATTCTTGATATCCTGTTACACAAAACTTAAAATTACTTTGAAATTTTAATGTGTGCTCTGTGTCAGGATCATGAGAAGAAAATGTTGTTCCATACTTGTAGCAAATTTCAAGTCTTCCTGAATGAAATCAGCTGATAATTGCTGAACTTCACCTTTCTTCAGTGAACTACAGTTTCACAACTCAAACTCCACCTGAACAATGTCTTTTTATCCCTGTTGTGAAATCAAGATTTCTATAATATTACCCTTTTATTGGTAAAAAATTATCATCAACACGAATTATGTTGGAAATTTCACTATCAAATTGTAAAAACCCTTTAATTTGAGCATCAACTCTTAGAATATATTGAAATTTATTGCATCCTATGAACTGAACATTTTAACACAAAATGCAATTTTACTGAAGAACGAAATGCTGTGTTCAAGAAGTACAACAAAATAAAGAAAAAAAATTATAAAATTTACCTTTTACTTTATTACCTGTAACTCCAAAATACTTAGTAAATAAGCTATGAAGTAGACCAAGTCACTCATGCATGAGTGGGCATAAACCAACAGTCTTCTGATTAAATTGTCAAAATTAGAATTTTAAAAAATTTCATGTAAAAAAAATATTTTGGTGAACCATGCTATTTCAAAATTTTGTTTAAAAAATAGACCATATGAAAAAAGAGTTGTATGTAATTTCATTCCTGCTTCCCATTATTTCGGAACTGTAACTTTAAACTATTTTTAATCGATACAATTATGAATAATAAATTCTAAATTTATGCAAACTAATGAAAGGTGTTTGAAAATATATATCTTTAAAAAATTAGAATAGATATATTAAAATTAGTTATCTATTTCTCATTTATGAATAGAAAAAAAGTTTCTTCCCAAATGAAAAGATGTTAATAATCAGTATGGATTTATATTTTAAAAAACTTTTTGAAGATCTCTCCACACATATATCTTATTGCAATGAAAAACAAACGGTTGGGGTAGAAATGCTTTCAAAACATGCAGAAATTGATGCATTTCAAAATGGATTATAAAAAGTTGGGTGTGATCCTCGTTAATGTTATTTAAGGTGATACCATGGTTGCACTGCAAAAACTAGCACTTAATTTATTTATTTTTTTGCAATTTAAGTTGGATGTTTAAATATTTATGTACATAATTATTGGGTATATTATTCTGAACGTATGTCATAGTTCATAAATATTAAGAATTTGGAGCTGAAATTCAGTTAGGATAATCATAATAGTTCTTTCCTATTAAATTTTGTGCAATTTTTTTAGTACATGTCAAAGAAAATGAAGTGTCACCTCGGAGGCCTTTTATGAAATTTAAAATAGTTATAGCAGAAATCTCTCTCGATCATATTAATTTAAATAATCCTCATATGGAACAAAAAATTGGAATGTGTGGCAAGTTGAATTATTTTCACTCTTTCATTGCAATTAAATATTGCAGATTTTGTCTTACATAGTCCATTGTGCTATTTTATTACTGTTAGCATCAAAAAACTTGATCAAGTAATTGAAAAATTTTGATTGAATCTGAGAGTTAATTTTAGTTTTTGACCTTGTTTATAGGCGAGATTGCTTAAGATTTTTTTAAAGTCAAAACTGCTAAAAGAAGCATATTTAAAGAAACATTTTTTACCAAAGTTCTGATGCTATCTGAATCTTAGATTTTTGATGACATCTTCTATAGGGTTCAGTTTTAAAATTACATTTGTGGGGAAAATGTCTCTTGGCAAATTTTAGGTGCCCTAATTTGTTTATATTATGCTAATTTCAAAATGTGACTGGGGAATCAAAATCATTACTGGAAATTCCATTCACTTGCTTGGATTTTTCATAAGTACCTAATTTTTATGATTCATCATTAAGGGACTTATTCAAAAATCAAAGTTATTTACTTATATTTTATTTTCATTAAATTATTTTGTTTAATTCATTTATATTTAATGCATTTTAAATGCTTTAAAAACTTGCCTATAACCCTGAAAACTTAGGCCAATGCAGCACTTCATGAGACATAAAGAACTTTATAACCTTTGTTTTAAGTGTAAAAATGTTATTGAAAATTAATAATGGACATTAATATTTGTTTCTAATATATACTTTTAAATTCCTGTCCTGAATTTGAAAATTCATTATTCTCTTAAGAAACATTTTAGCCAATTATAAGGAGCCATTTGGCTTTTTTTAATAACAGTGCTTATTGGGAAAACACAAAAAATTACAGGGCTAGTCTTGCATTCTTTTCTTTTAGAGTTACACATTTTTTTTATTAATTTAAATATTTGCATATATTGTTAACTGTGCAATGCTTTTAGTCATAAAAAATAAATTGGTCTTAATTTAGAGTAAGTATAGAACAGATTTGTGTGGGTGCATCTAATATTTTAAAGTTTATTAATGGTTTGGTTGTCAGATTCTATTTGTAGTCCATACCTACTCTTGCTCACAAAAAATTCATTAGCTTATATAATTCTTTGAAAAATCAAATTATTCTCAAATGTGTTAAGATTTAATATTTTAACTGTGATACATTTTTAGATGAATTATGTAGTATCGGTTTTGAATTACTTAGGATTATGTGCTGTCAACTTATAAATTTCTATGAAAAATCATTCTGGAGTTATGAGTTTTATTTTTATGATACTACATGAGAATCGTTGAATTTATACTCACTGAGTGCAAAATATTCCTGGTACACACAATTCTGTCTTGGAAATTCTATCTTGAACAATATTACTTTTACCTGTATAACAGCATTCTTCGCTTTAAGATGTTGCTCTGTTTATTCTTTCAATGCAGTCTTTTAGCATTCTGTTTGATTGTTGAACTAATCCATAAATAAGGGTTTACCAATTTAGTAGATAAGGAAGAATTGGCTAGATTTGTTTCTTATCTTTTCTTATTTAAATTGAATTGATGTGAATTATGTCCCATCTTATTATTGTAGGGTTTAAATTTTTTTTCTCCTTGTAATATTATGCACATGTCAGTGAATTAATCCACTTTATAGATTAATTTGAAAGGCGTTCTTCCTGTATTTAATGAGTTTTATGAAATTCTTTAACCCTTTGACGCGCAGAAAAATAAATTCACTGAATTTTTCAAAATAAAATTAATAAATGCGATGTATAGAACCTAAGAACAGAGAAAATATCTTAAAAAAAAATTTACAGTACATTCCCCCTCGAGGGGGGAGGTGGTTTCATAAGAGATACCACCACACACTTATGACATAATTCTCGAATGAACAATATATGATTTGGATCAGATTTGTAAGATTATTCTTTATATATTTTGTAATAAATTTACTAAAACATGCAATATTAAGTATTAGAATTACATTTTAAATGTTAAATATTACAAAATATAACTATAAGAGATTGAAATCAACTTCAATAGCCAGATTTTTCATTATTTCTTTATTATTAAAACATGCAATAATACTGATAAAAATTATCTTCAAAAGAATAAATATTAGCAAATTTAATTGAAAGAGGTAAGCAAAAATAATATTAAAAGAAATAGTATCAGCTATATTAGAACATATATTCACCATCCAAAAAAAAAAATTCGACCTCCCTTCAGTATAAAAAGAACGTAAATGAAATGAGAAAAAATTTCCATTCGAGAAACACATTACCAATATAAACACAATATAAACAAAAACCAACACAATATAAACAAAATCACCTCCCCCAAAGCAATGGCAAAACCCCCATAAATTATTAGTTACTTCACTACTTGAGTCAGAAAAAAGAAAAACAAGGGGGAATATCTCTTACGCGTGAGTGCTACAAGTTGGACAGTTTTCATGTTCTAAACGCGCGGTGGTATCCTACGAAACCACAACTTAGATGACTTATTATGAGGCATTTCTTATAATTTATCATTCTAAAAATTAGTTATGCTATGAACAGCATATGCAGCAAAAATGTACATAACTAACTTTGAATATTTATCTGTTTTCATTTGCTAAAGAAACTTTTTTTTTGAAAGTGTTCAAAAAAAAGGTTTTTAAAATGATGTATTTTTCTCACAGAAAGAAGAGTTTTTTGTAAAGTGCTGACATCTAGTATCTTTTATGAAAGATAAAAGATATCTGTAGAACCATTGGTTTCATTCAAATACCACTGCACGTTTAGAGGTATTTTTAAGGAAATGGTGGTTTCGGAGAGATACCACTGTGCGTTAAAGGGTTAAAAGAGAAGCATTCAGAGAACATGAATCAAATATCAATATTGTTTAACAGCTATTTTTTTATCACTTAATGAGTAGTAGAAAATATATTAAGATAAAATTCTGCAAAATTTAAATTTTTTTATTTTATAACAAGGCCGAAATAAAGATAGGAAAATAATTAGTTACCCATAAATGGGAAACTTAATCCTATAATACCGATGTGAAACAAATTATAAACTAAACAATTTTTCTAATGTAACATGATTGATAAGTGTTGCATATCAACACAAATAATAACCCAAGATCCACAAAAATGTCAAAGAAATAAAAATTTTCAAAAAGGAAATACACAGAAAAAGAATGGAATTTTATTGAAAAATTGGCTTTCAGGGCAATTATATTGTTAAAAAATCAAAATGCATGTGTGACAAGTGTCTGGCTAGAAAAAAAATCTTTTAATGGGAGGGATATCTGGCTACAGTGGAATGCAATATTGGTTGTCCAGTAGTCGCATTTATCTGGCAGGTTTTTGTCTGTTGCTTATCCCTTCTCGCCTAAAGGACAATAGATTGGTCATTCACTACCTTTGTTGCTTGTTAACAACCGCTGCTTAACCTTCAGACACCAGTTCCTATGGTTTGAGATGCTTTTCAAACTGTGGAAACATTGCTGTGAAGGATTCGGCAGTGACACTAATCACTCTTCAACTTTCCTTCATCTTGTTAATAATTCAACTGTTATGGTTGCAAATTCGTGGCTGGTACAGTTGCTGTCAAAATCATGGTGAGGAAGTTTGGAGAGTGCAGTGCAAGCTCAGGTGTTTTTTTCACTTGACTGATAAAAAATTTAGGTCTGCTATATACTGCCCATATTGCTACAAAGTGCTACATTTATGAACTATGAGTCAACTGATCCAGTGTTTCAACTTTGTGTAAGATCATCTACAGAATTGTCTGTTACACATATTACACTAAGGTTACAACTCTACATTGTTTAAATTAGTGTGCTTTTTTTGTATCTTTCCTGCATTTTCCCAGTACATCAAGCTTCATATACATGCATGACTGATCATAGTTGACCCTAAAGGGTCTGCTGGCCACTGTGCCAATCAACTCATTCTACTAGTATTCTAATCTCTTAGCTTCATCTTTTACTGCTCTATATTAGTGTATTTCTCGATGTGATTTATCAATGAACTCTCTTCTAAATGTTAGGATAGATATTCGAAGAAACAAAGCTAATTAGAAAAGTAATTTTTAAAATATTGAATGTTTTGTTTTAGCTGTATTTAATTTTAAAGAGTTTGGGGGGGGGGATTTTTGATCTCTCTCTTCCTAGCTTTTGTGAAATATTTGTTTTAAGTTGCTTTAGAAGAAATGTTTTCTTGAATTCGGTTTTTTATTTTCTGTAATAGCAAATGTGCTTTATGACAAATAATTAAGGCCATGGAGAAAATAATTTAAAAAATAAATTTACTCCATTTTTTTTTTTTTTTTTTTTTTTTTTTTGTATGTCTTAGTTTAATGTATTAAAGTTTCTAAAATATATATGGAGAGTTCAAAAATAATACTTTCAGTTTGCCTCATTTTATATTTTTCTCATTGTGTAAAAAAAATATTAAAATAGCTTGATTAAAGTGACTTAAAACTTTATATTTTAATTCATTTTTAAAATCTTATATACCCTACTGTTTAACAGATTTAATGGAGACGTTTATAATTAAACAAATACCTTTTGTGTTTTAGAGTTTAAAGTATTTACTAAGTGTTCTTTTTATTCCAAATTAAATGTATTCATTTTTTTAATAGCTAAAGTTTTTTTCTCCACACATTTTAAGAGTAATTTTTTAATCTTTTAATATTCTACTATTGTTAATTTTCTTTTCTTGAATTTGATTCTTTTTGTCCAGACTTCAAATGTGGGTACAATGGAACGTTTCCCAGGCACATCATGATTGTTTTTCTGGATGTCTGTCACTTTTGATGATTTCCAGTAGATGTGTTTCCAGGTGTGATTTTCTAAAAGAGGGATCAAAATCGTCTTTTGAAGAAGTATTTTCAAGCTAATCTTGAACCAGATGTTTGAAGTTTTCATTTCCATAGTTGGAAAAATTCTGCTTCATTATGGACTATTATACCATTAGTATATGTTAAAGATTCTGATAAGCTGTGCCTTATGTCATTCTGTGTAAATTTACTATCTTAAGTGAATTAATAGCAAAATACCTTTGCAATACAGCTGCTTTTTCCATTATTTTGTAGAACAATGTGAACCCTTTCCTGTACTTGGGGGGAAATAAACTAGTTGCTTAGTATAATCCATAATGTATAACAAGTTTTGATGATGTAAATAATCAAATATTTACTTAAATGGCTTATATAAGAAATTATCCACATTGAATTGTGCTTACATATCATAATTTATTTCCTTCCATATGCAGTGTTAATGAAGTTTTGATATTTGCATATTGACTTAAGATTAAATTTTAACTTTTGTTTGTTTATTATCACCTTGTGACCTTTATATTATGAGTCCTTTATGTTACTTGTTTATTATCAAATGTTATGGTTAATGAACAAAGTATATATACTTCTGTGCTTATTTTGAATTTTTTTAATGTTTTATTCACATAATCTGTGTATTTTCGTATTTATTTGAGCTATAATTTAAACATGGAACCATTATATTCATTATTTGTTTTTTATTCACAAGAATTTTTTATATTTATACATGATTAATGAAGGCTCCTTTTTTTATCTTTAGTATGTAGTTAATTTTTTCAAGTTGCATTTGCATATGTATATTGTTATAAAAATATTACATTTGTGATAAATTTGGAACATTTACTTTCATAAGATATTTGTCAATTAAAAGTAAATAGTCCTTAACATAGATTTACGAAATGCTTTAAAAAATTTATTTAGTTTCACATCATCATAATTGTTAATTCAACCACTAAGTTTTTTTGCTTAAAGTTGATAAAATATGTTTTTGACGTATTAATATTATAAAGTATTATCATTTTATTAATTCTTCATAATTTCTCATTTTTATTGAATTGAGTGTAAATGTGATCCTAAGAGTTTTTCAATTTTATAATGAAAAACATTTGCTTATATAGTTGCACTTTAACAAAGAATGACATGTAACTGTTTCTGCGTAGATTATTAAAAAGAAAGGTGAATGGAAATATGTATAATTATAGGATAAAGTAGCAATCTCAAACTTCTTTTCCTACAAACTTTATCTCTATAATGTTATTTCATAGTATTCTGCAATAAAATTTTTATTTAGAAGTATAATCGAACTGTATCAGTTGTGTTGTGTATCTAAAGATATATAAAAATGTGCAAAGATCTCTTGTAAGTTTCACACATATATATAGAGAAATATGAGGATCCAAAAGTAATAGTATTATTAATAGCATTTCTGATATCTTCTTGTGACGGTTTCTTTTTATAAATCATTATTTTATGTGGGTACTATTTGGTGTATAAAGAAATAAAATGTATGCATACTTGCTTTTGTGTGTTGTAATTTCCTTATTAATAATTATATTTTTCTACAGAAATTACTTTTTTCTGTAGTATGGAAAATTTTTAAAAAATAGAAGGTATTGACCATCTATTAAAAATTGTGAAAATGTGACTTTTTTAAAAAGCTTTTTAATATTCTACATATATTAATTGATTTTTTATGTACTGACTGTTGTAAATTACTGCTTATTGATGTTTGGTTTGGGTTAAGGAAAGCATAAATTGAAGTAACCTTTATTAGGGATTTGATAGAGACTTGCAGCTTGATTAAGTTTCTTCATCTAAACCGTTACATTGCCTGAAAGTTTTACTGTAAAATATTGGTTATTTATAGAAATGACAGCCCATCATATGACGCTGTTGTGAGGTGTGGAAAAGATGCTTTCAAATTAGCCACAGAGGTCCTTCAGACAATCCTAAAAATAGATGATGCTGCCACAGTAAAGAAAGTGGAAAACCTTATCCTATTTGTGGCAGAAGGGCAGCCATCTAAATGATTGAAGATGATCTTAGTTACGGCAGTGTGGAAAAAAGTTTTGAAAGGAACTGTACACATGCCAAAGGTGTCAGCACATTGTATTCTAAAATTACCGACTTCATTTTGAAAGCACATGTGACATGCCTTGTTAAGTGTGATGTTGAATCTTTTGGAGCAAGACAGAGAATTGTTTGGTAACTATGGTATCCATCAAAGGTATCCAAAGACCAAAAAGATAAGCAAGGATACCGCAGTGACTCATCCACTCCCAAGAAGACTAGGGTAAAGGGATCTCCAGAAGACCATGCTGTCTGTATTATTGGGATTGTGTTGTAGAGTCATAATCACACACACAGACTACTCAAAGAAATTTTGCCTCTTGTACCGTATTCTCCTGTTTTTTCTCATCAGGATATGAAATCAATGGTTTTCACAGGAATCTGCTGATTTCTATAGTGTCGGCTTTGACTTTGGAAGACAAAAAACGGCTGGAAGATGTAATTCTTGAGGATTTTGTAGATATGTCTTGGAATAATAAACAAAAATGAAATTTGTATCTCAAATATTTTTAGTGATAATTAAAATTTAACATTACCACCTCATATATACTCTCGGTAAGACATCTTTTAAAATCTAGAAATTATATCCCCTCCTATATATACATCTATTGATTTAATTGGAAACTTTGAAGAAATTGATATTACAGAGGGAGATTTACAAATGAAGTTTTTATTCGGTAAAGTATGATATTAATTAGAAAGTGACTTACTTGACCAATAAAAATTGATTTTATTAAGAGATAATTGAACTGGAAGTGATTTTAAAAATTAATGAGTGAGGTATTGAAACATTAAAGATCCAATGGTAAGCACAACGATTTAAATTCAACTTAAGATGGGAAAAATGAGGTTATACTTGAAGTAAGGCATGTTGCTGATATTTTGTGTTAATCTTTTTTTAGATTCTTCACTTTATTTGCAAATATATGAATGTATTCTGAAACTAGACATTTATATATATATATATATATATTGGAGCTATGTTTTGGGGGAATACCACGATAACCAATCACTCATGATCTCTAACTCCTGAACTGGTGCCTCTGAAGACCTGCGCGTAGAGGGTGCCGATGCCCGTTAAATCTGTCGAGGCTTGATACCCGCCCTTTGGTGTGGTAGTTAG
>BMAV01020400.1:106335-119773 GCA_019973955.1 Trichonephila inaurata madagascariensis | reverse complement strand
CATTAATTTGAAATGAGCAAAATTTTCTCGTAACTTGGTAAATTCAATAAGAAATGTATTATCTCGGGTATATTTCTTCTTTATATTGTTGTGGTTCATAAGTACGAACTCCACTGCTAGTACCCGTTGAATTGTTTTAACATGATGTCAATACAAACAAGCTAGTCAGCTCAAATGTGTCTACACCTGAATTATCTAAACTATGTGGTCCATTGGCATTAGCTCTCGTATAACTAGAGTAAGATTCAAATAAACTAAATTTGCACTATACCGTTGTACGTTTGTTTTCTTTGATATATTTTCAAGATTTTTATCATCGTTTTTTTTTTTGTGATCGTCTTTATCTCAGTCTTTAGAAGGACGGAAAAAATTCTTTAAACTACTAAATCAGTTTTTATTTAGAATTGTATTGTATTGTGTCGCAGTGAGCTAATGTTTTCAAAAAGTTAATTATTAGAATTTTATATAGTTATTTTTTCTTCAATTTTGTATGTGTCTTCCGTAGCCGAGTGATCATGGTCGGGAACTCGTAGCTGGCAAGTTGAAATCCTAGTGCTACTGAAGACTCATGATTTTCGTCATTATTCATGATTTAAACGTAAATTGTTTGTCAGCTTTTTACCATAACTTCGTCATAAGTTATCAAAATGAACTACAATGTTTTATGATGCCATGCTTATCTTTCAAAACTGTAATGAATAATGTATTTTTCAATTCCTACTATTAGTTCACTCTCTCCATATATATATATATCGTTCAAATTTTCAATCGTTAATAAAATACTTTTTATTCATCCATTCAAGTTCAAATACATTTTTTAAAACTTGTTGTGGATGACACTTGATGTTAAATTTTTTTTTTCGAATATTAATTCATCAATTTAATTTTAAATTTATTCTGCGTAATTTCTGACAAAGTTAGATTCATCTACAACAGATGGCGCCAGTTCGTTCCTCTCTCTAACGAAGTAGGAATAGACTTCAAAGAACATTATATTACTTGTCTTGTTTATCTGTATTTTATGTAATTTTTGAAAAAATAAGTAGCAAGGTAATTTTACCGTCAGCTTGTGATGTCATCACACACATGTAAGCTTTTATAGTTCGCGAGTTCTGTAAAGGCCGAAGTAAATAACTGATGTAAAAATATGCGCAAAATATTATGAAAGGAATGTCGGTATCTCGCTTTTTTTTCGCATCAGAGTATCAATATTTTTTCATGAATAATCGGATTAATGGGACATTTTTTATTAGGTCAATTTAACACTAGAAAGACTGAAACTTAGTGTATACCTATATTGCCCAAAAGCAGTCAAAATGACTGCATTGTGAAAGAATGATTAATGTGTAAAGAAATTTGTTTAAAATTAACTTTTGATATTTTTTTTATATTATTTACAGTCATATAACAAGTTATTAGTAAATATTAACAATAAAAAAAATTTACTTCACTTTGAGAAAAAGTATATTCTAAAAGATTTTAAGAAATTGTGCATTATATATGTAATTATTTTTAATTGAAATTAAAAAAAGCAGTCAAAGTGACTTGGGCGATCTAGTGTTAAACCATTTAAATATTATGTGTATTTTTGATGAAAATCTGTTACAACTTACAATTTGTATTACATCAATTGAAGAGCAATTATGTGATTTGTCTAACTGAACCCTCCGTATTAATCGCTTAGTCGTAATTTAAAAAGCATGCTTATTTACACTCTCCACCAACCCGATATCATTGCCTTCTTTTGATAAAGATTTTTATTTAATGAGCATTCTCGCTCTCGCTCCATAACATTTTTATTTATTATTTTGTATTTATCTTCTTTTGTTATTTATTTCAAACATAGATCATTTACCTCGCATTTCCTATGCAAATCTCGAACGTCCATGCTTTACAAAAAATAATTTTCTTTGAATTTATGTGGTACACCTAAATATATGGAACTTACCTGTACAATGAAGCAATTTTAAACATTTTGCTGTGATTTTATGGATATTGAAAGATTATTAATGAAGTGTCTCTCTCACTCGAGTTGTGTAAGGATGACTAAAACTTTAGATCTCACATGTCAGAAAAAATTATTTGTGGACGAAAACCAAAGCTGTTTCATGTAGGAAAAAATTAGAATGATTTATTTGTTTATAATAGTTTCTTCTTTCCGCACTTACCCAGAGAAAAAAGTTCAAAGACTTCAAGCAAGAGAGTCTTATTTATCAGTGTCGATATATATATATATATATAACTAGATTTCTTCTTTTTTGAAGTAGAAAAATAAAAAAAGTATGAGATTATTCACTTTTTTTATTATTGATAGCTTACTCGCACGCAATTTAAAATGTATACCAGATATGTATTTCCCCATTTCAAAATTCACGTTTAACATGCCAGTTTTCAGATAATTTCTTTAGCGATCTTGTAGAATGCAGTGAATGTTTTTTAAAATGCTTAGCAGTAGTCTGTAAAAACTTGAAAGTGTTTTTTTTTTCCTTATGCTGTTACAGAGCAATGGTTATGTAAATGCTTAATCCACACACAGTAATCAATGTTTAAGCAATTATTTAATTCTTGTTTAAAATAACTTGTTTAGTGTCTATTCCTTTCTTTAGTGGAAAGTACATTTAGTTTAACTCTCGATGGTTGGCAAAAAGAAGAAATAAATCATTTTTAATTTTTCACCCTGATTTTTCATATTATTAAAATACCAAATTTTGAAATTCTCTTATAAAAAAGAATATTTATGCAACTGCTATAATTGGTGTAATATGATTTCTTTAAACAGCCGTATCTTTCTGCATCTATCTTTACCTTTTATCTTATAAACGCGCGCGTATCAATGTTTGCTTAAATACATCAAAAACCACATATTTATGAGCCAACCAATTGAGTCTCAGCATTGGATTTAAAATCAACTTTGTTCAGAAGGATGATCTAGAGCATAGGTTCCCAAACTTTTTTGCCTCATAGACCCCTTGCAAGATTTTTCGTTTATAGGTCGACCCCTACTTATCTAATATTAATGTTTTGCAAATTCATCCACTTTTAAATGTGTTTTTAACAGCAGGTATACAACTATTTATTTTAAAAGGTTTTAATTTCTAACTATAGTGAAGCATAGTGTTTTAAACGTAAGAAAACACTTGTTAATTAATTAAATTAAAATTTAATTAATGCATAAAATAACTGAGCCACAAACTAATGCTTTTAGTAGGAAGGATGAATCTGTGGGATGCAATAACAAACTTTCAACATTAAGCATCATTGTCAAGTTCAACCCTAAATATCTCCTCAGCTAGTAGTGTCCAGCCTTTCTTCTTTTTTTTTTTTTTTTTTTTTTTTTTTGGAGATTGGCAAACACTGAAACTCCTTCTCAATCGGAAAAACAATTTAAAACTTTCTAAAGATATTCCATAATTCGAGATAAATAACAAGTGTATATATATATATATATATATATCTTTTTAAAGCCAAAATAGTTGACATCCGTTTCTAAACTTTGCTGTAAGATCTTCGTTAGTACCTATTCCTACTGCCTAATTCTTGTAATCTGACATTTTTTTTTCAATGCGCCGTATTAATTCATTGCCTATTATGGTATTACCATAGAGAAAGCATTCTCAAACCTAGTTTCAAAATCTAAAAAAGAGAGCATTTAAATGTTGAACGTAGGTTAAAACTTCTTTTTCCTGCCAAATTGTCTGTGACAATTGAGGAACTGTGGGAAAATCCGCCACAACCAATATTATACTCCTTTAGCTTAATTCTGTCAAGAAACACTGAAATGATGTCCTTGTTTTAATAAAATTTAGGCTGTTGCTTTTTAACTGCAAACTAACCTCATTAAATTTAGTAAATAACTATGTTAAATAGTCTGTGGTTTCCACTTGATTAAATTTCCTTTTAAAATTAAAGTCACGATCTGGTTTAACGAGAGCCACTTTGGTAGACCCCATTTACACCTCATGAACCCCCAAGTTACTTCTTCGCTGACGTGGACCCCTAGTAGGTCGTCATAGACCCCTGGGGGTTAATATAGACCACTTTGGGAGACCCTGATCTAGAGTTCAAAAAAATACTTTACTATACTATTCAAAAAACAAATAATGTTGCGAGTTCGCATCCTGGGGACACTGAAGCCCCGCCGTGTAGAGGGGGCCGATGCACGTTAAATTTGTCGAGACTCAATACCTTCCCATTGGTGTGGTACGGTAGTCGGGAGAGGGGGAGTTGCCTGCTCAGGTGTCTGCTTCCACTGACCAAATTTACGAGGTTCGTCGCCAATGGACCTAGTGTTAATTTATATCGCGACGTTAATATAACTCTCACTCACTCACTCTCAAAAACAAATAGTTTAATTACATATATAAATTACATATATGAATTTTTAGTTAACTCTTAGCTATGAAAAGCATTAGCTTTTTATAACTAAGAGTTTAAAAATTTATCAAGCAGGGGCGTAGCTACCGCCGTATCAATGATACGGGGCCCCCAAGTTACAGGGGTCCCAACTTGTGTAACTACAATACCACTAACAAGATTTTCATTCCTAAAAAGGGTCCCCCGAAGGAGTTTTGATACGGGGCCCATTCAGAACTAGCTACGCCAGTGTTATCAACGTATTATGCCTTTAGTGTTTTCGTTGATAGATCAAGATATTTTTTTTATTAAATAAAGTTCGTGGCTCAGAAAGAAAGGGGGGGGGGTAGCAGTTTTATTTTTATATCCAAAGCATATTCCGTTTCTGTTGTAAGTTATCTGTTCTTACTGATATGGGGGAACATGTAGAAAGTCAGTTTAATTTCTTAACTAAACTTATAATTTTAATTCTGTGATGTTTTAGTTATTTAAACAGGGAATAAATAACTTTTTGAGAGAGATTAACTTTCAATTCCGACGATAATTAAGAGAAATGGACCCTAAAGTGTTTTATAAATGTAATGATTACTCTTATCAGAGATGAATTAGGTAAAATTTTGATTCATTCACATCGTTGGATTTATATATTAATAAAATTGTTGATTTTAATTATAACTGTAAATTGTATCTTTCTACAAATGTTTTAATTTTGACTTAAAGTTAGCTTTTATAATTTTCGGGATCGACATGGGTTTATTTTCTATTTTATACTGTTCTATATATAGATCACTTTTGTAAACATCTGTTAATAAAAAGAAACATCTATTCCAGAAATTAGTGCATTTTCTACCTATACTAGAATGTAAATAAGAATTTTTATTTCTCAAAGTACATATTTAAGCAATTCAGTTATATTCAAAGCTTAAAAAAATTTGTGTGACGCATTATAGAATTTTTTTATCGTGTTTCTACATCGATTCACTGGGTAAAAAAATATATTTTTTTAAATTTAAAACATTAAAAAACTTTTTTTGATGAGCTCGTCTGATAAAATTGTTTGGGCTTTTTATTCTTTGAAAGGAACTTATGTTTCGCAAACGATGGAATTCGTTCCAACACGCAACTGATCTTTTACATAATCAGAATGTACTAAAGCGCGCACCGCGTGCGCGGATATACTGTTTTAGTTAGCGCAAGTAAACAATTCTTTAGAAATGGTATGTGTCTTATTTGATGTCTTTTATAAATCTTCGTATAGTAATTTTCAAACCAAATGTCAATTATTATTTCTCTTGCTGTAAACACCTTTTTCGTATTTTATTCGTTTTTCTTTATTTTGTATTTGAAACACTTCATAATAAAGAACCAATATCATAAGTTTTTACCGATAGTAGAACTTTTTATATAGATGAATATTATGCCTTATAGATGGATTTTTGAATACTGGACAATTATGAATTTGTTTGTGTATTAAGTTTAATAAGTAAAACTCACACTGCAATAATCTGAAAAAGGAAAAATTATTCTATAAAATTACTATATATAAATATATAATATACTCGCCAAGTAGCTATTAATATTTCTCCTCCCTTCAAAAAATAACCGTAAGAAAAATCTTCACCTTTGTAACAATAATTTTCGACAGGTATTATTGCTTCAAAAATGTCTTTCTCATAAGATTTCTTTCTTGCATCTTATTTTCCAAAACCAAAACAGTTTTCTCCGTTGCTTTAAATGCCTAGAAGCTGTATTAAGAATACCTGAAATGAGAGGAACTCTGAAAATTACTGCATTGATTTAATAAAATATTAGTTAGGAAATTTATTATGATCAAAATATGATTCACACAGAAGTCTGAAGCTGCGAGTGGATTGTTGACGATAGAACTCGTAATTTTGAATCTCGGTCAGGTGACGAAAATTACACCTGAACGGGAGTGTCCCGCTCTCCAAACTTCCACGCCATGTCAACTTGAGGTCTTAAAAGTTTTTCGTCTTCGGCAGTTTTAATGTGTGTCAGCCCCTCAATACGTTTGTTTGAAAGACTTCTTTTTGTATTGCATCTTACTTTTATATTCAATAAAATAATGGTTCATGATCCACTCGCTGAATATTTAAAATATCAGACATTCAGAAGTGTGGAATCTTCTCCAAGTAAAAGTCTAAGTGAGAGAAAAAAGGAATATCACTGGATGTATCTATTACTGTAATTTTTTTTTTTTTTTTTAATTTTGGGTGTAAAAGTAACTGATTGTTTGACAACAAAAAAAAATTTTTTTTTCTCGAAACTTGATTTGCGAAATATAATCTAAGCTTAGTTTGGGAATTCTGAGACAAGATATCACCACCTGAAATAAAAGAAAAGGATCTATTATCCTAAATTAGATTGACTATTACTAAGTTACAAAGCAAGAATGAAATCAAATCCAGCTGATTAATTTGGATTTAATTCCATTCTGTAAAACATTAATTATATAGCTTTGAGTATTATTATTTTTTTGGAATATTAACTCTTTTTATAATATGGTCTCTTTATTTTATTTTAAAAGTGCTTTATTTATAAATACAGTACATTAAATATGTATAACTTCATCTGCTTAGAAAACGTATTATATCTCCCAAGTTTAATATTAATTTTTAAAGAAATACAGTCCAAATGCACTTTTGTTCGAACTTTACGTTTTGAATATAATAATAATTGAGCTTTGTTTCACTTTCTTTGAAAAGAAAATGTCAGTCTCTCAGTTTCATTGCCATTTATCACAGTATTCATGTCAAATAAAAAATTCAATGCACATCTCAGTGCTTTAAAATAAGAAATATTTTATTTAATTGTTTATTCAATTTTGCTATGTGAATACCTATTTTTAGCATCAACTCTTTGTTTTCTTATGCAATAGTTATCATTTAGTTCTTGTCGTACACGCCCGCAAAAAGGTGCATTTTGCAAGTTACATCAGTTATCTTATAATACCTTTTCGAATTTTGGACTCAGATTGCCCGTGATAAGATAGCAAAAGTGAGTTCCCCTTCCCCTGTTTTGGAGACAACGCTTGTGTTACACATATGATTAAAAAAAAAATCCAGTGCTTTTATTTTGGAAAGTGCATTCACTGCTGTTTCCTCTGAAGCATCGTCTGATAAGCGATTTATCCTTCTTTGGAGCTTTTTTCCCTTATATTTTCATTTAATTGTTTCATCATGTTTATCTAAAAAGCAAATGCGTTATTATAAATTTAGGAATCAAAAGTTTATATAAACTTATTTTTATCAGTACTTATTTTGGCATAATAGAAATGATATTTGTAATTCAATGACTTGATAGAAATGTCGTTAAACATGCTGCTTAACTTAGCAGATTTCCTAATTTATGTTTATATGCTCGGGATGCATTGTATAACATTATCCAGAATATTTCTGAGATTAATTAACAGGCCATTAAGTAAATTAATAAAAGTTTTTTTTTTTTTTTTTTTTTTTTAAATATATTGCTATTTTAGAAGATAAATTTGCTACTTAACTTGCTTTAATCTGAAATAGCACTTTCTGCCTTTAAATAGTCATGCTCTCGTTACAATGCTTGCCTTTTCGTTGAAGTCCTCTTTCTTTTATACACAATGTCCACGATATATTCTAATACCTAAGTTTTAATAAAGAAAATTCCAAAAATTCTATTAAAAATAAGTTATAAATCGGAAGGTGTTTCCAGGGAGTGTTTCTTAAAAATTCTGCACGATCATTTTTAATATTCGCCTTTTTATGACTAAAAGAATACAACTAGCAAATTGTGAGCGCTGTCGGTCGCATTAAAGATGACCCTCTTTTCTCAGGCTTTTCTTTGATTATTTGGTAATTTTTTGGTGATGAAAGCAATTCTAAGCAATTGTCTAAAGACTTGTGCCCTGTCGTTGAAGAATTACTACACTCTCTGATGATTGGTATATTTCCATAGGAGCCAAGCGGAAATGGCGAGTGACCTTCTCATCTGTTACATTTATGTTTGCAGCATCACTTTGTAAGACAATACCTGCGAAAGGCTCCACATGAAGGGACTCTACACCCAAGTGCCATATGTTTATGCTGCACTAACCATCCAATCCAGAGAAGTAAGTTTAAAGTGGCGTCGTGAGCATGTTATTCGGACTGTTCCTGATTAGTTCAATGTTCTGTTCATGTATGGGTCCAGATTTGCGCTGGAATCACATGATAAACATGTTAAGGTTTGGAGAGAGCTGAGCACTTCGGAATAGCCACTTCCAATAACTATGCACCGTTGGGATCTGCTGTACATATCCTGGAAGCTTTACAAGAAGTCTTCTTTTGAGATGGAGTTCAAAAGTCTCGTCACGTTTCATTGGATGTCAGGAATATCGTCAAATCTCTTTCCTTTCAAAGCGAGTTAAATGTTAGAAATAGGAAGAAGTCTGGAGGATTGAGATCTGGCGAGGATGGCGGATGTTTAATTTGCTCCACCCACTTTTTTTGCCAGGAACTGTTAGACGATATTGACTGTGTGCGGGTGAGCATTGTTGTGAACAAAAAACCATGAACCTTGTTGTGAGTACTGAGGTCGTACCCTGCGTAGACGTCTCATGAAACGGGTCAAACTTTCAATGTACCTTGCAGCATTCATCGTCCAGCTATCATGCGCACAGTTAATCGACGATCTTTCGTGATTAATTTACTCACTTTCTCATGTTTCCGTCATTGATGGAGGTCGCCGGTCTTCGCTACGTTGGTTGTCAGAAACACTTTCCCAGCCTTCTCGAAAATGGGCGAACCACTCGTACTCACACTTCATGAACAGTATTTGATCTTTATAAATACGTACGTGCATCGAATAAGTTTCTGTCGGTGTCTTACCAAGCTTAAAACAAAACTTTAAATTGATTTTTTGTTCGTTCATTTTCCTGTTCTCAGTTAAAAACCATCGCACTAAACAAGCACTTTGTAAAACAAGTCTTACACGGAGCACAAACGACGCTCAACTGAACAACGGCGGGGGCAGATAGTCAACACCTGCAGCTACGCATGTGCAGCTTTTTGTTTCGCCAGTGTTGTCAGATCGGCCGTTCTGACTTCATTCACCGAACTTTATTGTCAGAGGTTGTATATTTCATGTGGGTTTAAATCATAATATAATTAGAGCATTTACGTGTATTTCATAATTTCCATAATTGAGAAATGGTGTTATAATTTTTTAACAGACTGTACTGATTTTCTTAAGATTCGCAGAAAATATATATTCTTATAAAATCATGATTATTCATGTAACAGAAACAAAAGAAAGTATGATTTTTCACTTTTTGCAGGCCATGGCCATATATGGCTATATATTTCGAGGATCCTTTCAAAAATTTATATTACCCTCTCATCAAAATTAAGATTATAGAAAATGAGAGTAAAAATTTTAAGTTCCATAAAATTAAGTTTCAAACAATATTAAAATGATTTTGGTGAAAACATCCGAGAATTCCGATAAGGGAGGATGTCGGGGAGGTAGTTCTAGGTCTTGTCGTAATACCTGAAAATTCTCAAAGATGATATAATTAAATAAGATAATATTTACGAGTACAATTCTTACATTATATACTTTTTCATTTTACGTTTTGATCTAGCCATAAATTTAGATTTCGGTTAATCATATTACATTTTACCCTGCTTCCTAGTAAATCAGATTTAAAAGAAAGAAAATCCAGTCTGTTTTAGTAATCCGATATTTTTCTATTTTTATTTCTTAAATTTTTAAAATATCTACTAAAAATTTTCTTTTCACAAATACAGAAAAGTAATGTATTAACCTTTTTTTTTTTTTTTTTTTTTTTGTATCTTATTTATTTATTACACACATTATAGTCAACCGGCTGTTAGAAACTTTTGTTATGATTTTTGAATTGTTATTCATTCTATTCAGATTGGATCAATGAAAGTAAATTTTGTAATGGCCATACATTAGATTAAAAAAGTACCAGTAAAAAAATATTAAAAAATTTTAGTTTCATTTTATAGCTATATAACATTTCTTTCTTCTACACAAAATTTGGACTTGAATGAGAAAGAGTAATATATTGCGATTACCTGATAAAACAAATTACTATTATAATTCGATGTACACAAGGAAGTTTCTGTTATAATCTGATTTCTTGTTTGTTTAAGGAAATCTCATGATTTATTTATTTTTTACCGCCTTTGCTAAAACTTCAATTTTGGTGCAACTATAAATGAATCTGTAATAAAAAAGAAATTAAAATACTGGTATTATTCTTCCAATGTTATTAGCAACTTTTGTCAATTGTATTAAGAGTACATTTTTTTTAAGAAAGATATCTAACTGTTTGTGTTTGGCGTCGATTATTAATTAAAATTAAAATTTGCAATGAAATTTTAATGCTGTGAAATTGAAAATTTCTATGCAGTGAGTACTGACATTCATAGGAAGTAGTTGAAGCAACCTAAATTATTCGTATAATGGAGACTTTATAAAAAAAACTTTTATTTGGTTTTAATTAAAGAATTAAAGGTTAAAGGTTAGAAAGTTGAATAATAACTGAAGAATCGACTGAAAACTTGTGTCACTATTTCGAATCACATGAATTTAAAAGTTAACTTATTAAAATTCATACACTCCTTCAACTGAAAATTATCAATCATTTCTAGTTTATTGTTTTTATTTATTTTTTTAGCAAAATTTCTGAAAGTTGTGTGATTATTTCTTAATCTTTCAAGTTATTCTACTAAAGCTTATCAAAAAAAATTTCAGAATATTTTATTATTTTAATTCTCGGGCAATTGAATCTTCGGGAACTTTCCAAGAGATTCGTTCTTTTCTTGGTATATTCAAGAATTTCCAAAGCATTCTGGATTTTTTTTTTAAATTTTTCTAGATGTTTTTAAATATTTAGTTTAAGTAGTAAGATTTTTAAACTGTCTGTTAATCCTATTTGCGTGCAAAAGTTTTCTTGTAGTATCACATTTATTTCGATAAACATTATTGATTTAACGAAGTGGGACATAAATTTAACTTTATACATAAACTTCATACTTTGATACCCATCCCTCTCTAATTATCATAACATTTTCTATTGGAGATATCGTAAAAAAGAATAGTTTTCAATTAGTAATATAATTTAAAAACAGGAAAAAGGAATTATTCCTTGTGTATTATACTATTTTAGAATATTTCCCTTTCATCTCGTTGTATTAATGTACTTACTCTTGATGATTATATATATTCTCATCTGTAGATAGAGTAATTAAAACAAAATGTAATAAATAAATCAATATTTTCTTGTTGACTATGGCATATGTTTAGAATTGTATGTTATAATACATTAAATTATTCATAAATAAAATTATATTTCACATTTAAAATACGAAATAATAAGTAAAAACTTTGTTAAAATATCATATAGAATAACGATTTATAAAACGCTATTACTTTTAAACGTAGAACTATAGTACTTACCTGTACACCATAATTCTCGAATATCTTCTACTCAATGAGGAAAGATGAGTCTCGTAATCGTGGAGAAGAAACAGGTAAATTGATTGAGGAAATACTTTGACTGAAATAAAAAAAAAAGAGGAAAAAAATGGCTTACCATACTTGTCGGACGACTTATTTTGATTAGGAAATACGAAGGGAATCGAGTTACCTTCCTTACTTTGAAAACTAGTTGCAGTTATAAATTTTATTATCTTTTACTGGCCATTAGTGATTAAAGGCATTATATATATATACCCTTAATTTTTATTACTTTACCCGCTTAATAACCATTATCTTACTTCAATTTTTATCTGACTTTCTAAAATTTGTCATTTTACCCATTTTGATTTATTTTTCTTCTCTTTTGGTGTTAATGGAGATAAAATATTTTGCATCCAAAAAACGCGCTATTCTATCTTAGTATTTCTTGGGGCAAAAGAACTTGTCGGATAACTCTTAATTGGTTCACTGAGTGTCTCTATCAGTGTTACCTTCGAATGAGAGGAGCAAAGTTTGATTTTAAGCATAGGCGCGTTTTCGTAAGAAACTATGTTAGCTTTATCCAAAAAATGGAGAATTGCTTTTAGATCTTGTGATGACACACCTTTCATTGAAGTAAGATACTGGTTTTGTTCTCCTTTCGCCTGAGATTCGGAATATGTTTTCTTCTTTTCATGTTGATTATTTGAGTCATTTGAATAAATTTTAAATGTAATATATAAATAATCGATTATTATTTAAAGTGATTTCGATGTCATTTTTTTCTTACATCGATGTAATTGGTTTAAATTAATATAATGAGCTAATATTTATCTTAAAACTTTAATCACTGAACTGAGGGCTCTTCTGTATATCACTGAGATGTGAAAGGTAGAAAGAATATTTTCCCATAAATATAAGGTTTTAATGGCTGATATATGTAATCAGTTATATATATTCCTATATATGTAGGATAGTTTCTACTGTACATTATATACACATATATTTCGAAGGGGTAGTGATTAAATAAAAATGTTTCGAACTCTAATTGAGGATTTAATTTTTTTTAAAAAATGTAAGGGGAATTTTTAAGAAATCGAATATTTGTAATATTTTACTTTGATGTATTTTTTTTTTTTTTTAATTTTCATCTCTTAAATTATGTAAAAAATTATTTATATTAGCTTAAAAATGTATCCGTAAATAGAATATATGTTGAATGTTTTTGGCTACTTTTGGTTTCCTAATATAACTGAAAATAGGGTTTTAACTAAAAGCGCTTCACATATTTAATTTGAGTTAATACAAGAAATTTAGAAGAAATTTATTCTTCAAAATATGATATTGACATCTCTTCAGAGGAGAAATATTGATATTCTAAACAACTAATTGTTCTTGGCATTTTTTATTCGAACACATTATTCGATATATATAAAGTACTATGTGACATGTGTGTAATAGTTGCTATTTCATTTTTGAAAAAAAATGGGAAAATATTTACCCGAATGCGATATTTGCAAGAAACTATGAATAATACTTCAAAAGTAGTGTTTTTATCATACATAATTAAAAAGTAAAGAACATTAATTTATTAACAAGTTTTTTTTTTTTTTTTTTTTTT
>BMAV01020400.1:74536-101335 GCA_019973955.1 Trichonephila inaurata madagascariensis | reverse complement strand
TACCTTAAAGGAATTGTAATTTCAATTAAACTTTATAATTGCAGAGCTCTAATTTTAGTTTTAGTTTTAAATATTGCCAGCCATGAAGTTCTTTTATTACCTTCTTTCGTTTTTTTCTGATCATGGTCGCGAACTTGTGACCTATTTTATCGAGTCCTGGAGCCACTGATGGCCTGCCGTGTTGAAAGGCTGTTGTAGGTTAAATCCGTGGGGCTCAAAGTCCTCACTTTGATGTGGTGTAGAAGTTTGGGATGCCAGCTCACTGGTGTCGTCCACGTCACTTGACCGTGGTTCGAAGTTACGAGGCTCGTCGCCAATAGCCCTCGCTTTGCCTTAAAGTGCGATGTTAATGAACGCTTACTCATTTCTTCCTGGTGTTGCAGTTTTAATGGAGAGCAGCGTATGACTAAATCATTAATCGATTTTATCTTATTCCAGATGTCAGAGATTTTGTTGTTGTTAATGCGTAGATAGATTTGATTTGTTAAATTGGCATCGCTCTGAAAATTATGTGCATAAGTTAAACACGCAATTCGTACTGTCTAGTATAATGAGAGATGATTGCGTAGAATGTTTTTTTAAGCCCTTGAGCGGGAGCGCACTTGATACTAATGTTAATGGTCACGTGGGGTGACTGAGTCTCACCAATCCTTTTTTCAATTCTTACTATTAGCTATATATATATATATATATCTTGTTCAAATTTTTAATCGTTAACAAAATACATTCTATTCATTCATTAATGTTCAAATGCATTTCTTTAAACTTACTTGTAGTGAATGACACTTGATGTTAATACAGTTTTTTCAAATTTTAATTGATTAATTAAATTAAAAAATGAATAAATAGTAACAAACAAAAATAATAGTCCTACTGCGTATATAGAAAGGAAAATTGTTCGTTGTGTCCCTGTAGTGCAATGGATAGCACGTTGGACTTCTAAATCAAAGGTCGTGGGTTCGAATCCTCCCCGGGATGGCCTAACTTCTGAGAATGTGATTTCTTTTTTACTATACTATTTTATTAGAATAATTAAATTTAATTAATAAAAATAAATAGTAACAAACAAAACAAACAAAAAAACCCAACACTGTATATAGAAAGGAAAATCGCTTCCTATTTTGTCATATGTATACATATTTATATTAATTGTAACTATTTAATATAAAGTAACTAAAATAAAATTTTTCTTTGTTGACCTAAGTAGGAATTGACTTAATAATTTTTTTTGTATTACTTGTTTATAATTATTTTTTATTGTACACGATAAAAATCGTAATTCCAGTTAAAATTTAGTTAAGAGAAAGTATACTTACGTAATTTTAATGACTTTTCAATTTTCTTTCATAATTTGAGAAAAAGTATCAATCAAACTAAACTAAGGAGTTTCAAATGTGCGTGATTTTTATAAAGGACACAAATCACAGACACTTTTCGCTAACAGTACAGGAATGTTATTTGCAGGCAAAACTGTCATATTTGTTCAAGTTATTGTAGTTTTATTGTTCTTTTATGAGCATCAAATAGCATGTTGAACTATTTCTTGCTTGTGTCTTTTTGACAGGGTGAAGTGTGTCTTGCGGTACACTTATGGCTTTATATTTTTCTTGATGGAGTTCTTTAGGTAGCATTTGAAAAAAAATTTTCAACTCAAACGTTCGTGTTCATCGTTTTTCTCAAATTTACTTTCGCTATCATGATTAATGTGCATTATTTCATTAGGTTCTTCTCTTGCTTGATCAGTTTCAACTTCCTTCAATAGAGATCACAGATGTCCATTTCTTTTTTTATATTCTGATCATTTACATTTATAAACCATTATCAGTTGTACAATACAACAAAAAAAAAATCACTAAGTTGTTTGCAGGGAAAAAATGTAGCCTGTTCATAGAAAATATTTTGGAACATAAGTGGTCGCGCGGGTTACTCAATCAAAACAAGTACCTTTAGATTTAAAAAAAAACGTTTGTCATTCCCAAAAAAGAGGGAGAAATGGGACAAATACATTTTAGTTCCCATAAAGACCTCCATACAGGAGAATACTGTCAAGGTCATTGGTAACAAATGAACAGCTTTCCCAGAATCAATGATTTCGTGAGCCTGGGGTGACTCTGTGCCCCGCGCGCACGCTCCTGGATTAAATAGTCGAAACTATGGGTACATAGTATCCCCTAAGACATGTCTTTCTTGGTATAACCGTGAAGTTCCTCACTAATCACATGTATCTCATATTCTTCTTTTTTTTATACCAAAGGTGTTATTTATCAATATTGTAAGTTTTTTCTTATTTTGACGGCTTATAGTAAATACTACTTGATGTCAGTCTTCTAGATAACTGTATAACAAAAGTAGATACTGATAAATTCGTATTCGGAATATTTGTAGTTAGCTTATTTCAGATGTTCTTAGAATATTGACCTGTGATTTAACCATCAGAATTTCAGGTGTTGTTCATTCTATTGGAGTCTTTAATTGTTCTTTTTATACAACATGAAATGTTATGTATTGTAAAAGTTGTTCGCACACACACAATATAAAGTCATTTCTTTCAATTTATTTTACTATCGCGTCTTTCACGTAAATTATCTTTTTAAAACTTTAGTAAAATATGTCTTTGTGTGTAAATATATATAAATTCCAATATCCTATAAAAAAATCAAAAAAATGAAGAAAGAAAAAAAAATTATTATATTAAGTGGATACAATATCGTTTTTAGCTTGTTCAAATACAGTCTTTTGCACGAAAAAAAAATCACAAAGCATTATGAAAAAGTGACTGTTGTCATTAGAATCAATAATGCAAAACGCTTATATACATATATTGAAATTATTAAAAAAAAATAAATAAATAAAAAATAAAGCCATAGGGGTTCATCAATGGCTAGCAATTCCACTTCTTTTATAAAAAACAGCCACAAATCCGCCCCCCCCCCCCCCCCTTCGGTGGAGGTGATACATGTATACGTCGATGTTTGGAGTTCTAGATTCCCAATCTCCTCTTGCAATACATTCACAATTGCTGCTTTGGGTGCCCGAATCTGGCGCGAACCATATTCCATACATGTTCGATTAGCGGAAGGTCTGAGAACTACGGTGGCCAAGAAAGAATATAAACAACGAAGAAGCATTCCAGAAATAAACGAGTCGTAAGGGACCTGGCACTATCTTATTTGAAAATCGACCTTTGAAACAGGGGCATAGCTACCACCTTATCAGCCGTATGAATGATACTGGGCCCCAAAATGTGTAAGAACAAATCGTAAGATATTGAGAGCCCGCCAAAAAGGGCCCCCAAGGAATTTTGGTACGGAGCCTACCCAAGATTAGCTACTCCAGTGCCTTGAGACTTGGTGTGAAGGTGACTCAACCGGCCGCAGGATGTCATCAACATATTGTAGAGCTGTTAAAATTGTACGTTGGATTATTAGAGGCAACTTACTACTGTAAGAGATATGTCTCAGCACCATATCACCCTAAGAATAATGGCTGTATGCCATTGCAAAACAAAGGCTTTTTTGCACCTCTGGACTCAGATAGGCTCACGGGAATTTTTTAAGGGGGAGTCGAGGGTCGGAAGACCACCGTTCTCGTATCGTACCGCAATACGCCTACTTAGTTAAGTTTCACATACTATATACATTGGATTATAATCAATCGAAGAAAAAAATCAAGAATGAGGGGGGTGGAGATCCGGACCTGGGGACACCCCCTGGACTTGCTGATCCCGATCCATTCACACACTGATTCGATGATCATCGCCAAACACGAAACAATTTCACTCAGTTGACAGCCATGATGATTGGCTGCTACCACTCTCTGTGATCTCCAGATTTTGTGATGGGAAAAGCAGACGTCTTTAAGACTACTGAGAGCAAAACATCTTTGGACACAACTAAGCGACGTGAGATGAGGGAAAATTCCACGATTGATATAAAAGAGGTTTAACACATTGAATAGCGTACAATGACATATTTGGAGTAGTTGGGCATGTTGTATTATCATCCGAATTTGCCTCGCATTTGTTCACCTTGACCTTCCAGATCCTACATTACTCCAGTGAGTTTCTTTAGAGCAATCATTGCTATCAGAACCTTTGCAAAGCCCTGTTCATTCAGTGAAAGTGGCAGCCTATTACTATCTATGACCAGCCAGCTTCACGTCGCATACCGACTATGCGACCATGTCCGACGTCATCCAATTGGATTAAAGCTCTTCGACAACGTTGCAGTAGCATTATTGTGTTTGTATACCCAGGTAAAGACAACGAGAAAAGAACGGATCACTATTGTTCTGTTTTATACGTTGCCAGTAGGACACTAAAAACTCATTTTCAAGGATGGTGTGAAGAAATTTTGCATGCAAAATTTCGAGATAATCGGCTTTTTTTTAACGTGCCTCGTGGTGTATTTTTTTTCCGAGAAAAATCTACGTTTATCATAGCGATTCAAGATAAGTGTATTATGCCTGTTTTTTTCCCTCAAAGTTTCATAAATGAATCTGTAATGCACAAAGCGCTTCGGATTTTTTTTTTTAAGTATTATGTTTACTTTTTAGGGGAGAACAAGGGCCTTGTGTCTACATTATGACGGCAGCAGATGAAAATGCTGAAACATGTAAACTTCAGTGGCTACTTAATACCAATTTGAAGGTAAATTGTGTCAATTCTAACGAATTTGAAATTTTCACTGTTTTGCTCATTAAATTCTAATATACATAATGTCTATTGTAAAAAATTAGAGACTTTTTTTTTTAACATTTTTTTTCATAATAGTTTTAATTTTTAAATAAAACTGGATAAATTTTAAAAGAAATTTTTCACTATACACTGCTTAAAATAGTTAAAGAATGTAAAGGTTTTAAATAAAAATGATGTTTGAAGGAAAGTTTGCATGTTTAATGTATGAGATTCCTATGTATTTTAAAATACGAGAAAAAGGACGATTTCTTCTTATAATTACTTCCAGAATTTCAGTACGCTTAT
Source organism: Trichonephila inaurata madagascariensis (assembly GCA_019973955.1). Lineage (NCBI taxonomy): Eukaryota > Metazoa > Arthropoda > Arachnida > Araneae > Nephilidae > Trichonephila > Trichonephila inaurata. Next base: position 96,354 of record BMAV01020400.1, on the reverse strand, counting down.
ATCGCAGTTTGATAATCTCTGTGTTATAATTTATACATTGTTAACGTCACAATACATCAACTTTCACTGCCTATTGCGATAGACTTTGTAACTTCTACTCTCAAATGAAGGTGGTTCCCTTTCATTTGAGATCTCATTCTCAATATTCACCAAAATAGCATACTTTTCTGTATCATTCTTTGTCGATATCCACTTAAGTTTTATCCTTATTCCTTTAAATACTGAGCCACATTATTCAACGGGCTTTGGTGAAATGGAGTCTTAAGCACACGCCCCGTTTGCTCCGAGTCTCGTAGATTTTTCTACCCAGCTACCGAGGCACGAATGAAATCCCTTTTCTCTAACAACATATGTGTAAATATATAGATTGACATTGTAAATATGTATGAAAACATCATGGATGTAATTTAGTACACATTTTGAATTTTATGAGACATTATTAACAATATTAAATGTTTTCACATATTTTTTTTCATTTAAGGGCTGGATACCTCAATATCTCATAGACCAAACGTTATCGACTGTGATGATGGAATATGTACAATCTCTAAGAAAATTTGAATCTTCTAAAGTAAATGCATGATATAGTTTGTTGTACCATCTCGAAAAGAATTTTGGATAGACCATTTAAAAAAAAAGTGTCCGTTTGTATTTGTTTTAATGTATTCATTGTTTTAGTGAACATCTGTATGAAAAGTGTTAAAATGTTAAGTCTGAAATTTTCTTACCCTCTAAGCTGCCTTAAACTCGGTAAATGTTTAATTAAGAGCAATAGTACACTTATATTAACTAAAACATTTACTAGATCAGTGTTTTTTTAATATAAAGCTTTTAAAGCGATTCATTGAGAGAAATATTTGTTTTACTGTAATATGTAATGCAGTTTTCTCTTGAAGACTGCAAGTGAAATACTTTCCTTTTCAATGAAATTTTAAATTTTCAGTGCAAATTATTTTCAAAATCTAGACCAAGCAATACGCTGAGTTCTTGTGTTCGAATATTAAAACATTGATTCAACATCGGTTTGTTTTCCCATCTCTTTTTATGTTACATAAATAAGTGGGATAGTTTTCTCCGAAGTCGCTATTCACACGTAATTTCATTATTAACAGTACAATTTTAAGTTTGCTCAACTACGTCTTCGTTTCATCAACTTCTTTGGATTGCCACACACACGTTGGTACTTCATAATATGCTATTTACGATATGTCTTTCAGCATATTATATATCTTCCCACTTTCTCATTAATTCATTTAGGGTTGGATATAATAAATGTTTCAGTGGACAATTATTGCCTATTATGTCTTTTTGAAGTTTTTTTTAGTCATTTACATTAACTTTTCGATAGACAAACGTGTATGGTTAGTTTATTTTAATGTGTGCAAATATTTTTTATGGGATATAGGTTAGTTTCCTCTTCTCTTTAGAAATAAAATTAATAGTCCAGAATTGTAAGGTGTATTGACATTTATTACAATGATCTTTACAAATTGTTACCTTACTTGCTTACTATGGAACTGCCATATATATAACTTTAAATTATACGTTACTAGTCAGTACTTTTAATACCAATTTTACTGCATAATAAACATTTTATTTTACTTATTGGATTTATTGTGGCTTGTGTTTTTGTTTATTCGTGCCTTCTGTAATCGAAGGAATAATTTGACTGTATAGCGTATTTTTGTAAATTTTTTTTATACAATTTTAGTGAGAGCTTATAAAAGATCATCAATTTTAACGTACATATTTGTCTGCAATTCTAGATTGTCTTTCAAAAATACTCTTGTCTTATTTTGTAATGGTGTGTCAAATTTCTTAGTGCAGCTGACTGTAATTGTGATTTAAATAAATTTATAAAACATTTGCTGTTTTTTTATTTCATTTTCTTTTGAAAATAAATATTTCTGTAAGTTTTTATACTTTTAATCTGTATTGGAGAGTTTTATTCATTCTAACAGTTATTGTGGAACAAATTTTTCTACTTTTATGGAAAAACATGTTTCACATATTGAGAATTTCTCTCCCAAAAATACTCATTTTCCTAATAAAATATTTATTATACAGCTATTACACTTAAATGATTCATTGGTTTTAGTGATGCGAGAGGGATCTAACGAAGCTAAACCACACTCGTTAACCAATAAACAAATATTTGATCTAAAAACTACATAAAAGGAGGGATGGAATGACAAGGGCCTAAAATAAAGACAGCAAATTCAATTAGGTTAATTTAAAGATAATTCTGTCTCCTTGAGGTTGTAAATACCGCCCTTACTTGAAAATAAAGGAATTTAGTAACTATGTATGTGTGTTTGCTTATGGTAGGGCTCTATTTAAATAAAAATTCTGAAGAATTTCTCAGTTTTGTTTTTTTCACTTGTGTTGAAATACAAATTCTGTTAATAGACAACACTGAAAATTTTTCAAAAATAATTTATAATTATTCTTTAGTCTCATTCAATTCTTACCATTAGAGTTCACTCTCTCCGTATACTTACATCGTATTCAAATTTTTAATCATTAATAAAATACTTTATTCACATCCACTCAAGTTTAAATACATATTTTTCGACTTTTAGTAGATGTCACTTAATATTAAATTAAATTAATATTTGACAAAACTATTTAGTTTTATATGGGACAAAAAAAATTTGTTCCGAATGAAGGCAATAGATGGCAACAGTATACATTGATTATTGCAAGGAAATTCGCTTTCTATTTTGCCACTTAATATTGTAATTCTGTCAAATGTGTATATACATATTTATATATAAATTGTATTTAATAAAAAGTGACTAAAATAAAAAATTTCTTTGTTGGCCTAAGTAGGAATATAAATAGACTTAAAAAAATTATATTACTTGTTTTTGGATATACTTACAACATGCAAAACAAATCTCATCAAAATAGATTGGATAAATTATTTATTCACATTTTAGAAATAATCCTCAGCAGTAAACACTAGTCCTCTTTTCCAATAAGCTAATGTTTTCAACTTATTGATTTTCAATTTTTTCTTTTCTTTCTGTACTACAGCAGCTAATATTTCTTTTGCATAATATCGCCAATGTTGATCTTCTTTCATTTCACCAAGTAAAGATACATTTTCACCTCTGATTATCAAAACTCCTTGTGGTATATCACCGTATTCATTATTGAAATACACACGTTCAAATGACTCGTATAGTAATAAATTAGCAAATTGATCAACACTTCTCAGCTTTCCAACGTACATGCGGCCGTCTCGTAACCAGACGTAGAGTCGTTTATCTAAATGTTGAAGAAGAGATACAGCTCCTGGTATAACCTGAAAAAATACATTTCTTCAACTATATTCTGTTAAAAACTGACGATTTTTTTTAAAAAAATTCATCAAATGTATGCTATTTGTGAAACGCAAATAATGATATTTGGGAGGGAGCAATGCTTTTCTAATCCCTTAATTGCAATTATCGCTTGTTAAATTAAATGAATGCGTCTAACCTAAAAGAGATACATTGTTTTTTATTAAATTAACGATAAACACGTTTAGACAATGAACTTCCTTTCTCAAGTTTTATACTAATAACGAAGCTTTTAGAATTCAAGTTTATTTGTATTCATCTCAGAAAATTTTTGTTGAAACAAAAACAAAAAGTGATCTTATTGTTAAAGAATTTTTATGAATAAATTTTGTATGTGTGGTCTGCAATATTTTAACTGTTAATTTTAGGTTGCATTTTTAGTGAGTTGTATGCTAATGTAGAATATTTCAGTTTATAAGAGTTTTCTTTTTATATAAAAAGTATGTTTTCGCTTCATGGTGAGAGTTATGTTTGCGTTCCACTATAAAGCCGAACGAGGGCTACTAATGACGGACCTCATAATTTTGAACCGCTGTCAAGTGACGAGGACAAAACACCTGAGATTGCACCCCTCTCTCCTAACTACCACACCAACTGGAGGACGTTTGAGCTCTCGACATATTTAATGTGCACGGTGCGTCTTCAGCGTTACTAGGCTCGAACCCATGACTGATTGATTATTAACGTCGCACTGTTTAGCTACACGAGGGCTTTTGGCGACGGACCACGTAATTTTGAACCATGGTCAAGTGATGTGGACGACACCCGCGAGCTGGCACCCCCCTCTCCTAACTACCACACCAACGGGAGGACGTTTCAGCTCTCGACAGATTTAACGTGCATCGCTGCCCTACACGGTGGGTCTTTAGTGGTATTGGGCTCGAACTCGTGACAAGGCAAGCCACGATCCGATACCTATATCACTCGGCTACCGCGGCCTCGAACACATGACACGCCGGCCACAAGTCCGTTACCTTGACCACTAGGCTACCGTGACTACTTGAACACCTTGAATATGGAAGCTAAGTGCATTATACGCATTTGATGCTTTTCCTTTATGAGAAAATCAAAATGTCCACACATAGTGGCAAATTAGTTATGCGCTGTGTGGAGATTGTTAGTTTTAAAATTGGAGATTTTAAACTTGCAGACCCCAAACTCCACAATTGAAGATCAAAATTGATCGAGAATAATGTTGAAAATAGCGAAACCCACCATCCACTGGTATTTTGTGAAACTAGGTTATATTAACCGTTTTGATGTATCAGTTCTCAATTTAACGGAGGAAAATCAGATGGGTCGCATTTCCATTTGCGATTTACTCTATAAAATATACAATGAGATATTTTTGAAGCTAGTGGTGACGGAGGATGAAAAATGAATCATTTATAATCACATTGAACAAAAAAAATATGGTGGTAAAGCGGAGTGGATTGCTTTTAGCCAAAAGTTGGTCCTCATCCAAAGAGTGAATGAGTTATATTAACGTCGTACTATAAAGCAACACAAGGGCTATTCGTAATTTTGAGCCTCTGTCAAGTGACGATCACCTGAGTTGACACCCTTCTTCTAGCTACCATGCCAACGGGAAAACTTTTAACTCGACAGATTTAACGTGCATCGACTCAACACATCAGATCTTCATTACTCGAACCCACTCCATGCCGTGCTCGTGAACATATCCATTAGGCTACCCCATAACCTTCTATCATCCAAAGATAAAATTCGGCGACTGGTGGATTAGAATGATTTAATCTTTTATTAAACGTCGCATTTTGAAGTTGGCGTCGAACTTCGCAACTTTGAACCTCAAGTCGAGTAATGAGGACGACATTTAAGGTGGCACCCAACTCTCCGAATTTCCGTACTACACTAAAGTGAACAGTTAAAGCCTCCACAAATTTACGTGCACATGTATCTCTCCTAGGTGGGTCTTCAGTGGCCCCAGAACTCGATAGCGCCGACCACGAGTTCTCGACCATTTTTACTCTGCTACCGCGACCACTTGTGTTTCGGATGATTAGAAAGGAATCCTGTGTTATGAGCTTTTACAAAACAGGAGGGGGGAGGGGATCAAAAAAAAGTATTGCTCCCACTTAAACGAATTAAAACAATTTTGAATAAGATGGTTCCGAAACAATGAATCGTAAGGGCGTCGTTTCATTAACAAAAAGCTCGGCTTCTTGAGTCTGACAGTTCGACCAAAGTTGTTCGGATGCTCTACTCCCACTATATTTACTCGACTTTGCGACCCAAGATCTCCACCTATTTCTATTTCCTTAATGGGGAAAAAAAAATCTCCATCTCTTTTGATCGAAAAAACTCCGAAAGATTCTAAAAAGATGGAGAAAGGTTGTAGAACAGAATAGCACCTATATAATTGAATAAATGTACACCAAAATTTAAATGTGCTGCTTTTCAATTTTATTTCAAAATCGACTTAAACTTTCCGAACAGCTCAAAACTTCGTGCTAGAGAAACTCGAGCTTTAATGGTAATAGATCTCGTAATTTTAAACTGCATTCAAGCACAAAAATCAGAACAACATTTGTACCGATACTTATTTCCCCGAATTTCCATGCCATATGGAGACCGAGAGCCGCTCCCCCTTCCTTCAATTATTCTGCATTGGAGTTTTGTGGAATCAGAACTGAAACCCACAGCTCTTGCCATTCGCTGTCCGCTCTAGTGGCCACACCTGCTCAACCCCCAAACCAAGTACGCAACACAAGGCCTCGTCAGTTCCCGATATGGGACGGAGGAATCTGTCTAGATTCCAGCTCCCAATCAATCATCAACAGTCAACCCACAGCTCATCAACTCGAATTTCACAATGTTAGTAAGTATGATCACCGAGCTACTGTGGCCGCATACTTAGTGAAAGATGAATTGTTGGGATTAAATCAGAAGATCAACAATTTTCCTCATTTGCTTTCTAAGTAGTAGTCAGTACCCACGCAACCCAAAACTATCTGTAAGCCTTTTCAAACCATATCCTATCAATTATATTTTTCTGTTTGATTTACACTTTAAAATACAGAATTTTTTAAATCAAGAATCCAGAGATTTAAAGATTAGGTTCCGATTGTGGGGGGGGGGATTGTCTAATAATCCCCTTTGATTCTTCCAACTTTCACATTCTCCAACTATTTTAATCAAAAACTAATTCATTTTCATAAGTTTTCATAAATTAGTTTATAAAGAAGTGTATATGTTGCATATACAGATGAATATACTGTTGCATATACATATTGCCTTTTTGGGCGAGAAGAAACTTATTTTCTTAGTTCTAACATGCATGTTATTTCCACATTGCTAGAGGGCGTATTTTAATTAAATACCTAAATTATGCGTATTTTAAATTATTGAACTATTATTTTAGCACATTCTAAGTATGAGAAGCATAAATTAAATTTATTACTTAAAAATCCGATATGCTTAAAATACTTATTCTGAAATTTATTCATTTATAATAAACCAAAGCAAATCAAGTAAAAGGGAAAAATCAAGGTATAGATACGATAGTTCTTAAAAAGACAATTGTAATTAATTTATGTTAATATTGATTTTTCAAATATTCGACTTTTCTTTTTTCCCCTACTACAAAAACTAAGTCAAGTTTGAGTGCTAAATATTTAAGTATAGAAATTAACAAAAATACATACTTCAGGAAAAATATTCTTCTCTTTCTCGTAGCTCAAATGTTTAGGCATTATGAAATTACAAATTAGCCTTCAGACAAAAAAAAAATTCTCGGTTCTATGTTAACATCCACTTCACGTTTCTTCACGCGTCACAGGGATATGGATCTATAAAAGATCCTTAACATCCACTTCCTTTTCAAATGTTTCATATATCTTCGTTTTCAAATTCTTGAAACAAATCTAAGCATTTTGTGATTGATTGAGTGTGATTGGTTGGATGTAAAACACTACTACCAATTAAATAAAGGTTGATTCATTGATTGATTAATTATTAACTTCGCTGTTATAAACAACGCGGTGGTTATTGTTGAAGGACTCCATAATTTTGAACAAAATAATTTGTGTTAAATATGCTAATGAATACAATTTTAAAATAGATATCTTGACTTTTCGGAAATCTGGAATCTTTTTCTGGAAAATTGATAACTGCTGTTTCCACTATCAGGTGTTTGAATGAGCGTCATATTAAAGCTGCATTACGGAGCTGTAGTAAATACGTTGTAGGTTTGAATCATCGTCAGATGACGCAATTCAAAATTACAATTTCTACATTACCTTAGAACAATACTTGAGCTCCTTCAGTCGCCAAAATCAAGGCCAATAATGGTTTTCTTTTGCTTTATTTCCCCTCACAAAATTGAGACCTATTCGTAAGGGTGTAAAGGCCTCTGTTTGGATCCATCTTCGAAGCTCACTACTTAGTGTAAGATTCGTCATCCGTAGATAGACTGGTGTATATTAAATCTGTCGAAGCTCAAACTCCTCACGTTGAAGTGGAGTGGATAATTGAAGAATGGAGTACCAACTCAGATGGCGTCCTCGTCCCTTGATTTAAAGTTCAAAATTACGAGGTTTGTCTCACCCATAGCCCTCGTGTAACTTCAAAGGCTATATGGTGCTAATTAACAATAAATCAATCAAAAAAAACTCTACTTACTTTCTTGATGCATCTAAAACAATAACCAATGATATCCGTCAGGGATAAATTTTGCCCCGTGCGCAGTGTCTCCCCTTAATGTCCCTTATTCAAAAAGACATAATGTGTTCCTTTCTTTCACCCAACATAGATCACAGAATGTCAACATTAGTTGCAGAGCGATCACAAAGCAAAAAATACTTAATAAAGCAATCAAGATGTAATTTCATGTAATTAAAAATATAGTTAGACGTTGGAACTTACTAGTATTGTAACAGAGAAAAGAGAAATAATCAAGAGATAATCAGGGAGAAAGAATCCCTTTCTTCAAGATTTCTGAATTTGAATTTGAACATGTAACCAAATCTATCGAGAAAATTTTCTGAGGGGAACTAACCTACATTTTTTCTTGAAATGAATGAGTGAGAGTAAATTAACGCCGTGCTCTATAAAGTAATATGAAGCGACGGACCTCGTAATTTTGAACCTCGGTAAAGTGGCGAGGACGACACCTGAGCTGGCATCCCTCTCTCCAAACTACCCACCACGCGAACGGGAGGACTTTCAGCGTCAACAGATTTAACGTGCATCAGTCCCTGTACACGCCGAGTCTTCAGTGGTATCAGGACTCGAACCCGTGATTCAACAACACCAGTCACGAATTCGAGACCATGACCACTACGCTTTCGTGGCCACATTACGAGCAGAATCTATAAGCAGCAATATCCGAAATCGCCATGAGTATAGTTGCTTAAAATTTTTAATTAAACAGTTAATTTCATAGAATTGATCGCCAAGTGCGAAATACTTTGAAGATGTGTACACGAAATTTTCAGTAACTCTAATAAGAAAAGAAATTTTCACACATCTCTTTTTCCCTCTACTATAATTTTGCACATCTAAAGCAGATATTCTCTTATAAATTCCATCTCTCCTCTTTATGAAAATCCTAAAATAGAATTATGAATAAGCAGCCTTTTCTAAATAAGAATCTTCCAAATACCGTAGTGAAAAAAATTACTTATTTATTATATCCATACAAAATTAAGTACCAGTATTCTTTTTGCAGTAGATGGCTCTAAAATTACTAATCACACATCAGTAGGAATTTTAATTCCCAAGAGCGTATGTCCAAATTTTTTTGCTTTGAGATTTTTATTCGATTTTTATGGTGGATTGCTTTAAATAACTGGGTTACGGGAGCAAAAAAATATGTAATTCTTACTGACAACTTATTCGTTATAAAAAGGTCTCCAAAACGTTGCTAGAAAATCAAATATAGTAATATATATAGTCGCGGTCAAACCAAAATATCTACTATGTGCAAAAAGTATAACTTTGAGATTTGAGACTAAGACAGGGGAGGCCAACCCGAGGGCCGCATGTGGCCTACCTTGAATAACTTTGTGGTCTGCGAGATTCATTACACTTTACAAAATACGGCTATTTTGTGCAATATTTTTGATTTTAGTATTTTTGTTTTTGTTTTGTTTTTTAACAAATAAATCCCGTAGCTGTTTTTATGCCACACACACCCGGTATGATGGTTATGACACTCGGCTTGTAATCGAGTGGGCTCGGGTTCGAATCCCGATTAAGGCATTGATGTATCTTCGGGAAAAGAAGTCAGACTTTCGCCTGAAATGGATTCCCGTCTCGAATGGAAAGCAGCGCACCCCTTCTGTTCTATGCTGGCATCGTCGTTTGTAATTAAGTCATATTCTTCTGTGATTATATGGGGGTTGCTGTAGCCCAGTAGTCAAGGTATCGGATCATGGCAGGCATGTCATGAGTTCGAGCTCAGTACCACTAAAGACCTGCCGTGTAGGGCAGCAATGGACGTTAAATCTGTCGAGAACTCAAAAGTCCTCCCATTGGTGTGGTAGTTAGAAGAGGGGTGCCAGCTCACGTGTATTCCTCGTCACTTGACCATGGTTCAAAATTACGAGGACCGTTGCCAAAAGCTCTGGTGTAGCCGAACAGTGCGACGTTAATATTCACTCACTTACGCTGTGATTATATTGTATATGTTTCTGTTTATCTATCTCTCGTCTTTCGCGTATGTATCCCAGGATGTGAAATACACAACAGCTGTTTCTATTTTATCACGTTGCTTCTGTAACTGCGAATCTTTTTTCTTTTATCTCCAAAAATGAAACTTATCAAACATAAATCGCTCTCAAACTTGAAAACCTGTGACACCAATTACGATGTGCAAATACATGCATTGAGATCAACTTGCAATAACGAAGTGAAAGAGTTGAGAAACAAATATCTCACTAATTAAATAAATGAAACATTATTGCATCACTGCATAATTATTATTATTATATTATCTATGTTTGTATACATGAAAAACAATAATAATACGTCATTCTGTTTTAAGTTTTCACTCCACACACAGTAAATGTAATGAATCCAAATCTAATATAAAGATATATATTTTTATATGCGGCCCGCAAGATCATAATGTTTTTCTGAAGTGGACAGCGAGGACATTTCAGTTGGCCACTTTTGCTTTAAGATATTTTTATTTGACTATATAATCTGGCTGATACGCATAGAATATTTTTTAGCAACCACAATTCACCGTACAATGCTTAAAGCCACATAGCAGTCTTTTATACGAAAATTTGGTTTCTACACTAGTCAGAATAGTCGAAATCTCTGAAAAGTGCACATAGCAGATATTTGTTTGAAAAAATGACATTTTAAGTTTAAGATTTACCTTTCAAAAGAAATTCTCCAAATCATTCATTTGGGTCTCTGCACACAAAAGTATCGAGATTAATGAAGTAGATAAATTAACCAAAATCCTCCATATCCATTGAATATAACCCTTGGATACTATCGGAAGAGATCTCCATATATATTTCAAAAGACAACGTAAAAGTAAAAATGAAGAATGAACAAAGAGAAGAAAATATAAAAGTTTTAATTATGTATCACATGTTGAAAATTGAACAATCAAGCCACATATTATAATACACTTCCGGCCACCGTAAATGCAACACCAAAAAAAAACAAGAGATAGCACAACAAAATTTATTTTGTAGATAACATGTTGACAAAGTATCAAATGATTAAATTTATAGACTTCTGTGAAGTGTGGTTCCTGCCAGAATCAGTAGCCAGAGTAGCCGCCATTGTTGGAGATCACCGCTGCCACACGCCTCGGTATTGATTCAAAGAGACTTTGAATGTGTTCTTGGGGTACAGTAGACCAAGCAGCTTCCACGCGTTGCCAAAGTTGATCTGGTGTGGCAGCTGGGGGTGTAATCTGAGTTAATCGTTGAGCAACCATGGACCACATGTTTTCTATCGGAGAAAGATCCGGAGAGCGAGCCGGACAGGGAAGCAATTCAATCTGGTGATTGACGAAGAACCTTTGGACAATGCGGGCCACGTGTGGTCGCGCATTATCCTGTTGAAATATGGCTGTGGCCAAGCCCTCAAGTTAAGGAAGGACAACTGGCTCCAACACCTCGGAGATGTAGCGCTGGCTGTTTAAAGTACCGGTAATGCGTGCTAGAGGAGTGTGCGACAGTGATATCCAATACCGCTCCATACCATAATACCCGGTGCAGGACCAGTGTGGCGGTGCATAACGCAGCTGTTCAGCATCCTCTCTCCACAGTGTCTCCAGACTCGAATCTGACCATCGCGGTGTTGCAGACAGATGCGTGACTCGTCAGTAAAGAAAACTTCGTTCCATTCTGCCTCCCACATCCTTCTTTCATCGCACCATTGGCGGCCGAGACATCTGTGGTTCTGCGTCAAGGGTAGACCAAGCAATGGACGTCTTGCGGACAGACCACTCTGCTATAAACGGCGTCGAATGGTACGCACAAACACTGAATGATTTGTTACAGACTCAATGTGCTGTTCTATGGTTCGTGATGTGACTGAGCGATCCGTCACTGCCATGCGCACAATTTGCCTATCCTCACGTGAAGTGGTGCATTGAGGAGGATGCGATCGACCACGTCGGTCCGTCGTGCATCCAACGGTCACATATCCGCATTACAGTTGTTTGGTTTCGTCCAACACGACTACCGATTTCCCTGAAAGATAATCCTCAATCTCGGTAGGCCACTATCCTTCCTCTGTCAAACTCAAATACTTGATCAAAAGCTGATCACTGTTTTCTACGAGACATAACTGATCGTTTTTTGAAAAAACCACAAGAAAAACACAATTGCCGAACTTGAAATCGTTGAAATCTCCAAGTCTTAAATAGCGCTTTGAGGTGGCGCCACAGGCGCGCGTGATGTGTGTCTGTGCTTAAATTCTAATCATTTTCATATCTCACCTCCGCTAATACATGTTGTAAATTTCATGTTATTTGCATGCTTCCTTCAGAGTGTTGCATTTACGGTGGCCAGCAGTGTATATATCAGAAATTTTGATTAATAAGATGCTATCTTAAAAAGTTAGCATTAAATTTTTTATATTTTTTTATTTAAACAAGTAGATTCGCCCATATGTTTAGACTGTAGAATGCCGAAAACAAGCAAACACTTTGTATTAACCTGCTATAAAGTTCGAAGAGAAATTTTGAAAACTTTTATAGCTGAAAGAGATGAATGGATCATGCAGCACATAAAGGCTCTTCTTAATATGTGATTTGTTCAGATTCTCTTTCTAAGTAACTCTACAAAATATTTCATCTTGCATTAATATCCTTGTGGAAATTCAAAAGAATCTTAAAATTCTTAAGGATTCAAATATCCTAGTGTTTTTTACTTTTGTTCATGGCCATACTGTAATATATAGAAACGAAAAGGGCTGATTTCTTGGCAAAATTTGCAACCAAGCATGGGATTGATATATTTCAGTTAATATTCCGAAATCGTTCTACAAGAATGAAACTGAAAAAAAAAAAAACGTTTTCTCTCTCTAGAATACTCAATACACGAATTCAGCTTCCTCTTTTCTGGCAAAGAAATTTTTTCCAACCATTTCACAAAGACTATCTCTCTTGTGTGTGATCACTCTTTTACAAACCATAAAATCACGCAATTCCTTATTGTTCATGGTAATTTTGAAGTGTACCTCTATAAATTTAACCTGTGTCCTTCCAAACTTTGTGACTGTAATGTTGGTGGGGAGCAAATTGTGGAGAATTTTTTATCCTTTTTTGTTCAAAATTTAAGAGAGAAAATACTTGAAAGCCAAACTGAATGTTGAATCAACTGGCTAATTTTTTTTTCAACTTGTGTTTCAAGTAAAACTTCCTTCACTTTATTTTGTATCTTCATTGATCTGAATTTGTGAATTTTTCACTTTTATATTTTTGTAACTTCATTGTATTAGTTTTGTTTCGTTATTGTTTTATTTTGTAATATATTTTTGTCTTTGTAACTTATTATTATTTTTATTTTGTTATTTTATTATTTCGTAATTTTTGTTTTGTTATTTACTTTTATTTTATTTAACTTATTCTGTTTGTTTTACTTACTTCTGTAAGCCCCGTGTGATACTTGTGGAGCATGGGTACTATTTTATTTGTCTTCAATAAAATAAAAACAAGATGAATGGTCCTACTCATCAATGTAAGAGCATATCCAAAAATTGATTTATTTTTAAAATCAACGCGCAAATTCGGATATTTACCAATTTCCTTGTAATTCGCTCTGAGCTTAAGTTATTGACCAGGTCTACCAACTCTCAGTGTAAAAACATTAACTGAACTAACAGAATCTGACATGTTTTAGATACAGTTCTATATAAAAGCTTCTTCGTTATACATTAAATTTATTTAAAATGTTTGACTAACGCACTCTTTAAGAACATTTTTGTCGAACTAGTTTCGTGTAATCTAGTATTCTTAATTTGTCCTTAAGTATATCATATAAATATTAGTTTGATCCATAAAAGTAATTTTTTAACCTTTACAAGAACATTAGGTTGCTAAAAGAAAATACTAGCATGCATCTGTTTATTTTAAGTTGTTTAGACGCAAAATAATTAAATAATAAAAAAAATTCATAACAATGAGTAGTTTTTTTTTTATCTATGTGTCAATTTAATTTAGATCAATGTGTAATTTTATCATGTATTTTTTTTTCATGTGTGCAAATATACTTTATTATTGCACAAAAGTATACTTACCGAATAATATAAAACACATGTGGAAAAAACACAATAATATATTATTACACGACACACTAAAATAATAACATAGTACAGCCCAATGAATGTTTTATCATTGGCCCCAATTCATTTGACAATTTTTTTTTTTTAACGGGAACGCTTAAAATATTCCATTTTAACATTCAGTATAAGAAAATGCTAAAAAAATTACAACTAAGTACGACAATCACCCATTTCAAAAGGAAGGAAAATGTTTCCCTTGATGTCTTTTTTTCCATAGAATTATCATGCTCTATTATTAATATAGTTGTAGCACTTATAATTCATTGTAGCCAATGCAACATTAATCTATCAAAAGTTACTTTGCAAACATTGCTTTTCAAAAAATTTTAAGCAATTTAGCGGCATGAACCTACATTAAATATTACTAATGATTTTTTCCACAAGTGTTATTGCACTCTTCTGTAATAAATTTTAAATGCGTGTCTAATAAATAAAATCTATAGACCTAGGAGATGTGTTATCTTGGATAAAATATAAAAATAAATAGCTCATAAATGATAGGTGGTTTGGAACCTCATCATTACATATAATTACTGTCGAGTGGCAAAAAATAATTATTTTCACATGTTATTCGTATCGAGGCCTCAAAGTCATCAAATTAGCGTGATACAGATGTGTGGAGAAAGAGATCCAGCTTAAGATCAGATCATACATGTGCTTATTTACGAAGAAAAAGAATGGAATTTAAAAAAAAATTTCACTCATTGCTTTATACTTCTTGTAATTCGTCTCCTTACTAAGTTTACTATAGTGTTCATCAGTGCCGGTTTATCCATTGGGCGCCCAGGGGACCGGATAAGCTGAACTTGACTAGATTTTCTGGTTATAAATTTTGATCCTCTAGTTCAAGGGGGCATGTAGATTTTCTGTGCCCAGGGCCCGAAATGAGCTTAAATCAGCACCGATATTAATATATATAGAACTAAAGCTAAAATATAAAAAGACAACTTTATATTCCAAAAAACTCTTTATTAATGTTTCTAATGTATTACATAAAACATAGTTTGTGTATCAAAACATCAAATTCTTGTATGTATATATCAGTCCCACATTCAATATTCAAATCAATTGTACGATTAGATTTATACAAAAGAAAATGTTACTGTCTGTTCAGTTTAATGTAGATCAGAAATATATCATGTTTTCAAAATTCACACATTCGGTAGCTTTTAAAAATATAACTAAACACCACACAGTATTCATGCTGCATACATTTTATGATATCAATAACATGATTTATTGCAAAAGTATGATTATTAATTCATTCATGAAACTTTTAAGTATAATTTCTCCCAATTTCGAGTCTTGAAAAAATAAATTGTTTAAATGAATTATTTATTTCTACACAACCAGATATATATTATTACTAACTTAATAAAACTTAATTATCATTATGTGTGTGACAGAAAATATATTACCACATTATTCTTAAATATTTTGTCATTAGAAAGCGGAACTAGAGCACTTTATACGCTGTTCTTCGTAATACTTTTACAGTAAGAAGGATTTAATCCATTTTGTGAACCAATTTTCGGATAAATATTTTATACTTGGTTATCTAACATATCTCGATGTAGATTAAATGAAACTTTATGAGTAAGATTTCACATGATTTTCGAACATTTTTAGATCCAAGTCAATTGAGTTACAGTTACACTGTACCTCGCACGTCTCTAGAAGTAATTTTTTAAGCATAAATTCACACACACATTCACAATTATTTTTTAAAATTTTAAAATTGGTACGCAGAATACTAATTAATTTTTCCACTCTGATCAATTGTTGGCATATCTTGAGCACAATTCTATGGAATCATAAGCATCATCATAATGAAGGAATTTTAGTTTCAACATAGATCCACGCTAATACTTATATGTTGAAAAAGTATTAACAAATATTATCCTTATATATGCCTATTTATATATAATTATCACATTAAATTCAAAACAGAACATCAGCTGTAGTTTTACAGAAAATCAACTGGAATATTCACATTCTATTTTTCATTTAAAAATTGTCATTACGGCTTTTATTATATAATTATTTTTAACAAAACTTAACCTATAAACAAAATTAGTTTTTAGAAAGTACGTAATCTAAGCTTCAGTCAAATAATTAAGAATCTAAAAAATAGATGGATTATAGTAATGATCTTTTATGTGTGCTATATGTTAAAGTGTGTAGGAATTTAAAATTTAAATTTAGAAAACTGCTCTTGTCAGATAAGGATACCGCGTCTTTTTAAGTTAAAGCATTAGTGGTCAAAATTATTCTTCCACAATCTAAAAGCATCAATGAATTTCTTAAAATGGTCTCATGTTTTTGCTAATCATTTGTTTCCCTAAACACTTAAACAAAATAAAGGAAAAGTACACAATAACTAACAATTTTTCCCATTTTGATTCTAATAAAATTGTCTTTATATCAATCCTCTCAAATGAAAATCCCCAGTAAAGTGAAACAAGTGATAAAACATTCCTTGAAAACTAATCCTGAGATTAAGTTCAAATTCTGGTAAGTTAAATAGTTTGCTACAAAATCTCCAAAGTTAACCATACGTTTCAAATAAAAAAATAGCTGGAAAATTTTGAGCAAGTACTTAACTTTCAATTAACAGTTACGTAGTACTTTCAACTTGTTGTTCAATCCAGTCAAGAAAATGGCTGATTCGGCAATATACTCCTGGAACACCTGGATCAGCACACTTTTTTCCAAAAGAAACTATTCCAACTAAATAAAATTTTCCATCTGTATGTGCAAGCATCAGCGGTCCTCCAGAGTCTCCCTATATAATAGAAAAGAAACTCAAATCACACTTCATAATTCCAATTATTTCATGCTTCATCAATCTAAAGTTCCTTCTCATTATACCTGTGTGTTTGTAATGTGTACTTTTTGGTTGTTTTCTAATACCAAAAAATATATTCAAACAGCCCATAAAAAAGCTCAAGTCAAACGCGAATCATACCAATAATAATATCTTTAAAAGCTAACAGGTCTTTAATCGAGTAAATATTTAAAGCATTTTTATACCATAAGAATGAATATATGAAATTGCGATTTTTTAAAAATATCCAAAATTTGCTGTTTTTTTTTAAAATGAATATGCAAACTAGATTTTATCTAACTCATAAAATCTGAGGAAATAATCAAAAATTTATGTTACAAATTTTAAGTTAAAATTTGCATTTCCTTCTTTTTAATTGTTAAATTTGCTCATAAAATACAATAATTCTCTCTGTAAAAACAGTTTCTTAAAATTCCTTGTACGTATTTTTTGTGTTTATATTTTAGTATAAGTGATAGTCTCACCCTACAGGCATCTTTGTCACCATCTCCTGCACATACATTAGCTGAAGTAATTGGCACTTCTCTCCTAAAAACAACCTTGCATCGAGAATTTTCCCATATTCTTATTTGTACTTCCCGTAGTTTAGGGCTTGCTGGTCCTCCTATAATAAAACGTATAATTAATTAATATTAAATTATTAATAACAATTAATATTAATCATTTAAAATTAATTAATGTTCTAATTAATTAAATTCTGAGATCGAGGTAAAAATAGCTTTAGTTGAAAAGGATTTTTCTTGTATTGAAATAAGTTAATGTGGCAATGTAGTGTATTGCGATGATATACACGTGTAATTATCTTTTAAAATCAAAAAAAAAATTATGTATAGTTTTTAGCTACATAAATTTCTAGTTGATTAAATAATCGATTATTATCATCGCACTTTAAAAAACACGAGGGCTTTTGATGACGGATCTCGTGAGTGAGTGTTTATTAACGTCACACTGGACCTCGTAATTTTGAGCCATTATCACATCTAATAAGGAAGGTACTTGAACTGGCTCACTACTCTCCAAATTTCAATACATGTCAACGTGAGGACTTTGTGTCTCGACAAATTGAACGTGCATCATATCCTCTCTACACGGCTGGTCTTCGATGTCACCAGGACTTGAATCCACGACTCTCAAATGACGATCAGGAATCGCAATCATGACTATTTGGCTACCGCGGCCTCGTCTTAATGTTAAGGGTTGAAAAATTAACAAGCAATCAATCATGCTTAACAAGTAGCTTTGATCAACATATGCTCCCTCCTATTGCATTATGATGCGGCAGACGGTTGAAAGACGGGCTTTGCTGTCATGGAGATGTGACGTCATTTTCTCTTCGTTTTCAATGAAAGCGAAACGGAAACTAAATCAACTGGGAGAGTGGTTTCCCACCCACCCCTCCACCAGCGCTGTTGCGCTGCATTTAATGTGGACTGCTTTTTATTTTTATATGTAACTTCAACAAATTCTTCTCTGTTCAATTTATTATGATGAGTGGATAATAGAGCTTTCTCTAAGGTTCCTCGTAAATGTATAACCGTTACCGTTTACCTATTGCATTCAGCTTTGCTCTCCGATCCTTTTAATTGAGTTTAAATCAGTAGAAATACCAGTGGCGCATATTTCATAGAAATATATAACTGCTATTAAATCCAAGATCATACTTAGTACCAATTTTTGCTTTGGTCTCAAAAAACGAATCAACGTTTCGATCTTTTTGGCACACAAAAAATAATTCCAAAAAAACTTCATTCATATCAAATAACTAATAATCAATTACTAAGTCACTAGACAAAAAGTCATTGTACTTGCGTAGTGAAACACATAAATGTTCAACATAGCTACTCAGGATTAGGGGAGAAAATACATGACTATTTTTTCCCGGGTAGAAATTGTAGTTTTTATTTATGCAATTTCGTCAATAGCTTCACTTCCGTCAGATATAATTAGATTCCACAAGGGATATCAGTTTAAAATCAATTTAAAATAATTTATACAATGTAATTTAATATTTTACATCGTATATGCAGGTTAATTTAAAGCAGTATAAAAAATTACATTTAGTTGACAGAATCAAAACTATTGACCAAAATTGTATCATTGGTGGTAAACATACCGGCCTAATGACTTGTTACCTCATCTAATACTTGATACTTCCTCCTTTTTCTTTGCACATAGAGCCTTAACTCGTCGTGGTACTGATGTAATAAACTTCTGACATGTCTCAACACTGATTTCAGACCATGCTTCATGAAGTAATATTTCTAGTTCTTTGAATTTTTGTTAGAATGTTATTCAACTCCCTTAAATGCCTTTCCAGTTCATCTCATAGATTTTCGGTTACTGATTCCAGTTGATAAGATACACCGTGTTTATGGTTAAAACAGGTCTGTACAGTTTTACCGCAATAGGACGTCGCATTGTAGTCCTGATATATTCCGTCAACATCTGGAAACCAATCTTCCATTAATGGTTTAACAACATTTTCTAGATGTGTGGGAGATAAGTACTCATTTCCAGTTCTGTTACTTTTTATAATGATAAAGGGGCCGATCCCATTCCAACCAAATGCTCCCAAGATCATTAATTCTTTCTCTCCAGTCTGCACGCCTGGTTGTATACAATCTGGATGAAGAGCTTCATGTTGTTCCCGATGAATTCTTTGTCTTCCATCATTTGTAAAAAGTATAAAACGGCTCTCATCGGTTCATGCAACTTTTTCTCACATTTCTACGTCCCAGATTTTCTATTCTGTACCCCAAGCATAACGAGATATCATCGATTTAAAGCTGACAAAAAGGAGTTTTGCGTTGGTCGTCGATTTTCAAGCCCAAGAAATTTAAGTTCTTTTCGTATTGTTCTGGGAAAGATCATTGTATTTTTCCAAGTTATAAATTGAACTCCTTTGTAATTTGAAGAGTTGTCAATTGTCTGCTTTCCTTTCTTTTTTTTTCTTCACCACCTGCTTCAAATTCATTTCATCACGTTTTGTCATTTTATAGGGTCTATGTATGTCCCCTTAGATCAGTGCTTCCCAACCTTTTTAACTCCACGAACCGGTCAACGCTCGATAATTTTACCGCGGCCCGCTGAGGGGGAAGGATTGTTTATATAAAAATTTCTTGATTTAATAATTTTAATTTAATTGCATTTAATTGCGCCTTCAGAATAAAATACAGTTACATCCAAAAATGAATATAAAGTAATTTAACTGGGAATAATAAAGTGATTTCCATAAATGTCCCACAAACGCGTGAGAAATACACCACAGTAAATCAAATGGAGATAATTTGACGTTCATTGTATGGCTCGGTACTGTTTGATCCATGGACCGGTACTGGTCCGTGGCCCGGGTATTGGAGACCACTGCCCTAGATGATGAAGCTCTTGTGCTACCTTTAATTAAGTATGCTTTAAATATCCTTATTACACTTCTGTTTAATATTTTAAGTTGTTTTGAAATGTCAGATACTTTCCCTCTATTTTGTCGCATTGAAAAACAATCTGCCCTCTTTTAAACTCATTAATAGCTTTTGTTTACGTCATCATAAAATAAAAATAATTAGTTGTATAAAATTAAAACAATCTTAACTTGAAATATACTAGACTCGATTACTTTGACAAGTACTTTTTCTAAGATATTAAGGAATATTTTCTATAGTTACAATTTAAGGAAGAATAAAAATAAAAATAAGTGAAAGGTGACTAGTCATTTGGCCACTATGTTTGTTTCCATGTGTAAATAATACGTATTTAAACTAACAATAATATATTCTTATTTCAAACAATTTAATTCTTACTTTTCTTAATAAATATTTATAATCTTATGTAGTATATAATATTCAAGAGATTGCCTCTTACCATAACTAATAGTTCCCCATCCTGCAGTAAAAGCATTTTTGTTAGCTAAATCTTCTCCAGTGAATACATCAAATGGAAGACAGATAGGATAGATATGTTTTCCGAATTCGACAGTTGAATTTAGAACGAGAATTGCAATGTCGTTTTGAAATGTTCTAATATCAAAAGTGTTGAATTTTATTACAGATCGAACGGGGTAATCGACTGGTGTGGCACCATCATTGTCAGATTCAATATCATAATCTCCGAGTCGGACCAGTAATTGTCTTGGGCTCATTCTGAAAAAAATTACGATTAAAACTTGTTAAATAGTCATGAAGTCGTTCAATTTTATACATAATCATAAATTCAATGAGGGTTTTTTTAAATACTTTGTCACCCGACAGTATAAAAAAAAAAGAAAACCTTTGTTTTTTTTAAAGGAATTTTATTTTATTTCTAAAATATTCTCACCTTTTCACATATAAATGCCAGTAACACTTTGAACAAAGGTTCATCTTTGTTTTTTATTGCTACATTGTTTTATGACATTGATGAAAAATAATACTTTTTATGTAAACCTTTAAAAGCTATTTGTAATTACCTAAGACAGCGTTCCTCAAACTGTGGGTCGCGCCCCCTAGGGGTGCGCGGGCATTTTGAAAAGTCGTAAACAAATAATTATTTTAAAGAATTATTAATTTACTGAAAGTAAACAAACAAAATATATTCTGACATAATAAAAAACGAAATACATATTTACACTGATATAATAAACTTATAAATGTATCAGTACAGCATACTTCATAATTAATTTAACAATACTATTAGAGCAAGTCTAATAATTATCAGTGACCCCATGAGCTTGTCATATACAAAATTATACACAAGAATTAACACTTATCTTAATATAATTTGTATATTTTATAATTAATCTCTTAACTGCACATGAAAAGTTACGCGATTTGCTTCCCCAATGCCACCATTTTTCACGCAGGCCCGCGTAC
>BMAV01020400.1:15364-48040 GCA_019973955.1 Trichonephila inaurata madagascariensis | reverse complement strand
TTCTATCCCTTTGACTTTCCAATTCTGCCCAGTTTAACTTTTTCCAGATTTATTTTTTCTAACTCAAGCCGTGATTCTGCCGTTAAACGCGCCTGTTCTTCCTTCGATTTTCTGTGTCGGCAATAATCGAATCTAAATAGTCATCAATAAACTCTTTTTATTGGTTTTATACTTATCGCTATTTAAAATTAAATTTTTTAAATCTAACAGTTTCATTTCTGGGGTTATTTTCTCCCCCAATTCATCCACAATTAATATTAATTCTTCCTTTCTAGCTCCGCGAAACATGATTTTAGAGAGAGAGAGAGAGAAAGAATTATACTAAATAAATTAATTAACCCAAAAAATTTAGTAAAAAAAAAAAAAAACTTGCTGAATTCGCTCAAAACGATGCAAAAGGATTGCCTACCTCGTGGTTCCTTTTGATGTCTTGGCTCCCTCAGGCGTTCTATCCTGTCGTTAATGCGCCAATGTGATACGTTGTGGTAAAAGGTGTAATGTTGTTGTAGCTTCACCAACAGACGTATTCTTGAGGACATCACGTTTATTTACTACGAACATGAACATTTTAAAATCAAAGGACCCACGCGGGTAATATTTCAAAATGGCCACCGACCTAACGCGCCGGTGCCGAGAAGCTATCTATCTTATACACAAAAGAACACATTCTTACCGGAGGGGAGCACAGTGCGCCTCCTGGTGAAGGGAGGAAGCACTACAATATATATATGGGGGAGTTATATATTCTCTTAACTAGGTGTGAAAGATTATAGCAGCTCCAAACTAATAACCTCACTGATCCAATAAAATGGTTTCATTTTAGCATTAAAAAAGTTTCTTAGCACCTTCTCGCTCTAGTAAAATCTATATCTAAATAAAACTCCAACCATTTTTCTCGTGGTTAGGCTACACAGTTCTCTCAGAGTCGTTTTCTCGTTAAACAGGAAATGACGCAAGTGTTGTTCCTAGTTCTCTGTTGGCTGAAAAAATAATCCGTTCTTTGTCACACACACATATACCATAAGAGATAATGAAAAAGCCACACCAAGAAGGACCGACCAAAAAAATGAAGAAACACATTAGAATGAGAGAGACAGCAACGAGCAATAAGTGGTGTTTATTTTGAAATGTTACCCGTAACACAGAAAAAGAACAACGTCAACTCAGTAGATTGAAGGATCATTGTGGACGACGATACACGAAGCAACACGTCTAGATACAGAGTAATGACAGTATTGATGGCATCTTGGGTTATGCCTCTTCGATCTCTGGCAACCATTTTCTGCAGTTTGTCTTCTGAACGTTGTGGTGGCAGAGCCACCAAACGGCATTTAATCACATCTGAGACATGTTTGATTGGAGAGAGATCAGGAGAGAATAATGGTCAGAAAAGCTTTTGTACATCTTGCAAAGCACGTTGTCTGATGCGTGGAATGTTAGGTGTTCCCCTTCTACCGAGTGGCCGCGGTAGCCGAGTGGTATAGGTATCGGATCGTGGCTTGCCTTGTCACGAGTTCGAGCCCAGTACCACTAAAGACCCACCGCGTATAGCAACGATGCACGTTAAATCTGTCGAGAGCTGAAACGTCCTCCCGTCGGTGTGGTATGGTAGTTAGGAGCGGGGTGCCAGTTCAGGTGTCGTCCACGTCACTTGACCATGGTTCAAAATTATGTGGTCCGTCGCCCTCGTGTAGCTGAACAGTGCGATGTTAATATTCAATCACTCAATCACCCCTTCTATCGAAGGAAGGAGAGTGTTACCAGTCCTTCACAGCAGGTCTTCAGTAGCATAAGGACTCAACCCTGTGATATGCCCCCCCCCCTTTTGGTGACCATATCTTTGATTGTCAAAGTGAGCTAGAGGTGTGTGATTCTCAGAATAAACAGACATTTTAAATTCTTAATATGACTTTATTAAGAATATAACTTAAACGTCTAACAATTTAGATAAATTTATATAAATTAGAATCTAGAATGAACGAACACACAAAAATAGTTAAACCGTATCGCGTAACTTAGACCACTTTCTCTAAATAATTATATTATCCGCCTACTCTCACTTCTAATAATATTACAAGTTCTAATATCAAATAATCTCAGTCCTACCTTAATTCAGACTTAACTTCAATCTTTAAATGGAAACATCTAGGCGCATGCGCAATGGTATGCACCTTGTATTAATGGCTGGGTTTCTTGGTAACTTTACGATAGGCTGTCAATTCACGTTTGTATCTCCTCCAAACATAACATTCATCAAAAAGTGCCATTTTTCTTACTGAAACTTCTGTTCTTTTAAAAGCTATCTTATTTGCATTTCTTATTCGCATTTCGCTTTTGGGTTTTGGTTGGAAAAGAGTTGCCATTAATCTTGGCCATCAAAGAACCCAGAAGGTTATGTTAAAGAAAAGACGCGTGGGCCCTTCACAACCCTCGAACTCGACTCGACAACACCGACCACGCGTTAGCCATGCAGCCTCTTTGTGTTCTAGGAACACAGAGGGAAATTTTTATGTTTACGCTCCCCTAAAACAAATACCTTGCTGCTTATTTAAACCTTTCTTGGACGGGAATTCTAGCATCTTAAAAATGGTCGAGTTAATTAAATTGTAATCCTGTTATATAATATATTATATAATATTATGTAATTATTTAAAATAATTTATTCAGTTTAAAAATATGGCTTTAGTTGCGATTAAAACTAACATTTTAGTAACTTCAATTTTAAAAAATATTTATTTGAAAGCTATCATTGTGTGTAATTTAAATCTCTTTTACGTCAAATAATTTTCAAAAATTCGTAATAAATCACTTTGAAATAATTAAGTTAACATATATACTAATTATATTTATAGATAAAGTAATATATAGGTAAATTTCGTTACGTACAGAGAAATATTTTTTGTTACAAATAATCTTTCTGTAATCTTATGTACGAACAATCTTATGTTACGCAAATAATCATATTTCTTGGATCAAAATTCCCAAATGTTAACTTCTTCGTAGAGTAACATCATTTGACCAAATCCGTATGAGAAAATGAATTTAGTAATCTATATTTAATGTGCAATACTTTCAATGTATTTCATATCAAAGTTCGTTATAAAACCATATATACAGTCACAAAAAAGTATTGGGGCACTTGGCATGCATAAAAAGTCATTTATAAAAATATTTATCACATGAAAACAAAAACAAAATGAATTAAGAAATATTTTAACACTTGGCGTACAGTATAGAAGGAAAATTTTATTAGTATTATAGAATTATAATTTTATCTAACTTTTCAAATATAATTCAAAGGTACACTGGAGTCAAAAAAGTATTGGGACACTTTTGAAATGAGAAATTTAAAAAAGTATACAGCTCATCAATAGAATCTAATTTCACACCACTTTTTTTTTTTTAGACTAGAAGTTTAAACATTAAAGTTTCAAGAAATAAAATTAAAGAAAAATGGCAAGAAACCAAATATATCGGTTGGTGTACAAAATCCCGTAATAAGTCATTGGAAAGAAGGGAAATCAGTTCGTGGTATGGGAAAAATCTTTAAACTGATAAGTCTCCTGTTCTTAACATCATTGACAAGTTCAAGAAAACAAATAGTGTTGAAAACAAGCAAAGAATCAGGGCGTCCAAAGACATTTAATGAATGTGAAGAGAGGTGGATTGTGAGACAAGTACGCATTAATCCAAGAACTAGTGCAGCAAAAATGGCTTTGCAATGTAAAAGTAGGTTCGGAAAATCGGTAAATCCTGAAACCGTCAGAAATGTTTTAAGAAAACATAAGTATCATGGCAGAGTACCTCAAAGAAAGCCCTACATCAGCAAAGCAAATAGACAAGCTAGGTTGGCATTTGCTTAAATGTATGTAAGGCAGCCAACAGAATATTAGGAAAATGTAATTTTAGTTAATGAAAGCAAATATAACATTTTCGGATCAGATGGCAAGCAAAAAGTTTGGTGGAAGTCAAATACAGCAATACATGTCAAAAATTTGCGGCCAACTATCAAATATGGAGGGGGTAACCAAATTGTCTGGGGCTCAATGGCAAGCTCTGATGTGTCGGGAACTTACATTTTATTGATGGTATAATGAATAAATATGTCTGTCTTTTGACATTCTCAAGCGAAACTTAAGGCAAAGTGTGAGCAAGCTGGGAATCTCAGGACATTTTAATTTATACCAAGATAATGATCCGAAACATACTGCAGATATTTGCAAATTATGGGTCCTCTACCACTGTCTCCTAGTGTTGTTAAGACTCCTGCACAATGTCCAAACCTTATTCCCATTAAAAATGTGGGATTATTTGCAGCAAAATTTATATGAGCCCCAAATTTCTAACAAGCAGGATTAAGAAATATTTGGTCAAAGAGTGGACCAAAATCGATAGATCGTTTTGCAAAAAGTAATTTAATCCATGCCAAATAGACTTCGAGAGGTCATAAAAAGCAAGGGTGGCCCAACAAGATATTAATTTCTAAGTTTGAATTGATTTTCTTAATTTATTGGCAAGTGTCCCACTACTTTTTTGAGCACGTTTTTTAACACTATTTCTTTTATTATCAATTTTATAACCATAATTTCATTAATGTATGAGTTTTGTTCAAATTATTATTATTTGTATTTACCAAAATAACATTTGCTTCTCTTTTTTTTTTTTTTTTTTGGTTTCATTTGCTTGTTTAAGTAAAATATTACGATAAAAATCTATGAACTGTTAGTGTGTCCTGATACTTTTTTGAGTGACTGTATACATATACCGGTTTATAGATGTGTGTTTGTAGATTTATAGAAAAAAGTTTATAAAAAATTATCCGATACTACATCTTTTTGGCGTAATTGATGTTTTAAAAAATAAAACTTTCAAAAATATATATTTGCATTTATTCAAAGACTTTTGAAACATTTTAATAATGTAGAATTTCCCCTTTACTCTTTCTTGATTTACTTTGATTGTTCCATATAAAAATGACACTGTCTTTTGTTTAATGGTTTCTGTCATGACTACAATGGTTTCATAAGCGACCTTCAATTGCTTAAATAAATTCTTTTCCTAAAATTTTTCAAAGCTCATTATTTCCATTTAATTTTAATGAAAAGCTGGACTTAACCAGCTTTTTGATCCACCAGTGCCAAGGGAGCCTGTAGATCTTCCACGTCCAGGGCCCGAAATGAACTTATATCGGCAACAGTAGAACTAATAGAAAATTTGTCAATATCACAGACATATTGATTTTAGAAAAAAAGGTTAGTATTATATTCATAAGGATCTAAAGTATAGCATTGATTTCAGCGTTAAATAAGGCTGTGGTAGCCGAGTGGTCATAATTGCGAACCCATGGCCGATGTTGCTGCTGTAGATTTGTGGGTTCGAATCCTAAAGATTCAAGGTTGTGTGATGTACGTTAAATCTGTGGATACTCGATATCTTCACATTGGATATTGAAGTTTGGAGAAGGGTTTACCGCCTGGGAGCCTTCCACGTCACTTGACCTTGGTTAAAAATTGCGGGTCCCATCGCTGATAGCCTTTCTATTGCTTTAGAGTGTGACGTAACTCAAAGATAAAACTAAATAAATCGCGTCGAATTTGCTAAAATTCGGATAATGTCTTTAAAGTTGAAAATATTGTGTAAGCCTCGTTTTTGTTTAATATTAAATTTACCTTGTTTATAATGTAAGCGAGATTTCAAAATAATTAAATAATTCATCATTTGTGTAAATAAATAATAAAAGATATGGCCTCTTCCCCCTCCCAGATCACAAAAAAAAAGAACATTCCTGTGTATTTAAAAACTTTTGTAGAAAGAAGTGTGCTATTTAATTATTATTTATCATAATTATATATAACTTTTAGGAATACATCATTTGTCTTCAACAGAAATTGAAGATCTAATGATTTTTGGACAATATTCATAGGAATCCGGCATAAAACACGTTCTTATATTACGTCAGTGCTTCTCAAACTTTCAATACTGGCGACCCAATTTTCAATCATAATTTTTATCGCCCTCCCCGATACAACAATAATGTATTTACTGCAATAAAAATGCACTATGACGCTAAGGCTACAATGCGATCTTAATTATAAACCGTATAAGTATTAAATGTTGTATATGTTACTTTTTTAAGTAATATATATTTTAAGAAAATTACTTATATAAAATATATATTTCTTACTTATTATTATGTTATTTTTCTTTCTCTAATTTTTAAATTGGAACAGATCGCAAAATGATATATTTAAAGATTTATTTTCTTCAGCATCCATTTCTAAAAGTACAAATCTCATTAGAAAAATAGTCTAGTCTTTGTTGTTCTCTATCATATCCATCACATCTGGCATTATCGGGAATGTTTGCGTGAGTCCGGGCAACCTATCGGACGTCTGCGCAAAACATGTAAAAATGCTTCTCCTCGTACAATTCGAGTCAGTTTTGGTCGACTCGAAAATTCTATAGCTACCGAATCTAGCTTGAATGTACATTTTTTAATTTGCACGTTAATTGTAATTCACCGTAATTAAGTATTTACAGCAGTAGATTAAAACAAAATCATACATACATTTTTAAGTCGTAAGTGAACATTCGACGATAAAAGAGGATCAACAAGTATACAAACAAGCATGGTTCCGAAAATTAAATCCAGGAAATATTCACAAAAATACTTAAATTTTGGATTTACCGCTACTGAAGTAAATAATGAAAAAAGCGCTTGCTCGTTATGCGTTAACACTTATAAATCTGAAGAACAGCATGTGAAAGTTGTTTTTAAAACCATGTAAAATCATTTAGCCATGTTGGCAAAGAATTTTAAAAAGTATTTTCTTGATGAGGACAACTTGGTAGCGTTACGAACAGATTAAGGATCCATTTCAAAATACTCCAGAAGGGTTCTAAACTGCCGAAGAAATCTTCAATAGATTTCATATCTAGTGAAAAATTAAACGGCAATTTTGTAATAAATCGCTCTTTGAATTTTGGGTAGAGGTGGATGATGAGTTTTCTGCACTGAAAACAAAAGCACTTCGTATACTATTACCATTTTCAACATCCAACCTTTGTTACACCGGATTTTCTGTGGTGGCTGCTTTCAAGACAAAATAAGATCTCAGCTAAATATAGAAAAATAACTCTGAGTGTCAATTTCTGATATTAAACCTTCCTTTGAAAACTTTGTTCTACAAGCCCATGGAAGTCACTAACAATATTATTAAACTTGTTCTTAATTTAGTATTCAGAAATTAGTTATAAAATACCTTCTTCAGTACTGATACATTAAACGCATACTGACTGAAGTACCGGCTCTTCGCACGAGTTCATTTTTTAAAAAAAATAAAACATTATTCTTGATATAATAGCTGAACTGTAAGGAGAGTAAAACCGCCTGCACGACATTGTACGCAAAAATGTAAAATGATTTTTTTTTAGATGAATGCTTATAGTGTACACTGCTGGCCACCGTAAATGCAACACCAAGAAAGACAAGAGATAGCACAACAGAATTTATTTCGTAGATAACATGTTGACCAAGTATCAAATGATTAAATTTATAGACTTCTGTGAAGTGTGGTTCCTGTCAGAATCAGAAGCCAGAGTAACAGCCATTGTTGGAGATCCCCCTGCCACACGTCTCGGCATTGATTCAAGAGACTTTGGATGGTGCTCTTGGGGTACAGCAGATCAAAAACAGCCCACTCGTTGCCAAAGTTGATCGGGTTGGCAGGGGGTTAATCTGGGTATCGTTGAGAAACCATGGACCACATGTTTTCTATCGGCGAAGGATCCGGAGAGCGAGCGGGCCAGGAAGCAATTCAATCTGGTGATTGACGAAGAACCTTTGGACAATGCGTTGTCACGTGGTGATCGCCATTTTCCTGTTAAATATGCGTGGCCAAGCCCGGAAGGGAAGGAAGGGACAACGGCTCCAACACCTCGCAGATGTAGCGCTGGCTGTTTAAAATACCCGGGAATGCGTATGGGGAGAGCGAGTGATTCAATACCGCCTCATACCAAATACTCAGTGCAGGACCAGTGTGGCGGCATAACGAACTGTTTTAGCATCCTTCTCCACGGTGTCTCAGACTCGAATTCGACCATCGTGGTGTTGCGACTTGATACCCTGACTCGTCAGTAAAAACAACTTCATTCCATTCTGCAGCCCACATCTTTCTTTCATCGCACCATTGGCGGCGGAGACGTCTGTGGTTCTGCGTCTAGGGTAGACCAAGCAATGGACGTCTTGCGGACAGACCACTCTGCTGTAAACGGAGTCGAATGGTACTCGCAGACACTGAATGATGCGTTACAGACTCAATGTGTTGTGCTATGGTTCGTTATGTGACTGAGCGATCCGTCACTGCCATGAGCACAATATGCCTGTCCTCACGTGAAGTGGTGCACTGATGTGGATGCGATCGACCACGTCGGTCCGTCGTACCCTCCTGCATCCAACGGTCACATATCCGCATTACAGTTGTTTGGTTTCGTCCAACACGACTACTGATTTCCTGAAAGAATACTGTACTAACTTTTAACCAAAAAAACTTTCAGGTATCTAAAAGGATAATAATTCTCACAAAAGAAGAAATTTTGCAGTTCATGAATAAATAAAATTCTGAACTTAGTGATCCCTCGGATGACGACTATTCTGCGGGGCGATGAAGAAAAACAGAAATATTTGAAATGGAAAGACAATTTTGGATCATTCTTTACCATCAAAATTTCTTGAACCCATTCATTTCATTGTTTTAACTGTTGTCAATTCTTGGTTTCTGTGCAAACAAGAGGCAATATGAAATAAAATTTCTCTAAAAATTAAAATGAATCGCGCTTAAAATCTACACTCACTTCCAAAAGTTAAGCACGGAGAGGAAAATGCTAATTTCCGGAAGCCAATCAGAATTGAAGATGATGCAATTCGCTGCAGAGGTAGATGGAAATATGCAAATACGTTAGGGAACGCGCTAATCGTGCTGTCATGTCAAGAAATAGAAAAGGGCGTCTTAAAAGAAGCATATTTTTATGAAGGTTACGAAGTTGATTGTAAGTGCTGATAGAAGGTTTTTAAAACTTTCGTACAATTTTTTTTCAAGACATACGTGTTTCTTGACTTCCAGAAAACAATGGAAGATTCTGAGACTGGCGTGCTGTGGGGCATTGAACAGGACAGTCGATCATAGGTGTTGTCTTTTTTTCGCCATTCATCATTCTGAATTTCACGTTTAGGGAAACAATTCCAACCACCCAGACGTACGCGGTCCCCCAAAGGGGGTTACAACCCCGCGGAAGATTGATATATTTATTGACCCAAAGGGCGGAATCCGAGCGACCTCCACACGTGTGACATCTATGGTTACAGCGCCCATTGGTAGGTTATATCTCGCTACTGTACCCCGAAGATTACTTTTGAATGGACTCAGGGGGGCCGGACTTTGGGGACCTGGGATAACAATATTAGGGGCCTTAAATAATTTAAAAAAATTGCCTTTTCCACAAAAATTTTTTTGCGAAAAAATTTTAAATTTTATGAAACTTAAGTTTTTTTTTATTTCCAATCTAAACACTTATTAACAATTTAAAAAAAAAACTTTTGTCCTAAAAATTCTTTTATTTTCTCACCCCATTTAAGTCTTTAATTGAGATCAGTATTAATAGAAAAGAAGTCTATTAAGCCTAGTATTTGTTTTCTATACAGGACATTTTAGAAACCACGCTCTGTTTAAATCTAGTAATAGGGGCGTTAAAAAAACCTTTTAAAAATGGTATACAAATTTGGAAAAAACGTCAACAAGTTTCTTTTAAAAAGTTAAATTGAACATATCACTACAAGTAAAAAGTAGTTTGTTAATGTTGGTCTACGTTATCTAATTGGCCCTTTCCCTCTCAGATCGACATTCTCCTTACTTTGATCCCAAATCCATAAAAAATTTTAGTTTTTACTATATTCTGCATATACAATTAGTAGTACTTGGTTTCTTCTATTTAAATAAAGGTTGCTTATCTAACGCAACAATAAGCGTGTCTCTTTAAAAACTTTTCTGTGGATTTATTTGAAAATTTTTTAAATAACTCGTCCCTTGTCCCATCGCTATATTTTTTTCCTACTCTAGGACTTAAATTTTTGGCTGCGTCTTGATCTCCTTTTTTTTATGATTGATTCATGTCATACATTGCTTAAAAACGTTTTTAATGCCCCAAACAAACATTCCCCCCCACAGATGTCTAAACCAGGAGTCTGAAATTTTTTTTAACTGAATTAAATCTTTCTAAAATTTTTTCCCTAAAAAACTCATGGAAAAAAAAATTAGTGCCAAGAAAAAATTGGGGGATTATAAAAACTTAGCATGAAGGTAATGTGGGGGGAGATATGAAAATGATTAGAAATGCCGCTGTTGCGCATTATGTATAGCCGATAGGGGCATTTAAAGTCGTTTTCCGTGGGTATCGGAAAAAAGCTTGTTTGAGTGTGCAAAAATGTTTACAAAGAAAGGGCGAGGTAGACATGCAATTACGCCATTTTCAAGACAATATGAGCAGCTGTCACAGTTTGAGAGGGAGAACCCTCGGCATGGGGGAAGCTGGGTGGTCTACTGGGCGTCAATTGGGCCCCTCTTTTTGTGTTGTGAGGGGGGTGTTGGGCCCAGTGGACCCGGGTGTCATTTACAAAGACCAGGCTCAGGACGCCCTCGATAGATCGTCGTCGAAAACCCCACATCGTAAGAAATGCACGTGTACAGCCAACTTCTTCATCGACCGCCATCCAGGCACGGTAGCACCTTCACTAGGGGCCTCTGTTTTTCTCGGGCCCCATACAAAGGCACCTGGCTGAAAGACATTTGGAATCGTGGCGCCCATTACGTGTACTCCCCTTGACGCTCACCCAAGACGCCTGCGTTTGGGTGGTGCCCGCATGAAACTGGACTGCAGCGAAATGGAGCCCGGTCGTCTTAAACGTGAATCAGATTAAATCTCAGCAGTGATGACAATTGTTCGTGTGTGGGGCCCCCTTTGGGGAACGCCTCAATCCCACCTTTGCTTTACAGGACACACCGCTCCCCCAGCTGGTGTGATGGTATGGTGTCATTGCCTACCAACACGGTCAGCCCTTGTATTGATCTGGCACCATGACAGCCCCGTATGTCCATGACATCCTGCAAACACATGTTCCACTCTCACGCTCCCAGGAGCATTTTTAACAAGACAATACTCGGCCCCCACACAGCAAGGGGATCACGACTATCTTCCTGTTATTACCCCTTCCTTGACCTGCCCGATCCCCAGATTTGTCTCCCAAACGAGCATATCTGGGATCATTCGGGGTTACGGGTTTGGGGAAATTTTATGAGTTTGAACTAACTGAGGGAAAGGGTTTCAGCGAATATGGAACGAAATGTCTCAAGACATCATACAGAGCTTTATGCCTGAATGCCCGATCGTATCGCATCGTGCATTCCCGTTAGAGGGGTTCAACAGGCCATTAAATCCTCCGTTATTTTGTCTTTTTATCTTAAATAAATTATCCTTTTCCTTGATTTTCAAATCGCTAACTTATATCAAAGTAGTCATTACGTATGTAAAAATTCGTTTCATTCTGACGATTCCTTCTTGGTGCGCTAATTTTTTTGTCCATAAATGTATAATTAAAATGACAGTTTTGAGTTTTGTTAATTTAATAAATAAATTTCCCCCTTTTCGAAAATCAATTTTCTCATTTTTTATTGTCCTAAATCTCTAAAAGAAATATTCTGATATTACCATTATTATCTTTTTAAAGGGCCAAAACATCGTAATGACAAGGCATCTGGTAGTTGACATCTGGTCCGACTTAAACTTTTTAAAGTAAACTTCAGTTTAATTTTACCATTTAGAAATTCCCACCTATATATATATGGGTTGAAGTAGAAAAGAAACATATACTTGTTACACTAAACCAAAGAAGTTCATGATTTCAGTTGTACCTCTAACTGATTCTGCAACAACAAGATTCAGAGAATGTCAACACGGCGCATAATTAAAAAGAAAATTTTTTTTTGTGAATTTTTTTTTTATTTTTTTCCTTCAGAAGAGCTTGCACACCATTATATCGACCGGATATATTTGTGCGTTAAATGACTTCCCCCCAATTATCAATAGCAATCCATTTGTTTCTAAAATTCTTGTAGAAAATTAAATAAAACATAAGCCAGTGTGACTACTAATCTTAATTAATGGCTCATCTTTTATACACTTTTCCCCGAAAACAATATTGTAGTACAACAGCAAGTTGGTCATTGTGGGACAAATCTAGTGTTGAATCCATCACAATTGAATAGTACTTTGTGTCATTGTGTTATTTATTTAAGTGGTAATTGTTTTAATGATTTGCTTGTCCATGATCTCAATTACTTGCTCATATATTGTTTTTGATAAGTACGTTTTAACGATTTTGGTCGTAATTCTCACTGTTCAATATGTTCACGAATGAATGGGTTGAACTCTGCTTGCACAATTCCAGGGTAACCATAAAATTACCGTTATGAGGAGAACCAAAACTTTCTTAGTACCTCTAATTGCTAAACCTCTTACAGACAAATACTTTACATTGAAATAACCCGTTTGGGGACATTGTGGTAATATTCTGTATCTTTTCTTAGTTTTGCTCCTGTAACTATCTAAAACAGACTTATTTTCTTTTCGTGTCAACCAAACTAAGATTGAATTTTTATGATTTTCTAAACAACTGTTTCCAATCACTTTTACGTGTTTCCAATCAGAAAAGTTGGCTGTGTATTCAGAATTTGTTATAGAAAAAAGTTTGCACAGGTCAAACAAAAACTCTACAATTACTAGTTAAATAACATAGCCAAGATCTTTCCAGCACTTGGCTATTTTTAATTAAATGATTATTCACAAAAACGATCTCTTTTGTTCTTTGTATTCTCTTAACGAAATAAATTTTATATTGTTTGGATCTTGAAATAAGAATCTTGTTTGGATATGAATATAACTCATTTCATGTGAAAGGATGTAATAGCTTTTGACCACGAACCCCGTCAACGTATTTCTCAAATTCAAACCCAATATTTTCTAAACACTTTTCGGTCGGATAATTACTAATGTCGCTGTCGATTTTCTGCATCATGAAAATCCACCGACACGCGCTGGGGTCGAACCCGCAAACTTAGGTGCAGATGGCCAGCGATAAACCAACTAAGCCACCCAGTCGGCACTCGCGGAATTGTAAGGAGAGTAAAACCAAGAGCATGGCAATGAATACAAAAATGTAAAATGATTGTTTTAAATGAATGCTCATATTATAAATAGATTTAAACGAGAATATATATATATATATATATATATTGTTATTGTAATCCTCACAAATTAGCCTTTTCTATTAATGTTAAATAATGAAAAAGAATGTAAAAAATTCCGATAAAGAATAATTGTGTTATTTTTAATATTTAAAACGAGAAGACTTCAAAATGTTTTAACCCGGGAGCAGACGCGCATTCCATACTAATGGTAATAGTCGCGCGGGGTGACGGAGTCACCCGAAGATTTTTTTACAATTATTTTTATTGTACACAATAAAAAACACAATTCAGTGAATAATTTAACGAAGAAGTATACTTACCTACTTTCTACCTTTCTTCATTGATAATTTGGGAAAAATTTTCCCAAAAGAACCGAATTAAAATGTTTCTAAGGTACGCGACCTTAATAAAGGACACAAATCACAGAAACTTTTCACGAACGTTACAGGAATGATATCTGTAAGCAAAGCTGTCATATTTTGTTCAAATTTTTGTAGTTTGTACCCCGCGCGAACGCTCCCGGGTTAAATGTTTAATCAATGTAAAACTATGAATGTTAAGTTCTAAAAAGGAATTATATAAAACGTTTTTCACATCATGCTTTATATGTTTCAGAATACTCATAAAATAAATATTGGCCAAATAATCCTTCAAAGTGTTTTCTCTGCTTTTTGAAATGTCATATAACTCTTTCGTATAGGCGCATTATTTACAACTTCCCTAAATGAAAAATAAAGACATAAAAAAAGGAACGAACTAACCATACCAGTAAGTTCGAAGGTCAAACAGATAAATTTCTTATCTTCCTAGAATGTTTCTCTGGGTCTGGGTTTTGTCTTTTCTCTGATATAGTGTTTTAGATTTAAAAAGAGAGAAAACTCTGTAAAAAAATCTCTCATCGTGGGATTACAGCAAATCAAACAAAATGTGATGTTTTTTATTTATTTATAGGATCAGATAGCTAATGAATGTATCGAAATGAAAGCTTTTATGTTTGATGAAGTAATACTAATAAATTCTATCAGTGTAAATGTGTGTTTTTTAATATGTCAGAAAGTATTTTCTTACTTCATTACAGTAATTTTTTTTAATCTTTTATTTTCGATATGCTCGCACCCCTTGTAGGGTTATCGTGCCCTCCCCCAGGGGGCGCGCCCCACACTTTGAGAAACACTGTTGTAATTCCATTCGTAAAAAGATCGAAGTGTTATAATCCACCAGCTATACATCTTTAGCTTTACAGCTTTTATCCTGGCCATTCCAGGATAAAAGGCTTGACATGCATAGCCATTTTTGATGTGTTGATGACATTTCAAGGTCTCGCAAATGCAGATTTAGAAACTACGAAAGAAGTTCGAAAACCTATTGTGAAAAATGCAATGTTTATTTATACTTGTTAAAAACAAAAACATGCTTTAAAGATTTTCACAGTAAATAAATAATGCAGTGGCATAACGCACACCCCCGAAATCCCAGCATCGAGGGGTCCCAGGGTTCTTGGGGCCCAAAGACTGATTGCCACCAAGTATATACCCTTTGTAAAACCCAACTTGGGGGCCCAAATTTTCTCTATTACGCCACTGAAATAACGAGTTAATAAAAGAATTAATTATACATCAAAAATTTCCTTATTTGTAACAATTTGAGTTGAATTAAGATTGTTTTGCTAAAAATGTATAACTCGTAAAATTTCATTGGTGACCTGTTTCACAGATAAAGCCCAACCGTCACAGATAAAGGTACCGTCTACGTTCCAGGGGTGGAGCGAAATTTTTAAAATTATTTTTCCTTGTGTCATTAGGGTCAATATAGCATTAATAACCAGGAGAATTTAATATTTAAAGACTTATTACCAGAGGTTACAAGTAAGTTCCAACAACGTAATATTGTTAATACTGGTTGTATGTATCCATCGTTTGAAGAATCCAATTTTTATTTTATTGTGCAAGGTGTCGTTATTTAAAAAATATGTAGTTTTCTGAATCATTTTTAGGTTAAACCAGAAAATTTTCTTTACAAATTTTAACTTATACATTATCTTTTTATATATACAATGGCTCCTAAAATATATCATTCACTCTTTTTTTTAAGGCGTAAGACATTATACTTAAAAAAAAATAGCCATTTAAGTTTAATATTTATAAAATCAACAAAATACACAGGATAAAATGCGATTATGAAACAATATAACTGGAAAATGATGAGATTTTTATAACTATAATTTTTATTTTCAATATGGCTTTCTATATCTCGAAAAATATTGAGCATGCATCTAGTATAATAGTAAATTAATGTTTTATGACACATATTTTTGCATTTAGAACAGCTTCCAAATGGTAGTGCATTCAAATGTCAAGGTTTTATTTATTTTTTTGTATATATTTTTTGTCATTCTTCTTGTAGTGATATTTTTAAGAGTTCGTTGCTGTAATGCGCTTTTGAACAGATTTTCCCAGCCGACACCACAAGTTTTCAATAACATTGAAATCATGAGGGAAATATTTATGATATGGCACTAAGTTAATCTTGACTAGTGAGTCACTTAATCAATAAATTTATAATTTCCTAGTAAAAAATTACAATTTGTTCTCATACATATCTCATAAACCGAAACTAGAACAAATAATTATTATCTCTTAATCTTCAATTCAAGGTTACTCATAACCGTGTTGTCTGCTTGTTTATGTTTAGACAGCCACTAAATTCGATTTGTGATCAAGTTATTATGTTGTTGTGGTTACCATTTGTGTTGCCTGGCATTGATTTGATAATGATATTTGTACCCGAAAATTGATATTATCTCAGAACATTCATTAGTAATTATTTTATTAATGTTGAGTAAGTGTAAAACAGAATAGTAATGCCTAATTTTTATATCCATGTCACTAAGGTTTTTTGAAGCATAATTTTCATCTTGTTGTATTTCATTAATAATTTTATGAATACGATCTTATGAATGATTTAAGTTATGTGCTGCTGTTGAAGTTGCATGTAGCTCTATTTCGTATCTTCCAAAAGATTTTACGTCAAAGAGTAATCTATTTAAAAACTGCCTTGTCTTGTTAGATTACGTATGAGCATTAGATGGCAAAATAGTTCCAGTACTAATTTGATATCAGTGTTTCATCTTAAAAGGAGAAAAAGTAGACTCTGTTTTATAGCTATATGGTAATAATAATATAGTATATTTCCTTAAGATGTGTTACAGACTATCATAATGGAAATAATTAAACAAGTTCCTTGATGTAAGGCTTTATGTGCACAAATATGATTGTAAATGTCGCTCTTGAATTTGGAAAGAAATGAAACCATTGTTTAATAAGTAACTGTATAACAAGAAATATTTATCCTTTTAACACTCTTATAAAAAAAATTTTTTAATTTCTGTACACAGTTATTGGGAAAAATGTTTTATTTGAAATCATTTAATATCTATATAGTTTATTTCCAAGTTATATTTTATGAAAAATTAGTTTTCAACTTCCTTTACTGAAAGAATTTTTATTATAATCCTAAAATTAGGCTAGAATGTAGATTAGTGTGTCCCTTGAATATGGTGATGGTTTTTTAAATTTGAAAGTGAAATAATGATACTTTTGATATACTTATTACTGTGGTGTAACCCAGATACAATGAAATGCAGATTTATTCCTAAAAACTCATGTGTTCTCTGTGATTAATTGTTATCTGTTATTTAAAATTGGTGGGGATTTAAAAAAAAAAAAACAGACAACACTTTTTAGAATAATTATTTCATCATTCTTGTTGAAATAAATTTTAAGATTTTAACTTTAATGTTCTGTGTGAGTTTCTAACCCCACTCATGTTATTTTTCCTCCTTTAAATTTTCCTTTAGTTTTTCTTTTACATTACAACTAGGATACATAATTTGCATTATTTTTCTAAAATGATTTTTGGAGCATGATGGAAAGATACCTATGATACAATGATGCATTGCTAAAGGTTTAATTTTAATTATTTTTGAAATGTTCTGCTTAGGAAAATGACAAGCATTTGATTGAGAAGAATTTGAGTATTGAATTTATTTGAAAATTCTGTGAGGAATAAATAAGCATCATATTAGGACATATGCAAGAAACAATAGTTGTGGAAAATAAATTAGGTATGATTCAGATTTTAATAAAAATGAATAAATAGATTTGAAAAGCCAGCTGTGATTTCATTTCCCTTAAGATTACTGTCTTGAAGTCTTAGTTACTTCAGTACAAATAAACCTCAATCGCTTCATTTAAGATTTATCTGAGTTTCCAATTCTGAATGAAAAAGGATGTACAAAAATAGCAATTTAATCAGTGGTATTGCATCTTCTTCAGTGATCTTTCTCAGAATTTCCTGTTGGAAACAACTATTGATATCTATCGATAGTTTACAGTCACAAAAAAAATGGCCAATTTCACCTCACAAATCTACACTTTAACCTATTGTATTAGAAAATTTATTTTTGAAAACTAATATTTCCTTTATACTCGAAAAGTATAACATCTAAGACTTTCAGAAATTATAAAAATTAATACCTTTCCTTGTCCTATTAGACATTGTTTTATAAAAGAGAATAATTATTTCTAATATCAAAATGCTTTCTTTTTGAATTTTTATTTTGAGAAATGTAATTATTATTTTTTTCTCACCAAAGGGAAAAGAAAAAGTAGAGAGGTAATTGTAAAGCTTAGCTCTTGAAAAGAATACTCTGTTAGATCTGAGAAAAAGATTTCTTTAAGTACTAAATTGAACATTTTAAGAATTTTACTTAACTAACTTTTGTGTTTGAGAAGTACCT
Source organism: Trichonephila inaurata madagascariensis (assembly GCA_019973955.1). Classification (NCBI taxonomy): domain Eukaryota; kingdom Metazoa; phylum Arthropoda; class Arachnida; order Araneae; family Nephilidae; genus Trichonephila; species Trichonephila inaurata. The sequence continues at coordinate 29,944 of BMAV01020400.1, read as the reverse complement.
TTTCATTCTTTCTCCTATGCAGAAAATGGGAGTGTGGGAACTTTTAATTTCTTATGCAAACTCATATAATATCAAATCTCATGTAAATTTGATTTTTAAGTATAGTTGATCATTTTAAATAAAATGTATTAAAATACATCTTATATTATGAATAAAAATAATTAATTTCTCATAATACTTATTCTTTTAAGGTTTGGAGGATAGTTAAAATTTATAAATAAATTGAAATTTCATGAAAAAAAAATTATTTTATTTGTTGATTTATTATTTTAAAAAAATAAAAGGCTAAATTTTTCTATCTTGTAAATGGTGCTCTTTATTTTTCTTTCAATAATTATCAGTTTAAAATAGGAACATTAATATATATTAAATACTATTAGGAACTGCTGATAGTATAGAAATCTGATACCTTAGAAAATTATCCATGCTATACCTAAAAGCAATATACTAAATTTAATTCTGCCAAACTTTGATTCTTTGTGATCATAATGAATTTAAGAGAGGTGTTCCTGATCAATACATTTTTTTTTATTAAAAATGTAAAAGTATTCATAAATTGTATAATTTTTTTTTTTAAGTGTTAACAGGTCTATATAACCATGTGCTCTGCTGAAGTAATGCAAATATTAGAAGGCCATACTAGTGATGTAATGTGTTGTGATTTTTTTGGTAACTGCCTAGCCACTTGTTCTGCTGATAAGAGTGTTAGAATATGGTTCCATAAGTCTGAAACAGAGGAGAAAGAATGTGAAGAAACAGAGAAAATAGATTTTAAAGAAGCTAAATTTTCCCCTTTACTCGGTCATACATATGGAGTTAATTGTGTTCGTTTCTCCCCTTTTGGTACACTTTTAGCATCTTGCTCTACTGATGGGAAAGTAATTCTCTGGAATGTACAGGTTGGTGTTTGATTTCACAATAATTTACTGTGATATATTTTTATTATTTTAAATATGTTTATATTTTAACAAAATATATGTTTTTAAAAAAAAGTAACTTGTGTTATTTATTGATTGTCAAAGTATTTTATCTCTTAATATTTCACCATTTTGGTTATAAATGTTTAAAATTATTTTTGTGGGGTTTTTTTTCAGTATTTGAGTCAATAATTTAATATAGATGTCTAACAACATAATATAATATTTTTATAATATGTAGTTACAGTTACCAGTAATCTTTAAAATACAAGATTTTTACATCATGTATAAGTTAATTCTGTGTGATACCTAGTAGTTACATACATAAAAAAACTTTCTAATTTGAGTAACTTAGAATAAACATGATTTTTTTATGCAAACAAAAGCTACATTTAAAACGTTACATTACACCATACTAACTAAAATGTTGATTTAAGACATTAATGGTAGCATTCAAGATAAATAGCAGTAAATAAAGTGTCACACTAATCAAAAATTTAATGACTTATATTGAAAGATTCAGGTTTGTGTTCTCATGGGATGCATTATAGATTTAAATAATTTATTTTTCTTTTGTAAATGTTTCATATTATGTGTCATTTAATATTCAAAAATAATTCTTGTTAAAAAAATGTTTTATTGTGATTATTAATTGTAACATTATTATTAATTAATGACATAATTATTTTTAATGTTTCAGATTCATGAAACAAAATTTCTCATTTGTAACAAATGTAATAATACCAATATATGAAGTCTAAATGAATAAATGCTTTATGTTATTGATACAGAAAAATAATTACAAATACAAGTTTTATATGTACTGAAAGAAAAGTAAAGCATCTGTAAAATAGGTACTATGGGAAATATCTGTAAGCATGCATATATATACTTAAATGGAATACAAATTTTTAAAAACCTATGTGATCTTAATGTTTAACAGATATTAACAATGTCTACTTCAAAGTTCATTAGTAAATGATAATTTTTTTTTTTATGATTTCATTATGAAAAGACCATGAACTTTCATTTTATCAATGCTAAATAGTATTTAAACTTTCTTTTTAAAAGGGTTAACATGAATTTAAATAGGATTAAGTAGACATGGACAATGAAAGCAAATAGAGTCATAAACAATTAACTAGCATTTTGTTGATGGAATATAATCATTAAACTTTGCTCTTAACCTCAAATTTAAATGCTCAAATGAATTGCTTTTTTAAAGAAGCTTGTGATATTTATTGAAAAACTTAAGCAATGAAGCAAGTCTTTACTTCTTATTTCAGCATTTTTTTAGCTCAGTATTATGTCGCCTGTGTTTAAAATTTACTTTGCTTGCAGTTGAAAAATTTGTAAATGTTATTGAAATATGAAATTCCTTTTGAATATGTGAAATTGAATTTAAATCAATATAATCTATTAGAACATTGAAAATGTTGTAACAGTCGAGCTTGGATAAAACGTTGCAATCTAAAGATCTGCTATAGTAGTTCCTGATAGAAGTCAAAAAGTGACTAGTAGAGGATATTAACCCCTGAATAAAGTTGTAACTCAATATTGTTTTAGTTTTTAAAAAAAATTGAAGAAGGAATTTTTTTCCTGTTTTATAAATTGCTTTTTTAGAATTTTTATTATTTAATTTTCCATGTTCTACTTATCAGTTAAAATTTAATTTAATGATAATATAGACTGCTGGATATTATTAAGGAAGCAAACAATTTTCCAAATTGTGCAAATATCAACACACTTCATATTTAAAATAGGAACCAAAAAAAATTATGTAAATTTTAGATGACTGCAAATGACTTTCCTGCTTATAGTAAATTCCTTATTAAAACATTCTAAACAGTTGCTTATAATTTTAACTTTTATGACTAATAACTGAACTTAGTTTAGTCGTTATGACTATTTTCACTTAAAACTGTTTATAAAAATTACTAGTTTAAGTATCATCTTTTTCACTTAAGTTCAAAATTTAGATCTATTTCCCCGTACATAGTTCTATTAATAAAAAGGAAATAAGCCTTTATTATCACCTGTAAAAAAATTATCAGTTTCTTATGCAATTCCAATGAGTCTGACTATTCAGTTCCAAAATGTTAATTTAAAAAATTTGTATGTGCCAAGCTAAATAATTAGGTTTTATCATTATTCATAATACTGTTTTTTAACCTAACATGTTATGTTTGAATCATATGTTAAATATCAGTGATGGCTTAAATATCTTAAAAATGTTACATATGTAAAGTGTTTTAATTCCTTCAATGTTTGCATTAGGATGGTGAAAAGCTTGGTGAATTACAACATCTAAAAGGCTCTCCAATTCGGGTTTGTTCCTTTTCATCTACATCAGCTATGTTTGCAACTGGTGGAGATGATGAAAAGGTAGTATTGTGGGATATTGCTACAAAATCTGTAATTAGGTAAACAGTTTTTCATGTTTCTAAACATGTATTTAAACCTGATATGATGATATACTGAACTGCAAAAGTCATTAAACAATAATTTATAAGTAATTTTTCATTACAATACATTGATCATTTTTATATACTTTGAATATTGTTGTATCCAGAGTTTATGTAAAATATTTTACAGTGTGTTTGTTAAATATCCTCTGCTAAATTGCTTAAATTAGCTTAGTTTTGTATTGAAAGGATTGTAATTCGTAAATTTTTAAAATTAACTTGACTAAACTATGTCCCTGGACAGTTAGTGTTACTATCAGTTTAATGTAATCACAATTTGTCAAAAAGGGAACAGTCAGAAAATGTTCTTTCTTTCAATAGTTTTTTCTTAATAATGCAATATTCCAAATAAATACACACAAAAAAAATACTTTATAAATTTTATTTAAAGCAAAGTTTTAAATATTTTTAACTTAATTTACTTTTCTGAATAATTCAGATTTTCTTAATTTTAGTCGACTCTTTAAAAATGCAATCTTAATAAATATTTTATTTCAGTTAAAGTTGTAACATATATTTTTCAATTTCATTGATGGAATTTTTGAGTAAATTTATTACACTTCTCATATTTAAGCTGATAGACAGCGAAATGAGGTATATTTTGGAAATGAGTGAAAGCTATAAAATTGCAACAAAACTCTATGGCTTAGGAATACGTTATGCAATTTACATACGTCCTGAATAAATATTGTACAAAAGATACATAGTTATTAACCAATATTAATTCAAAGAGATTAAAGACATTTCATTTGAAAAGCTTCCAATTCAAGTTGTTCTCCATCAAGGATGAAAGATTGTCTTGGAATTTGTTTGACAAGCCCTTGAATCCAGACATCTAAAAATCAGGGGGGGGGGGAATAATTCTGAACATGAAAGTAGCTCTTCATGTTAACTTCAAGCTCAAATGGTGCCTTCTGGAATTTGCTTGAAAAACATTAACCTGAATTAAAGAAATTTTGTATCTTTAAACATTTTCAGCATTAAAAATTTTTTTCCCTTCATTTTAATGCTCCGTGTAGTTTAATTATATTTTCAGTCATTATTTGTGTGTATAAAAAAAGTCCAACCTTAATAGCCAAGATGCAAATTAGCATTACTGGTAAAATCTTAGAAAAGAATCCATATATTTTAGCTGAAAGAATTTCTCATGTTGTGGCTTACAATATGCACTGAAAGGATACTGATGCTGGATTTTCCAAAGTTATTTACTCCATTCCATTCCAATCACTTTTCAATCTTCGAATAATTTTTCTGGAAAAATAAAATACCAATTAAAAGCACATTAAATTAAGCTCTTGAAATAATCTGTTAGTAAACCTGAACAAAGTTTGTTGAGAATATGGAATCCTGATGCGAGGAGTTTTTTTTTTTTCAAACAAGCAAAGTAATAATATGGAAGAATTTCAAAAATAGTTTATTGAGTACCTGAAATTTACAATTTTTATTCATCTATTAAAACACTTGTGTTTGTGAGCTTTTTAAGAAACGGGGAGCAGTTAACTATGTTTAAAGTAGGGGAAGGATTGTGTTTCTTTAGTTGAATTCTTTCGTTTTACATTTATTCAGATAGCTAGAGTATGTCATTTTGCAATTTTTCAGCTTTTGAATCGATAATGACAATTATTTTTGTAAATTGCATTACTTTTCAACATTTTTAACTCCTATACAAAGCAATGTTACTTAAAATTTGTCGCAGTAAATAAATTCAGTTAAAAGTAAACAAATTGTAATTTTTATATATATATATATATATATTTATCTGGAGCACTGTATATTGTTAATATAGATTTGTTCATTTGTTTCTGTCTTTGCTTGTCTATATACTTCTAATACAAATGTTTATACCTCTTAATAGAAATTTCAGGTTTATTTTATTTAGGAATAATCCATTTCATAAGAAGCTTTCTATTTAATTAATTGTAGTTCAAGCATAGAGGCATACTGCTGCATTTTGAAACCTATTTCATATCTCTTGTTAACTCTAATTTTGTAGTGATTGAACTACTTGTATTACTTTTTATGCTCTTGTATAGTTTGAATACTCAGTTTTCTCATGTTCTGTTGTGTGTAAAACCTGTAGTTTTAGTAAATTAATGTATTTTCCAATTTATTGGTTTAGAGTATTGGAAGGTCATGAAGCTATGATAACAGCATTAGTTTTCACTCCAGACAGTGCTTTTTTACTTTCATGTTCCACAGCTGGTGATATTATGTTATGGGATGCTCGTTATGGTCATGGGAAGTGTTTGGCTTCAGTCACAAATGCTCATGATTTAGGTATTCTTGGTTGTGATTCTAGTCCAAGATATGAAGCTGTATGTAAGTATCAAAAATTTATTTTTTATATAGTAATTTTAAATTACTAACATATATAAATATTTTTAAATAATAAAAAATATAATCTCATTGAGATGAATATCTGTGATAATGATAAATAATAATAAGTGGAATTATTTTACATCATCTTAATTCTTATTCATTATTGATATGATTAACTTTTCAGTGCATACAGATCTTTCTTCAGATTTTTAAGCATTTTATTAAAACAAATTATATTAATTATGTAAAGCAAAAGCAGGGTACGTATATTTTGTGTGAATATACTAATCTCACTCTTTATAAATATTCTTAATATTAGATAACAAAATAAAAAAACATTCTTTTAATTATTTTTGTTTTAATCTGATGTATTTTTACTGAAATCTTGCCTTTTATATTTATATTCTTTATTCTAAAATGTTTCAAGCAAATAAGCACTTGTGAAAATTAATGATTTTAAAGAAATTATGATAATTTACCTAAATAAGATTTTTATTTTCTACTGGTGATTTAAAAAAAATAATAATAATTTTTTGAGTAGTTTCTATAAGAAAATTCAAAAATTTAAGTTTTTTTTTATGAGACCCAGTATGATTCAATCATTGATTTAATTTGTCTCATTATTTTTAGCATTCCAAATAAAAGGATACAGATTATTTACAGTTTCAAAAATGCCTTAAATTTTATTATCAATCATTAATGAGAAGAAACTCTAGGAAATGCGTTATTTTAATAAAAGTAACTGCATGTCCTCCCTCTTTTTCTGTGTTTTATTTGTTTTTCTTATTGTGAAATTGAGTCAGTCACTTAAAATATATTTCAACTTCCCTAAGCAAATATGTATCTTTATAAGCACTAAATCTAGAATTTTTTTTCAATGTTCTTAGGTGATTCTAATGAGTTTTCAATTACAATTGAATGTACTTCAAGAATGCATTTAAAATTCTTTCTGTAGATGTCGAGGCATCTTAGTAGTTATTACCAGCCTTGAGGATTACATAAAATACTGATTTATTTGTGCTCCACTAGTCAAGCTCTTATTTCATTCATTTATAATTATTTTGTTATGTTACCTATAAATATAGCTATAATATATCTCTAGTCCTTGGTGATTTTGCATTTGATTCACTAGCAATATTGAAAACTAAGTAAAGAAATATATAAATAGTATTATAGTATAAATCTAAATTAAAGTTAAACGTTAAGCAAAATAATGGTATTACAATACATGAAAAGGTAATAAAGCCATGGTAGTGCTTGGTTTAGGACTAAGGTTTCAGGGTTGAACAAATTTGCAAGACATCAAAATTCCTCATTTGTGTATGTTGCTGATTTAAAATAAAACTTTTTGAAAGTACTAAAACTAATTTGTAAAGGTTCTAAAATACCATAATTCAAGAGTATCAAAAAGCAGTCTAGTTATCTCTCTCGAAAATTCCAACATTCTGGAGATTACTGTACTACATATTCTAATGTAATCAGTAAACCATATGAAGAAAAATTAAAACAATATGTGGATTTTTCTTTAAAAGGTGGTAAATATTTATATTATAAACTAGCAAAAGCTGATAATTATATATATATATATATATGTGTGTGTGTATTATTTATTTTAGCTGAAAGTGGCTTTCTTTCTGGAAATTATACTATAGCAACATGTGGTAATGATGATCTTGTGAAAATTTGGTCTGTGGAAACCAATTCAACCAAGAAAATCTCTCCTATAACAATATTAGAAGGACATACTGGAAATGTTATAGCTTGCCGTTTTTCCTGTGATGGATCATTATTAGCATCAACGTAAATCTTTATTATTATTTCTTAGTCTTATATTTGTTTTAAATGAAAAAATGCAAATTATATGCATATGTATATATGCCTTAATTTTTACTGTAATTTTAGGGGTGGAGATAGAGCTATTTTTCTTTGGAATCCGGTAAGTAGCTTCTTTCCTTCTCCCCTATCTTAAAAATAAACATTCTATTCTTTTCGTTATTACAAGATTGATTTGCATGATTATGTCACTTTATCTCTTTGAAAAAAGCATATCTTACTAACACATTGTATGTTGAAACAACTTTATATTTTTTTGTAGTCTGTCACTATGTGAATAATGTAAAATTCGTATTCGTTTAGATTTGTGCTCTAGAATGGTATCATGTTAATGAAAAAAGAAATTTTAAAAAAGGTTCATTGAGAGAAATAAAGCAGTTAATTTATTGTCATTTTACTGAATGACCAAAATCCCCGATACTCAGTACTCGCATGCAATGTGTAAAATTTTGTATTGTTGAGTAACAAAGTGTATATTTTAAAGTACTTATGAAAAAAATTGTTATTCTTCTTTTATTTACTCAGTTTTGCATGTGATAGCCAAGTAACATACTTACATTGCTTTTCTTTTGATTTAATGTAATTTGATTTAAATTTCTCTCTTTGTAGTTTATTAATGGCTAATATCCCCATTTAATCATTTCATGAAAAAAAAATTTTTTTTTTTACAAAATATTTCAATAAGTTTTTGTTTTCAATAATTTATCTTTTCAGTTAAGTTTTAATTTTGTTGTATAAAGTTATACATTATTGTTCTCACTATTTTTTTATTGTTTTTGAATTGTAAGTTATCTAATATCTTATTAGTTTATCCATAGATAAATGTACTCACTCGATCATATCTGGGTAGCTGTAAATTATCCAAAATAACGTTTGTCTCTTCCTTTATAATGTATTGCCGTATGCAGCAGTGAAAACTGTCATTCTGAATATATGTAACTTTCCATTAACACCCATTACACATTCTTCAAAATTTTATATTTTTGCCTAATGCTGAATTTTTTCTATGTTTATTGGTTTGGTAATAACGTACGTGGCTTCACTCTTAACATTTTTTTATTTAAATTTTTTTTCCCATAAAATTTCCGTTCAGATCAATGCAAATAGTATTTTTATATGCAACAAATTGAGAACAAACTATATTTTGCCATAGCTTTAGTGTACTTTTAAAAAATTATATCTGCAAATTGAAGAAATTCCATCCATGGGTGTGTTATATTCTGTTAATTTTTTAATATTTGCTGAAACTCACTACATCAGTGACTCTTAAACTGTGGTCCTCAGACTCCTAGAGGTCCACAAAGTTTTATGTCTAAAGTTGAGATTTCCCTCTTTTATGGACTCTGAAAGGCCTCGCGGGAAAATTGAAAGATGTGCCATACTGGACTAGATCACTAAATTGCCCCAATGAAAAATCTCTTCTAGAGCTTGTATTTTTATCAAGAATATTAAGTCAGGAAGGGATGTTTAGTCAAGCTGATTCATAAAGGGGAGCCGTGGGGGTCGAAAGCTTAAGAACCGCTGCACTACATAATGATGTGGTATGCAGGCTTGAAATTAAAAGAAAGTTCAGCTATAAAAAATTTTAATAAATGTGATGCCACATTTTTCCTCCCATGTGTGCTTTACTCATTTTTAATATATTCTTCAGAGGTAAATTTTTGAAATTTTTGTTAGAGAAGTGTGCAAATTATCATTTTTATTTCATTTCTGAAGTTTGCAGGATGTGCTTTTAATTTTCTTGTAGGTATAGTTTTGGGTTTTTTAATTAATTATTTTTGATTATTTTTCTATATGTCTGAATCTATTTCTCCTGCTCAAATTTATTTTTCTTTAGCAAACAGGAGAAGCCATTCAGAAGTTAGAAGGACATAACAGGTAATAACTGCAAAAATAAATACTTCATTAGACATAAGCATATGTTGCTATTTCATTTAAGTATGGTGATATTAAATTAAACATTTATATACAATCGATCCCCATTTTTCCAGAAGCAGATTTAAAAAAAATCACTAATAAATGCAAATAAAGTGCTGAGTTCGTTTTCATATTGTGTTCTTTACATAATATATATCATGTAAGTAATTATTATTTGAATTCTCAGTTCACAATTATTTACATTTTAACTTTTTCTTATTTCAAAATACAAGTTACTTTTACTGTACAGAGTCTTGAACTATGTACCTGGATTCATTTTATAGGTTGTTTTGTTTAATCCGACGCCCTAGAGCCCCAATCATTATTAGTTCAGTTCAGTTAAGTTTTACTACATTTTTACACATGAAGCAATTGCCATAATAAGCAAGAAAATAATTAAAAGACAGTGAAATAACCACAGTAATACATTAGCAAACTCTTAGGTTGAGAGCTAAAATTACAAGGTCACACAAAGTTTTAAAATGCCAGCCTCCACTTTTATTTGCCTGTATTACTAGGCTGAAACAAAATTTAGAGGAGATAATATAAGAAACAATGTAAAAATTTTGAAAGAGTACTGAAATTAATTTGTAAAAAATCTAAAACACCATAATCCAAGAGAATCAAAAGGTTATTACTTTTCTCACTCTTAAATAATCAACGTAGTGTAAGACACTGTATGGCATTTGTAGAACTAATTGTTAATAAATATATTCTTTAATGTAAAATATTTATATAATATTTCATAAACCATTATTCATTGAATGTGCCACTTTGTATGATGAGTTGGTGCATTTCAGTCTTTAGAAATTTCATAGTTTTCTTAATTTCTGATAAATAAAATCATCTGTTTTGTATTTATATAAATATGCATGTGAAATAGCCAATCCATTTGCAGAAGAGGGTTTTATAAATATATTAATTCGTTTATCATCCCTAAATTTAATCCTTCGGGACTAACTTTAAAAGTACACTAAAGATATATCTGAGTTCTGGTGCAACATAAATCAAACAAAATGAATAAAAAAAGCTGTGAAACATTTTTACAAAAGTAGATATGTATAAATCAAACATTTCATTACTATCGCATAATTTCCTCGGGAATTTCTTCATCCATGTGGACTATAACCATTGCGTATTTGCAGAGAGATCAGGTGTCACCAATTGTGAAAGAAAGTGCAGTTGTGCTATAATTCAAGCAAGGTGGTCAGATAACTGGATCACTTGCTATTTGGTTCAGAGAGATGCTACCCTTGGACGATGTGAACAGAAATGGAACACTATTCACTGCAATGACCATCAATAAGTGACTGAGAGAATGGGGGCTGAAGTAACAAATTTTAATGTACCAATTACTCTATGTTGTTTCACACTGTTGAGCGCGTCTGTTTTGGTGCCAAAAACATATTGGATTGGTTGTAGAGGAGAATTGTTTTCATCAATGTGTCTCATTTTGAACTGACCCATGATCAGTGAAGTGTCTGAAGACGTTCAAGATAGCAATGGGATACTCACTTGACTGTCATTCATCACACAGCCCGACAATCTTTAGTTATTTAGAGGAGTGTCATTTCATTTGATTGCTGGAACCTTTTTGTCTGTCATTTGTGATACCTTTACAGTACAGTGATACATCAAGATTTTATTCATTTTATAGAAGATTTGATTCATCAAGAATGCTTTTAGTTTGCATTTCAACAGGATACCATCCCATGATACGTGGCACACCTTTCTGCTGTTTGTCTTTTTGATTCTCGAACACATTGTCTGGTGCGAGCGCCATATTCCTTCCCAGCTTAACACATTTGGATTCTAATAAGCAAGCCTCTTTTACCATTCGGAGATGGCATTAATTTAGCTTGCTAAACTGGAACATATATGGCAAGAATTTCCTCAGGAGGCCATCTGTGAACTCAATAAATTAGTGCCCAGCTGGAATAGAGCTTACATCAGGTTTAGAGGTGGACCGATACATTATTGATTTTTTCTATTGTAATTGTATTTCCTATTAAAATATTAAGTTCTGAAGAACTTTTAGCATTTCATTTTCAATACATGTGCATCACATCTAGCGGTTTTCGTCCTATTTGGATAACTCTTTGGTGTTTTACCTTTTAAGTTATAGATATATTGAGATTTATCCATGACCATCAACATCTCCTGAGCACTTTTCAGTTTAAGAATGATGAGATATGATTAGCCATGAATTGGTTGCTTGCCCTTGTATGTAAACTTTAATTTTTACTGATACTTCAGGGTCAGTAATATTGCAGGGTTGTATTTCAATCGTTAAATAATCAATGAAATTTTTTTAGATGCTAGGGGGACCCATTATATTTATTAATTATCTTTAAAATTTAGTAATTAGATTTATTCATTTTTTCAAAATTAATATATATTCTGTCAGAAAGTCAAATTTCATCAAGTTTTGAGCAAATTTTTGCAGTGTAATATTTTTTGCCTGAGGAACTGCATAAATTTTTGTTTTTATCTGCGATTTAGATCTTTGTTTAGTGATCTTTAATGTAGCAAAATGTGAGTTGCACATACTTATTATCATAAATTGTGAATATCCTTTAAAACGTTATGGAATTGACCTCAGTATTAATATATATATATGTGTGTGTGTGTGTATGTTTTCCAGGTATGTCACCTGTTGTGCTTTTTCTAATTCAACCCTTTTGGCTACAGGCTCAAATGATAAAACTGTTGTTTTGTGGTCCTTAAACATGAAAGAACTATTTAATTCAGTAACTGATATATCCATTGACAAAGGAAAAAAAAACATTGACTTTCTTTCCAAAAGAAGTTTTTTATCATGGTCTGTTGATGATGTTGGTAATTGGCTAAAATCTCTGGAATTAGAAGAACTTGCTGAAATATTCCATGCAAATTCAATTGACGGTAAAGAGCTTATGTATCTAAATCATGAGAATTTGCTGAGCATTTTAAAAATAGGTTAGTAAATTATGTCTTTCTTAAATTTTGTTGGACAAGTATTTGTTACCTTATATTAAAGTTAATTTTATGATGATATTTTTAACAGGGTCATTCTAGTTTTGGAAAGAGAATTTTTTTAAATTTTAAAAAGGGGTATTTTGTTTTATAAAAGAGTGCAATTTTGTCCTTACAAAATGAATAGAACTTTTTAATCACTTAAGATTTCTGTTTAAAAGCATGAAGCAGGGAAAGAAAACTTGGTGTTTTCTTTTAATTTATAAGATATTTTAGTCAAGACTTTATTACATTAACAAAATATCTAAAAAATTTAACAAAATATCTAAAAAATTTAACAAAAACTATAAAAATCATTAAAAATTCCAGATTTGTATTTTTACTATCATGATTACTTTATTGGAATGATTATATGCAAACTTCATCATCAGCAGGGACGTAGCTACTGCCGTATCAATGATACGGGGCCCCAACATATGTAACTATAGTACTACTTACAGGGCTTTCATTTCTAAAAAAGGGCTTCGAAGAAGTTTTGATACCGGGCCCCCTCAGAACTAGCTAAGCTAGTGATCATCAGATCGATCTTCATCATTCATTTTCTGACACATTAGTATAATCATTCTAATTCGTCAGAGCCAATTTTTTTTTAAATGAATGCTTTACAATACATCTTGTTCCCGCGACTAAGTCAACATTTTTTTTTTCTGGGATAGTCACAGCATGTACTCTGAAATTTTGTGCTTAGATAAGAAATAATTGCAAAAAAGCACACTTGTAATGTTATGGATATGGAATTTTTTTCACTAAGGTTGGGCAATGTAATATTATGTACCTGGATGTTAACTGATTTCAAATTGAGTTTCATTTTGTACGATAGTGTTCTCCACTCAGAAAAATAATTTCTGTGTGAAACCTTGAATTTTAATAATTTTGTAATTATTGGTTAATGCACGTGTTAAGTTTTAAAAAAGTGGCTTTCAGGATCTGATTGAAATCTAAAATATTTGCAAATAATTCACTATTTGAACAATTTCTTTTTTCCATTCCACTTAAAGAAAAGAAAATTGCTTTTTGATAATGCTGTATTTCCTTAAGTACACAAAAAGAGTTAATCACTGTTGTATCTACTGCTGATGGTGTAGCATTACTTTGTCTTCATGTTCAGCTTATGGGGATTAAAGAGATTTATAACTATCATGAGAGTATAATTCATATTCAAATCTCAGATATTTTACTATGTGATATAAATAATAGTCGCTCTTGTCTTATACTTTACAGCACATCATTTGAATTGAAACATAATAAAATCTTTTTTAAAAGTTAATACTCTTCAGAATACTCTTGATTTATAATTTTGATGTTATTGATTGCTATGGACGCTAGCAACACAAAAATATAGAATAAGATTAATTTTTAACAAATCATTGTATTGGCACTATCAAAGAAGTATTAAAACTTAATGAAGTACTACATTGTTTATTCAAAAAATAGATATCTGTAACATACAGTTTTAAGCTATAAATTTTTTAAGTGTAAATACATAATTTATTTCTTCTCAATCTCTTTTAATTCAAAACATTTAAAATTCAATTAAGTTTTTGTATTTTTTACTATCTTGACTTTCATTTTCTTGATTACCAGTTCCATCTTTTTTTTAAAAAAAAATTCAACTTTTTATAATGAAAAAGTAGTTTAAAGCTGTATAAAATTAAAATTTAGAATCTCATACTATTAAAATTAATTATTCATCAATCAATCAATAACTTAGTGAAATCTAATGTTCTCTTTCCCCTACTTTAGATTAAGTTACTCTTTCTCTAAAAATTATTGTTCTTACTCTTATTCAAATTCTTGTTGGTAAATGATTTCACATGAACCTCTACGAATTAGTTTAATATTATGTAAAATTGTTAGAGCCACTTAATATTGCAATAAATTAATTAAAAGTTTGGTTTTCTTTATATTTCTCGTCTAATTTTTTCTATCAAAACTATATATATTCTAATCTATGAAATCTATATTGCAGATGATAATATGTTTGTAAATTTCTGTTTAACAGATAGTTTAGGTCAGAGAAACAAAATTCTTCGTGGAATTCAATACCTGAAAAATCCTTTATGGCAGCATATTATGACTAGTACTGAAGATGAAATGTTAACCAATGAATTTTG
>BMAV01020400.1:0-10364 GCA_019973955.1 Trichonephila inaurata madagascariensis | reverse complement strand
ATGCAGGGCCCCCTAGCTACAAGGGCCACAACATGTGTAACTACAGTCCGACTAACAGGGTTCTCATATCTAAAAAAAGGGCCCTCGAAGGAATTTCGATACAGGGTCCACTCTCTGAACTAGCTACGCCAGTGGTGCAGAATCAAATTAATCGGTTCCTTCGAACTTCTCAACAACATTTATTCGTATCCGAGTCTCCGTTGAATTTGGAAGTTACTCCAGATGCACCGACTATCGATACCGAACGACGAAAATCGAAAATAAAAATAGGATCAAAAACTTTGCAATCATAATCTGACGCTAAGAGTTTTGTGTTTACGTTAACATAAGTCACTATCAAGAAGAAGAGATTGAGATTAGTTCTTCGCCTGTGAACAGAGATAACAGGGACATAGTGAAACAAGCACTTCCCAGACATTTTCTTTTTTAACTTGGGATTATGCACGTTTCCTATGCAAGATGCTTACCAGTCATAATATAGTTCAAAGTGGTCCCACACAGCAGTTAAATAACAGTGATGCATATTATCCTAAAGATGATGATCATAGACATTTTTCCAATTTTCATTTCTAAAGAAAACTAAATAATCGGGAAACTCACAACGTCGCCGCTCGTTGGTTTATTCAAGTTCTAAAAATAAAGTTTTCCGTTTTCCTGTCAGACTAGTTGTCAATTCACAAACTCAAACGGTACAGGAAGGGTGATGTGGCTAGAAACACTTAAGTAGTATTTTACACAAACATAAAAATACTAAAGAACATATAGCCTATATGTTCCAATGGATAACATTAGAGAAGGGAATAAAGCACGGAAAAACATTGGACCGAGAAAACGGAAAGTGAATTCTTGAATCTCCAAATCATTGGTAAAATTTGATTGAGAAATTAATTGATATAATAAATTTCTTAGCCTATCACACACATATAATCTGGTGTTTAGAGGTCACGAAGAATCTCTCAAAACAGACCAAGACACTAAGAATTCTGGAAACTTAATAGACTTATTTAAATTGATATCTAAATATGATTCTACGTTACGGGAACATATAAAACGCATTGATAGTAAATGAATTGCACACCGTTATCTAAACCACAATATTCAAGATGAATTTATCACAATCATATCAAACACAGTTACCACTGAAGTGATTGGTAGGATAAGAGACAAAATATTATTTTTTACTCGACTGCACTAAAGACCGTACTGGAATTTAACACTTAAGATATTGTAGTATATTAACTAGAAGTATAGAAGAAAACTTAATCGAATTTCTTGCTGTCACTGAAACGACTGGAGAATATTTGACCAATGCAATACTGGGAGAGCTTGGAAAAAATAGCTTAGATATTCAGAACTGTCGTGGACAAGGATACGACAATGGTACAAATATGGTAGGCATAATTAGTGAAGTTAAAACTCAAATATAAATCCCATGGCATTTTACACACCTTGCGGTTTTCATAGCTGGAATGTGCTGTTGATAGACCCAGCTAATTCGCCAACGGCAACAAAAACATTTTTTGACTTTATTCAGATTTTTTTGCTATTTTTAAGTCTCAGTAAATGCTGGAAAATTATCAAAGATAAATTAAAGCTTACTATTAAGCCTTTATCAGACACAAGGTGGGAAAGCAGAATCGAGGCGGTGAAGGCAGCATTATGATGATGTTGTTGTTGTGTGCATAGAAAACTTAAAAAACTAAACGGAACAATCTGACACACTCAGTGATTGTGTGATTCCGTTTTAAATGAAGTGCTCAGTTTGGAATTTTTATTGTATCATTACTTGTATGATATGAGTTATTAACGCGTGTCAATACCATAAACAAATTATGGCAATCTGTACAAGCCCATTTATTCATTACTCTTGAAAATTTGCGTATATTTTATAGCTGGATCAAAGAGTATCGACAAACTGGATTCGAAAATTGCTTGTCTGACGCTCGTAAGTTTATTGGAAAAGCAGTTTGACTTGCCAAAAGATTTTTAAAATGAAAGGGTAGCCAAAAAGAAAAGAATGTTTGATTATGAAGTCGGCGATAAACCTATAGAGTCTGTCAAAAGCCGGTATGAAACAGACTTTTTTAATACCATGATTAATTCTGTGATAAGCAATATGGATTCAAGATTTATGTCTTTATATCAATATTTTGAAAAGTTTGGTATTCTCTATGACTGTAACAAGCTAAAAATATTCCAAAAGAGCGAATACTATAAACTGTCAAGATTTACACTCAGTCCTACAAGTAGGTGAGAACAGTGACTTCCAACCTTATGAATTAAATGTAGAATTACAAAATATGATCCCACATTTACTCAACACCATTACAGACGTAAAACATCTGCTCCAATATGTCATAGAGAACGATTTGAAAGAAATTTTCCCAAATATTTACATTGTCTTTCGAATTTTGTTAATAATACCTGTAAGAACCACTTCTGCTAAAAGGAGCTTTTCAAAATTAAAACTGATTAAAAATTATGTAAGAAATACAATGGGTCAGGAAAGACTTTCAGCTTTGTCAGTTTTATCTATTGAAGCAAATGTAGCATCTAAGATAAATTATGAACCAATCATTAAAGATTTCAGCAAAACTAAAAGTATAAAATTTCTGTTTCTTTAATTTTTTCTTTTTTTATTATTGTTTAATGAGCCAAATAAATATGAGTAAGAAGTTTTTTTTTTCTTCATGAATAAAAGATGGTTTTTTTTATCTTATTAACGTTCTTCTTACGCAACCAGAGGGCCTCGCGAAATGTGTCTTGCCCACATTAAGTTCAGGTCTCGCGCCGCCACTGGTCGTAAGGTCAGCAAAGTAATGAAAGAGGTATTAAATTCTGAAGGAAATGCTCAATAAAAATTTATATTAGAGTGCAGAACAATAAACGAGTATTATCTATAGACATTTTGTTTAAGGGAGTCAATTCGTTGTAAACAACCTCATGTGTGGCAAAATGAACAGTTATAATTTCCATACAACAACTCACCTGCACACCGTTCCAAATGGTAACAGAGTTTCTCGCCAAAGCTGATGCTATAATTGTTCCGTGTCCCACCTATTCTTCAAACTTAGCTTTTTGTGATTTTTTATTAATTTTCCATCGGCTAAAAAAATTCTTCTGGGACGTCGTTTTGTGTCAGTTAAGGTAAAAGCCGCATCACAAGAGGCCTTATGGGTGATTGCTAAAGATGGCTTCTAGAAATGCTTCTAGAGATTGTATGAGCACTGTCTAGAGTGTATTGCCGCCAAGGGGATAATGTTGAAGGTGGGTATACATCGGTATTTTAAAATCTACAACTGTAGTTCCCAAACTTTTTTTTGTCTCATAGACCCCTTGCCATATTTTTCGTCTTTTGATATAGTTCCCTGCTTACCTAATAGTAAATTTTTGCACATTTATCAACTTAAATATTTTTTTGACAGCTGATATAGAGCTACTTTTTTAACTGTAGTGAAGTATAGTTTTTAAAACTTAAATTAATTTTAAATTTAATAATACATAAAATAACTGAGCAACAAACAAAAAATGCTTTTAATGGGAGGAATGAAGCCTTCAAAAACAAATTTTCAACATTTGGCATCAATCATGTCGAGTTTAACCCTAAATTTCTTCAGTTAATAATGTCCAGTCTTTTTTTGATTTTCAACTTCTGTGAAATTCTTTCTCATTAGGAAAAGCAATTAAAAACTTTTCTTACAATACTCTATAATTCAAGTTTAATAACAAGTATGTGTGTGTCTTTTTTAAACTGAAATTGCTGACATCCATTTCTAAACTTTACTTTAAGATATTCGTTACTACCTCTTCCTATCAGTTCCTCTTGTAATATGACATTTACTTTCTTCAATGTGACCGTGTAATTTCCTTGTATGCAGTATGTTGTCATAGTGAAAGCATTTTCAAACCTAGTTTGAAAATCTGAATAGCATTTAAATGAACATAGGTTAAAACGTAATTTTCCTGGTAGATTGTCTGTAACAAAATAAAAAACAGGGAAAATTCGCAACATCTAATATTATACTCCTTCAGCTTAATTCTGGCAAGAAAAGCTGAAATGATGGTCCTTGTTTTAAGGAAATATATGCTGCCACCTTGTAACTGTGAAAATTGACCCCATTAAATTTAGTAAATAAATCTGTTAAATAGGTAAAATCTAGTTTCCCCTGGATTGCATTTTCTTTTAAAATTAGTTACGATCTGGTTTAATGAGAACCGCTATCGTAGACCCCCATTTACACGTCCTGGATCCCCAAATTATTTTTTCACTGACATGGACCCCATGCAAGTCGTCATAGATCCCTGGGGGTTGATTTTGGGAATCACTGATCTACAAGTTAAGGACTTTCACGCCATGCTCCCGATCTTCCGAATTATATATAGCATATAGTGCATATATCCATGTGCATATATAATATAATGCATATATCCATGCACTACCGAATCATTGTAAGAGAGCCATTACAGTATGTATATATAAGAGCAAAACTCATTTTAGTATAAATTAGTTACATTCAAAAAAGTATTCGTGTACCGCAGACTTTTTTAAACAAATAGTTATATCATTGGTATGTTTTTTGATGTTTTTGTAACTTTTTTTTATTGATTCTACCAATATATGTTATAATTAGATTTTTTTTCTTTTTCAGATGGTTATAGTTATGAAAGGCAAGCTATTGAAGAATGGTTTCAAAAGGGTAAAGATACTAGTCCAATGACAAATGAAACTCTTGCTCACAAGATTATTATCCCAAATCGTTTACTTGTGCAATTAATACAAAAATATAAAACATAGAACTTTTTTGTTTTTGAGTGTGACATATTATGATTTATTATAAATGTTGTCGCTTCTTTCTCAAGATTGTATGTACTGAAGATCTAATCTAAATATCGAATTCCATTTATTTTTCAAATCACACTACTTTTTACTATACACCTGAACTTGGCTATGGTTGTGGCACAGTCATCAAAGAAACCAGTCAACACCCAGAAGGATTGAAGTAATTTATACTGCAATTAGATTAAATTGGTATTACCTTTAATGGCTCTAAGAGAAACTAAATTGTGGTGTTATAATGAATTAATTAACTTAATGTAGTTAATTAATGCTAAAAAGAATTTAAATTTTTGCATAATTTGGTAGAAAAGGGTTTCAGTAGCTTCTGTTTCAAATTTCATTGGAATCTGATAATTAATTCTGGAAAAATTGTTAGATAACCATGCATTATAGCTCTTATGTGCAAATAATTGATATCGGTCTTCAAATTTACTAGCATCATTCGATTATATATTTATTGATATATTATATGGTTCGATTATATATTTATTAGCATCATATGATATGATTTTTGCTTAATTAGGTAGAGAAGGGTTTCAATAGCTTCTTCTCCAAATTTCATTAGAATCTGATAAATAAGTCTGGAAAAATTGTTAGGAAAACAAGCATTATAGCTCTTATGTGCAAATAATTAATACTTTTCTTCAAATTTATTAGCATCATTCGATTATATGATATGAACTATAATTAAGATTCATAAATGTAAATGACCCCTTAATTGACAGTATTTTAAAAATTGGACATTCCTGAACTATATCACAGAATTGTATAAAATTTTAGATTGAAGGATTTTATGATATGACAAATCCAAATATGTAAACATTTTGGTATGTTGTTTGTAGTTCAATAACTCATATTTGGAATATATATATATTGTTTGATGCAAAAAAAGATTTGAAAATTGGTAAGTAGAAACTTGTTTATTGTATAGTTTGATACATTCATTGAACATTACAGAACTCTTTTTAAACACTCATAGCTCAAAAACTTTATAGCAGAATTTTTTACATATTTTGAAATGGTAGCTATTTAAACTATTATCTATCTGGTTCTGATATAATTAAGTTACATAATGGGAAAAATTTCGCCTTAGGAATAAATTAATATTGAACTAGCATTGTAATATAGTTTCCTTTGAACCGTGTTAACACTGATACTAATTTTGTCCAGGGGCAATGAGAACCACTTTAATTATTTTAGAGTGTCTTTTTTTAACAGCTGTATCTAAAAGAGTGTATATAATATTTAGCTAAAAAATGTATTTAATTTAAAATCATCTTCATGTTTTTTTAAAAGCTTATATTGTGAAACATTCCAAAAAAGTGCAAGAAACTGTTATTACCATAAAATATTAGATTAAAGCAAAAAAAGAAGCTTAGTGTTCGAAAATATCCTTATTTTTTCACACTATAAAAGCTCTAATGATTGGCATCAACTACTGTATGTTATTTTTCAATATGAATGAGAGAAATATAAAGAAATTAGCAGCCACCGCAATATTTCCTATTATAAATTCAGATATTAAATTCTTGAAGAATAACGAAAATTATTTTATGATACCTTTATCTAGGTGCAAAAATTAAATTTATAAGACTTATCTAATTAAATTATAAAATTGCTTTAAAAAAAATGTTGTTAATTGAATATTGAATTGATTTGGTTATATATAAATATTTTCTTGTGTAGCTCTAATTTTTATCATTTTCAAGAGAATCATTCTAAAATAATAATTGATATATATTGTGCTCCTAGCTTACAAATTATTGATATACTAATTCAACCTTTACCCTGATTACATAAACACATACTATTTGTCTGTGATTCAAATTTACTCAAATTCTTTATGACCTAATTCAACATTGTCATTATAACTATTAAGTCAATTATTCAGCAAGAAATTATACTGCTTTTCTCGTTTTTAGATGTGATGAACTTGTTAGGAAAGCACATACGAATTGTGAATATATTATTTTAACTAATTGAAATGCAATTGTATATCAGAGAAATCAAAGATACGTGATTTTATGTAGTTGAACAAGTGTAAAAAGTTTAAAAATCTGAGAACTGTTTTCTTTAATAAAATGTTTCTTTTTGTAATTGATCATAGTTTATTTTTACATTTTTAGTATTGATGGTTTATGAAAAAAAAAAGTGACGAGAGAACAGCAACTAAGCTGTTACCCTATTCTCTAAATTTTCACACCATATTAATACATGTTTTGTAATATACCTTTTTTCTATCTGTTTGTATGTATCTATAAGTATAGACAACTTACTTTAACAACTATTTTAGTTTTATCTTAAATGGAATAAAATTTGGTATCATACGTTTTTAATTAAATTTACTTTATAGGTATATAAAATTCCTGTTTTAGTGAAGTTAAAAGTAAAATTCTCCATTTAATATTCTTAAATGAAGAAAATCTATAAAATCAAAGTTGGGAAAAGATACTCTACTGAATTATTATTCAACTGTAAAATTCATTGAAAATGAATTATGCT
Organism: Trichonephila inaurata madagascariensis; assembly: GCA_019973955.1. Classification (NCBI taxonomy): domain Eukaryota; kingdom Metazoa; phylum Arthropoda; class Arachnida; order Araneae; family Nephilidae; genus Trichonephila; species Trichonephila inaurata. The sequence goes on along the minus strand of BMAV01020400.1, from coordinate 3,025 downwards.
TGTGTAGTAAATTATTCAAAATTTTGCACGAAAATGTATATTTTTTGCAATACTTTCAATTTATCATTTTTTAGCATTTTTTATGAAAATATTTGGCGAAAAAGTGCATTTTGCTCATGAAATTGGACAGTAATACAATGTATGCAAATAAAAAAGTAATCTTTCTCGTTGTTTTCTGTTTACTATTTTCTAATCGAATTAATTTCAAGTTAAAAAAAGCATTGTACTTGATATTAATCTGAGAAAAATTTCTTTCTCTCTCTCAAATGTTTCTAGAAAAAATTAGTTAAACAAGCTAAGAAAGACTTTCTTTTAGAGTATTAAAATACTCAAGATAATTGAAATCGGACAAAAATTTAACATGTGTAACAGACAAATTTTCATTTTCTGTTTAGTTTTTATATAAAGGAATAATGTATCATTTTTTTGTAACATCTGATCGTTAATTAGTGACAACTTATCAAAAAACTGAATGTCACTTGAATTGACAAAATGATGTCTTACAGATATATTGTCAATGTAGTTGGGGGAAAAGATAGAGAGAATAGAAATTTGAAGGTAAATGTTTTCACACAAATGACATTTTACCTGGGATTTACATTAAGTTATGAAATTTAGATAAAACATGCTCTGTGGATTTAAAAATTGATACCTACTTTTCTGTGTCGTGAGAAATTTTATGTTTTTTAAATATATATTCCAAATATCTTTGACCATCTTGTTTAATCTTCTCAAAATTTATAAACTGAAGAAAGGAAAGCTTTTATTTTAAAAAATTTAAGAAAACTTCCAGGTTTCATACTATTTATTTAAAAGAACTGAATTGAGCCCACTTAGCAGCATTTATCTATAAATCCTCTTTATTTATTTATTTTGAATTAGAAACTATGAATACATTTTTCTCCATTTAATTATATGCAGAAATTATCATGGAATGCACTACAAGCCAGATATATCTTTATAATTTACAAGTGATTGTGTAATCTTCAGAATATTTAATGAAATCTTTTCCTCGACACACTTTTATACCATGAAATTATTGTTCTAGGAGTAAGTAAAATCATCTTTTTGATGTGTTACTCTAAGACATGAGTACTTTTCGGAGATTTCAATCGTAACTAAACCATTTAATTCCAATGCTTTAATTTTTGTAATTCACTACTTATTTCAAGACTTGTTTTTGTTGTGAGTTAACTCGAAGTCAAAATCTGATGGTAAATTTTATGTGTAAAGAACTGCTAAAATAAAACTTGTATCATAAAGAAAATTCTATTTAAAGGACTTTTACCATGAGCAATTTTTGTTGTTGTACTATTGTAGCCTTTTATTATAATTAATAACGAAGCCTTTTATTATAATTAATTTCAAGTTACCTGGTTCCGTTGGATTACTTAATGGAAGAGAGAATTTATTGGGACTCCATTTCTTCATAGGCTCATCATGTATTTGACAAAATAAGTGTAGGGGTCTTTTCAAATTATCTGTTGGAATTGTCAAGAACAAAAATATAAATGAACAGCTTTTATGTTTATAAAGCGTACGTAAATGTGTATCATACGCATGAATTTCAAAGCAAAATATGTATCTTGTGTGAAAAAAAGTTTTAATTAATTTGTTAAAGACAAATTTGTCCATCCTTCATATTCTTTTTTAAAAAAATGAAATTTTTGTAAGATACTAAGCTGGGCCGATCCTAGCAGGAGTGCAGCGCGTGCACCGCACGCGGACGGCCATAATAAGGGGCGGCCGCAGGCCGTATATGGTTCTATCAATCAAGAAAATTTTTTATGAATTTCTGAAAATAAAACGTATAATAAATTGAATAAATGCGCTGTGAATTTTGAACAGTTATTGAAAATTTTTTTCATTAGCATGTCCTTTTGGGTTCTTTGGGGCCAGAAGAAATGGCAATTCTTTTCCAACCAACCCGAGAAGTAAAATGTGAAGGAAAGATGCAAATTAGGAAGCTTTTAAATAACAGAAGTGTAGAGTAAGCGGTGTGGCATTTGGGGAGTGTTATGATAGTCCGTGTTGCAAGTGTGAAGAGTATTTCGAGAAGTTAAGTGACAGTCGAGAGAGGTTACCCGTGACAGAGAGCCTTTAAACAAGGTGGATACAATTCCACGCCAGTGAACCGCAACTTCAGTTAGGATCCGGTAGATTGCTGCTTCGTTGGACATTAAGGTAGGAGTTACCACTTTAATATTCGGATCTGTGTTTACATTGAAATTGAGCTCAGGTGAGTTAGTTATTGATAGTGGTCCGGGTTAAGTTATTTCGGTATTATATATTCTGTGTTTCCCCACCGTAGATTCTCTCACATATCATATTATTACCTAATCTGTTATTGGTTTAAGTTTAAGATCTTAATAAAGTAATATTAAGATTATGGCCACGCGTCTGGTTCTTCCTTTAATCCCACACCTTTAGCTCACTCGAATAATGTAGAGGCTGGGCCAACCCCAGCCAATACATTACAACGATAGCGCAGCATAGTTTAAGAAAAATAAAATGTTAGTGCACAGTGTGTTGGCTGAAATTATCCATAAATGTCAACTTTTTACAAACATCCTCCATCTGATAGCAAAATCCGTGATGGAGCCGACAATGCCGCATTAAAAAAGATTTTTTTTTTTTATTAGCGACTCTGGCACCCCACTGTAGATTGATGCGTAGCAAAGACGTTTCAAAAAGAAGTTTTTCGAAAGTTGCTTTGCCAAAATATCTGATACGGTTAATCTAATAATGTTTAAATTCAATATGCATTTGAGGAAATTAAAAGTTTTCAATTTAATAATAACCTTATAATTTAGAAAAACATAATAGAGGAAAGAAGTGATTTTTGCCAATGGTTTTACAACGCTTATAAAAAAAATGCCCGTTTTCCTTTTTATAGTGAGTTATACCTCTATCAAAAGGTAGTTTCTTGTAGTTTTAAGTTCTTAGAGAGAAAAAGTCTTGCAGCTTCTTTTGACTTTAGGGTAAATGATTTTCATTATAAAGCCTGTTTGAAAAAAAAAAAAAA
>BMAV01020398.1:22505-32516 GCA_019973955.1 Trichonephila inaurata madagascariensis | reverse complement strand
AGGAAACAACGGTTGCCTCTTTCTATAAAGAGTCAGAAGGAAGAATTTCAGAAACTAATGTTTCATCTTTTATTATTTTTTGAGAGTATTACAACTAAATGAAGATTGTTTATCAATACAGAACAAATATTTTGGCAACAATTACAAAAATATTCACCAAATTATTTTGTCTATAACAGTGTCCCCCGTTTTAATTTAAATTTATATTATTTTTTATTATGTAAATAAAAGAATATCACATACGGGTTTTTTTTAAAAGAAAACAAAAAAAAAAAATCGTGTTTTCCTTTAAGTCTTAGAATTTAAAGTTCGCGACTATGTCAAAAACATCTAAAAACAAAATAAAACAAAAATAATAAACTGAGATATGATGATTTTGAATGAAAAAAATATAAGTTATCCATGACACTGGTAAAATTATATATATACAACCCACAACAATAATAGTAATTATAAATAGTTAAAATATAAAGTATAACTAGAGGGTATAGTAAGAAATATTATCCACAGCAATACGAACCAAACCTTTGGCCTTAGTTTTAACTATGTCTTGACGCCAACCAACATTTACCAGTAATTTGCCTATACTACTAGGCTATAGGGAAAGGAGGGCGTACCATAAATATGTCATTATTAGAACATAAAATACACTACTGTTATTATTAAATATAACTTACAGCAACTAAACGACACCAAAATAATATTAATACACATATGCCTGTTAAATATGTATTATACCCTTGACCAATTTCTTCAAAGTAGGACAATAACAACAATGACTGCATTTTGTGACGGCATTTTATTTCGCGCAATTGTTTGATGCTATAAAACACAACATTTTTACTTAATCAAGGAATTATTCTCCTATTTTCAATCTCTATTGAATTTTTTATCTATTTTTAAATCTCCAATAAATTTAACCTAATGCTGTTCTCAAACTTAATGAATTGTGTAAGTTCATCTAATAATTATAAGGTCGAATAAAATTTACAATAGTCAAATATACATACACGTTATTTCTATGCTTTTAAATATTATAAATTGGTTATTCTTTATTATGTAACACTGATCAAAACATTCCTGATCAAAAGTCTAAAGAAATAGGGATTTTATGCTGAAATTGATGACATTTAACCAACTCAATATCATTAAAATTATAAAAAAAAACCATGATTAATTCGTTAAAAATGACCATCAGTATATCCTCTGGAACTACACTTAAAAAACTAAATAGCTATAGTGAGTCAAAAGATTTCCAGGATGCGGAAATCATAATCACGTATGTCATTTGATTATGTGGCATGCAAAATATTCCTTGAATATCAATTCCCTCTGGTTCACTCGGCAAAATAAAATCGTGACAGTATTTATCATCTGACGAGAGCTTGAATTTAATAAGTCCAAGCATCAAAAATTGTGTGGGTTGTTGTAACCTCTATTAGATAAGGCCAACAATGAAATGGTTCTCCCACTTCAGGACTTACCGTGTCCTCAAAGTCGAAGCTGAATACATGCAGCCCATTTGAAAAAAAAAAATAAAATAAAAAATAAATAAATAAACACTCCTTTTTTTACGCTAGACATTATGTCATTATTATAGCATTTGAACTTTTCTTTAAAAGGAAATAATAATTTTGTTAAAATATATTATGTATCATATTTTGAAGAAAATAAGAAAGAGATAAAAAAAATCTTAAATACAGATGAACCAGGAAATAAATATAAATTGATAAAGAAAATATGTTTCATGTCCCGTTTTGTGAATGATGCGAAATTTAAAGATTTTCTTAAAAAAGTACTTCAAATAAGCATTTTTTAAAATTTATCTGCAAAATTTATCTTTTTTTTATTTTGTGTAATTTAGGTAGATAATATCTTGCTCACATTCCATGTTCTTAATTAAAAACTTTTATCAGTTTTCAATGTATTCTAAATTTATTATTTGTGGGTGTGGGTGGAGTGTTTCTTCTAAAAGAACGCCATTGTTACAAGAAATAAAAAGAAAGTTTTTTGATGTCAAACATTATCTCCATAATTTTTCTAAGCAAAAAAGAAAGGTATAATATTCTTAAATAAAAATTAACTAGAAAAGAATGAGGGGGCGTTCTTGTTACTTGAGTTAAGATTCATATTTTTTCACTTGCTGATTATAAACATCGATTCATTATTATTTTCACTAGTTATTGTAACGTAAATTATATCAAAGCCCATTTTGAGCTCAAAATTTTTTCAGTTAATTTCTTCTAGATAGAACGATCCTGTAAAATAATACATTCATAGCAAATTTGTTATTTTAAGTCTTTAGAAAAAAATGGGTTTTTTTTTTTCCTTTTGTTAGAATAATGGTTGATACCTTCTTGTATCTAGTTCTGTATCTAATTTTTACTCATTACTGTTTCAACCATTTTTTCTTATATATTTGAGCACTATAGATTTTTACCGTCTTCATATTATTATGGAGATGAAATTAATTAAGAAACCTTCAATTTTATGTTTAAAATTTTTGTTTTTTTTTTTTTTTTTTTGTAAAGATCTTTGTATATTCTTTAAGAGAAAAATAAATTTAATAAGTTATTTTTAATTTTCTCCAGTGGCGCAACAGCCCATGAGGGACAGGGCCTACTGTGCCCATATCAGTATACGTGACCATTGGGCGCTAAGGTACATGAGCAGATGTGCCAATCAGGTGGCCAGTCTAAAGCGAGACCTCCAGTGTTTAACCCTTTATCTACCGACGGTACTTATATATATATATATATAAGTACCACTCACTTTAAAAAATTACATAAAATAATTATTTTTACGAATACTCTGACGATACTTAGCATGAAAATTCTTTTAAATCCACCCAAGATATACGGCATCACGATTTCTATGATGAGTATTTTAGCGAGGAAGGCGAATAGTTTTATAGCAGAAATTGTGTTTTCAGCTGACGGCGTTTTCATTGGATTGCGAAGACTGTCATTTTTGTTCCGAAAAAATAGTTAATGTCAAAAGGTAAGTGTCTTATTTCTTTTGTATGTTATCGAAGACCTTAGAAAACGATTTGGCTATTTATTTTAAGTGAACAGTGTGTATAAATAATTTTACAGTTGAATATCTTTAATTAATTAATTAGCTCTAAGTAATTAAATTCCACAAATTTGAGTATGTACTCCATGTACTATTAGCAACAAGTGAAAAAAAATTTCCAAGTATTTGGCACAATAGAAAAAAGCCTTAGCATTTTAAATGAAGTCAAACTAGTTATTTTCTCTTTCTGAGATGTCAGTTTAAAGTTTTGATTTGCCATTGGGATGTGTATAAAAACGAATGTAAAAGCTTTCACAACTCTGCATTTTTTAAACTCTTAGAGCTTTCAAACTTTATGAGAGTATAGAAAAAATATATAAAAAATAATTTAGGAAAAAGAAAGTAGATTTGATTTTCTGATTGATTTTTGTCAAGTGAATCGTACTGTGTCCCCTTATGAAGGTAAAGAACGTTACTTATTTTTTAATAAATTGTTTCTTGTACATAAATTTATCAACCAAAGTTATATTTTTTAAAGTTTATTTATAAATAATACTAATTCATAATGCTCATCAATATCATTTTCATTTCCGTATAAATCATTTTAAAATTTTCATTTTATAATTTTTTCTGTTATGCGTTGATATAAAGCTATTTCATTTGGGGTTCACAGTTTACCCAGTAAGTTTGGAAACCAATGCTCTCTAAAGTAGTATTCCACAACCTTTTTATTCGCGGTCACCGTTTAATGTTTGATAATTGTACCTCCACTCGCTGAGGAGTGAGTGAGTGAGAGGATCACTGGGGTACCCCGGGGTCGTGATACCCGTGTTTACCAAAGATAGTAAACCCCTTGGGAAAAGGAAAAGATCACTAGGGTACCTCTGGATCGTGACACCCGTATCCACCTAAAGAAGGTGAGCCCCCTGAGGGGCCACTAGCTGAGGAAGTACGTTGATTATTTATACTTCAGATTGTTGGAATGGAATAATTTGGATTTAATTCTATTTAAACACGGGTTCAGAGTAAAATACAGTTCCACCAAAAAGTGGAAATAATGTGAGTTAACATGTAATATAGAGCGATTTCCGTAGAAAGTCGGATAAATTCAAGAGAAATACACCAGAATAAATAATAAAATAGAAATAATTTAATGTTCCTTGCATTCTTTGGTTACCCCTGTATTATTTGATCCACGAAAAACCATTGCTATGTAAGATTCCGAGATTTTAAAATTAAATACCGATGAAAAGATTTTATCATATATAAATTGGATAATTTATAAAAGCTAAAACTTTTGGAACAATGAACAAGTATATATATATACGGCTCAAAACTTAACTGCTTACATCGTGGTTTCCTTCTCAAAATAAAGGTTAAAATTCTGCTGGAAAGTAACTAAGATGCATGAGATCCTTCGGAATCCAGATTTTGAAAAAAGTTACGAATGAATAATTTTCCATTCATATTTATTGTCCCTTCGCGAGTAAAATTGCCTATTCGTGGTACTTCATACTTCATATAATCCTCTTGGAGAAACGATTCTGTAATTGTGATTTCAACTTAAAAACCGCCTTCTGTAGAGATGACTTGATTTTAAGCAAATGAAAAACAACTTAAAACCTGACTTTGGAGTGTGTGAGGTTAATCGTGGAATCTAGGAATAATAGAAAGGGAATTGAGACTGGGAAGTCATGTGGCCTGAAATTAATAGCTATATTAGAATCCACCGGGAGTTGTGGAAAGAAATAACATTGGAGCTGTACCAAGCTATCATGTTCGAGAAGGTCTGTAAGAATGTCCGATTAAAGTGAAGGGGGTCTCAAGGGTGTTAATTTTTTGTCGAGGGGTGAAAATTTAAATAATTTTCAAACAAGTATAATTCTTTTAAATTTAAATTAAATTATTCGAATCTTTTACACATTCTATACAAGGGACTGTGAATTCAAATAAATACAAAATATTTTAAACGAAATCAAAATTTAAAAAATTATATGCATATGAAAATTCTGTAATAAATATTAAGGTATTCGACTACGTTCGGAACCGTGATTTTAAAAAGTTGCATAAATGGATAATTTTCGTGATATTTAGTGTCACTTAGATTAGACTACATTTTTAAAACTGTTTTAAGCACATTTTGACAAAAAAAAATATTTAAATACACTATTTCGGCAAAAAATTAACTTATATAACCTTTTTTTTTCCAAAATGTTCTCCTTTTGTGAAAAATGCTTCTATTATAATAATATTTTGCCTGTGTATAGCTCAGACCTCTGTACAGAGGCTCAACTGCGACTTTTGAAAAATTCACATTATTTTCAGAGTTACAATCATTTAAAATAATTATCGACATTTTTTTCTTAAAATTTCTCCCCTCTGTTGTCGTAAAACACAGATAAACCCACTTCTAAGTTATATATATAGAGTTCTGAGCTATAGTCAGGCAAAATTTTATTATATAATAGAAGCATTTTACATAAAAGGAGAATATTATGAAAATGGGTCGTTCTATGTTCATTTTTTGTCAAAATATTGTACTTAAATAATTTTTTATTGTAATACTATTCTTAAAATAATATTATATACATTTTCTAATCCAAATGACACTAAATAACATAAATATTATCCATTTATAGGCTTTTGAAAAATCACGGTTCCGAGCGTAGTTGGATACCTAAAGTAATTTTTGCGTTGCGCTTTATTCTAAAATAGTATCCCCTGATGTATAAAACTTTATAGAATTATAAAATGTATCTTACTACATCATTTAAGCATAATAGATCTTTTATATTTCAAAATATTTTAAAAATATTGAAATTTTTTTAAAAAAATTTGAAAATGTTTTTTTTTAAATATATAATTTATAATTCTACTAATATAATAATATTATTATGTGCACTAGAACTATGTGCTATGTATTCAAAGTTAATCCTCTCTCTGCGCATCCTGCGATTTCCAAGGGCAACATAGATGTAGCGAAATTTGACTTACCCACGATTTCCAAGGGCTTGCATATTTTCTGACTTTTTAGCTGTGCAACCCATTCTGTTCCTGTTTATGATTTCTGTTATATTTTTATGTTCATATTTTGATAATATAAGTCTATATTTTAAAATAAAAACTGCTTTAAAATATTTTTATATATTTGAACTCTAAAATGTAGATTTAATTTGTAGATTTGAAATACGTAATTGAACCATACTCACTTTTTCAACCTACTTTGACAAAATAGCTACGCAGCGAAAGGGTTAAAAATCCTAAGCCTTTAAAACTGAATAAATTGCAAACTTGGTATAATCGAATTTGAATGCAAAATTTTACGATGATTTGACTACTTTATTTAGTTTATTTTGCTCCTGTACCAAAGGAAAATCCATTTTGTATGATATAAGATAATTAATTTTAAGAATTTCAAATATTTAAAGTATTTTTTTTTTAATTTCTAAATCGAAACAGCTTGGCAAAAATTTTATCTTTCCTGAAATAATGTAAAGAAAAATTTAGAAATTGGTACATACTTTTTTTTTTACACAGTGTTTTTTAAGCAACAAGAAAAAACTTATATAGAAATTTAAAACTTATTTTTCCCCCTTCTCCTTATATGTTTTGTTATTAATTCCAAGAAAGCATATCAAAGCCTTTTTCTCATACCTCAGATACCTTCAAAAGTCTCCACATCGTCTATTATGTTACTAATCTCATTTTGCGTAGATGAAAGGAAATTTTGTTTTGATAGTGTAAACTTAGTTTAATTAAATTCCTTAGGATATATCGGCATCATTTCGTATTATAGTATGTTTAATGTAAAAAAAATAATATATCCCTTATGAACAAAATCAGCATACACTGAATATAAAACACGTAATAAGGTTGCAGTATATAGGAGATTTATGTTGTGAAATACGAAGATACATTAAGAGTCTCACTACTTAAAAGCAGCTCGTAAACTCTATAAATGCATTTTTAGTAAACGAAAAATGCTGATTTTTTTTCAGGAAAATTTAAAACAAAAATAAGTAATTAATGGAAGTAAATATACGATTTTCTAAAAAATATCTCATTTCCTTCTTTAAAAAATATAATCAACCTATTTCATAAACTATACATTTACAAACATACACATATTTGTAATCTTAAATGTCTATATAATTTCATATATTCCTTTAAGCTCTTAGAAAAGATGATTTTGTCAATTATATATATATATATATATATATATATATATATATGTGTGTGTGTGTGTGTGTGTGTGTGTCAGGTTTGAAAAGTTTAGCTTCAAAATTAAGTAAATAATAAATGAAAATAGAGCGAAATCTTTACCATCGCGTAAGAATTTGTGGGTACGTAGGCCTATTTAAAGGTGGAGCTAGCACTGATGAGAGAACGCATACTGGAAAAAGCTTAGTTTGTGACTCCTCGCCGAAGTGTTGTCTATTGTTCTACTCGGTTGCGAGCGAAAGAACCGCCATGTTCGATTTTATGTGATTGAAGCAAAATAAAGAATTATTTTAGAGATAATGTCCTCCTCATTTTAATAGTAGGCCTGGGGCCTGGCATATATATATAACGCATTTTACTTTCATTAAAAATGAAATAAAAGGATATTTTCTTTTTAGAATAAAACTACTCAGAGCCACCTTTAGCTCCATCTATTAAACGAAATTGCCCCAATTTTGGCTTGATGTCTAAAGAAATGTCTAATAATGACATGAAAAATAGGGTTCCGTAAGGGAAAAAAAATCACTGGTAGGGTTATTTACTAAACTGTATACGATGCAAATGTAATAAAATGTAATAGCACATGCAAAATTACGGTTCAATGTTAAGTTCTATTTGCTGCATGCACTTCCTTGGCGACAACGTCAACCACTTTTAATATGACCACCATTCTCAGAGACTAAACCGCGCGTAACATTCCCTAGGGCAGGGAGGGTGAACCATTGGGACGCGTGCCACTGATTAAAATTGTTTGCACTTTAATTCAAAATAACAAATTTCACTATGAAGTAATCCTCTTGAGGGATCTCATTCACGCTTCTGACGCTAAACTGCATGTTTTCGTAAACGATATTATTACAAGAAACTAGAAGTACTTCCCGAAATTGGGAAAATAGTACATCAAAATTTTATATATACATGAGAAATCAGACCAAGAAAAAGAGTTATTGAAGAATTTATTTCCGTAATTGACTTGCCAATCATGGAATTTTCAGGGAGATGTTCTCCATTCAAATAATTGTCAGAAATGCTCAAGTTTATTATGAACCCTGATATGACTTCATTTTAAGGGGTCACATACCTTTTAAAAAGTCGAAAATGGTTAAAAATAGTGAGCTCTTTAAAGCTCTATAATTTTTTTATTATTGTTTCCTGGAATGTAAATTTTGGAGGAATAAACAAATAGATATTACTTTACTTAAAACATATCCAACAAACACATTTTTAATTGGGATAAATTTTTAATTAGATAATTACAAAAAGAAATTTTGGTTTTCTTTTCGCAAGTGATATGCATTACGCGCAGCTTTATAAAAAAAGTTACCAATATTTTTTGATGAAATTTTTGCTAAGTGTTGGAAATTGTGTTATCTTTAAAATGACGAAGCATGAAACACTGATTTAAAATTTTTAGTAAACTATAACAATTTAAAATTTAACTATAAAATTTTAAAAAAATTTTCGCTATTTTTTATTTGTAATTTTAAATTTTTTCATTAAAAATTCAAACTGGTTCGTTATTTTAAGTACAGATATGGTCAGAATCTCCAGTAAAAATTTGATCATTTTCCATGGAACGGTTTTGAAAATATCATGCGCGTAATGAGAAAAAATGACGTTCTGAGAAAATTGACATCAAACATAAAATTTACCACAGTTATATATATATATTATTCTGGTTACTCAAACAACAACTAAATTTTAAATTAAAACTAATGTGAAGTTTTTATAGTCAATAAACTTCAATTTATTAAAATTATTATAACTAAAAACATATATTTTACCAATGCAGTACAAGCATCGAAACAATATCAAAAGCTACAAAATAATCAAAATACAACAAAGTGATTCATTTCTTCAAAATAAAGTTAAAAATTTATAAATATTACTTAATAAAACAATTAATATCTTAATTAACAAGTACTTACTATAAATATTAAATAATTTGTGATATGAAAGCAGTGTATTACTATGATTCTAAAATGTTAAAATTCGCCACATGCATACGATGTTCCCTCTTTTTCAGTTAATTTTTTACAAGTAGCTTTAAATTGCATTCTTTTAACCTGTCGCACTTCTTTTGTGCGGAGATTAAAATGTCGCTCTGCAGTCTGAATTCTTTTTAAATCTACAAGTGTAACAAATTTTTGCGCAAATTTACCAACAGTCAGACCAAGCGATTGCATAATTTTTAGTCTGCCTTGATTGCCATCATTAAAAATGACAATTGCCTCATTTGTAGAAATATCAACAATCTTTCTACCACAACCTAAAGTTTTTGGGCATAATTTCCATATTAATGAGTTAATGGATTCATTATTATTTTGGGTTTTACCCCCTAGACATTTTTGTAGGAGTTTAGGTTGTGATAGATCATTAAATACAGGTTTTATGGCATCCATTACTGCCTCTGGCAATTTGTTACTGACTTTAAAAGATTCCACACTACCCTCTAATACTTCATTTTGATATTTACACCAAGAATTAGGACCTATAGGACAAAAACTGTGCAATGGTTCTTCGTCACTTGAACGTATATGGAAATATACAGCCCAAACAGCTTTTCGCATATCCGACAGGCATGTTTTATTTTGTCGGATTGCATTTCCATAGTATGTTGTGATTAAGTCGATCATTCTGTCGGTCAACCTTCCCTTTCCACCAATCGACTTCCCATCACCGAGTTTGGATTTCATTTGTTTTAATTTTCGTAAACGAGTTCCCATTCGTTTTTGAACATGTCCAACACATTCAATTTTTGAAACTGTGATATCT
>BMAV01020398.1:0-12279 GCA_019973955.1 Trichonephila inaurata madagascariensis | reverse complement strand
ATATATATATATATATATATATATATATATATATATATATATATATGGGCTGATGCAACGATGACCCAGTATCAGTCATAGACACTAATTCCTGGCTGGGGTATCATGAGTTCGAGCCCTAGTACAATTGAATATCGGCCATGTAAAGAAGCTGGTTCACGTTAAATCTGTCAATGCTGAATTTTGACGATTTCACATTGAGGGAAATGAAGGTTGTAGTTCGTGGGTCGTCCCTGTCGGGTTCCAAAATTTGAGGTCAGTGTTGCATTAGTCTTAGAGTTGATTTTTATTAAGGTACTAATAAACACCCACTCTCATATTTGTATATATAATTAACTGGCTAATTTAAGTAAAACTTTTGAAGTGGTGCGCTTATTCGGAGGACTGAACCCGGGATCTTTGGATCCCAAACCGAGTAACTTAACCACTATACCAAAATGATCCCTTTAGTACGGAGGTTGTTACTGGCTTATATAGATGATACAGCTACACTTTATTCACAAAGTTATTTATTAAACTAATTTTACTACTACTTAACTAAAAGAAGTTTAAAATCTTCATGTTTTTGAAGCAAAGGAAAATCAAAATAATTATATGATTAATTTCTTATGGGACCTATAATTAAAATTAATCCACGATCACTTTTGTAGGGAATCAAAAACCATTTACAAAACTCTAAATAAATCAACGTCTGAAAACTTTAAACATTAGATTTAGTAATTCTCCAAAATTAACACTAACCACCTTTTAAATACATGACTATACATTTAAAGATGAGAAAGTTGTAATTAAGTTACGTTCTGATATTACCTGCAGCTCAAATCACGCTAACACTACCCTTATAGCTGTAATAATCCCCCAACTACACAAAGAGACCATGGCAGCTATATTTAGAGTCTGCAATAACCATTATCATAGGAAAAAGAAAATAATTTGTGTGTGAGACTTCATATAAATTATACACGTAATATCCACAGTGATCTATTTATATTTTAGTGTCAGAAATATGCAATATAGGAATTTTACAAGCTGAGACTGAGCATTGAAATTATAAGTTCAACAATTTAAACTATGGAATATAAGTTTTTAATAAGTGTTCGCAGTAAATAATGGGCAGGAGAAAATTTGAAAACGTTTTCTTTAAAGACAATGCTACTTTATTACTTTTATCCAAGCCCCTGCTGCACTACACTAAAAATTCTCCGGTATGGTGAATAACATCTTTTTAAAATTATTCTGTTAGTTTCATTTATTGATAAGGTTTAAAATGGATATTATAACAAAAAAAAAAAATAAAAGCGTAGTAAAGTAAATTGAAACTAAAAATTCTGTCTAGCAAATGTTTCTAACGAATGAGGACTATTATTATTCTCATTTCCATATGGAATTAATTTTAACTTAAGTATAACAGAAATCATACTTCCTCATTGTGTAATGCATCGTATTTCATGAAATCTTTTAAATGATACTAATGCTAACAAAAAGCGTAACACATTGCGTTTAAACTTTTTTTACTTTTCGCAGTTGAAGTGTTAAATTTTTTTATCTTTTTTTTTTTTTTTATTTTTTTATTAATTTGGAAAAAAAAAACTAGGCAAAAAATTATTACAAAATCTGTTTCAAATAAAACATGTTAAGTTAATAATCTTCATTTATACTTCAGAATCATACATGCTGCATTGCATTTATTTTTTTTATATATTATTAGATAAATAACAAAAAAAAACATTATTTGTAAGTTTAAAGCATTTTTATATATAAGCATTACGTAAATTTCATGTGTTCAAAAAATGCAGATGATATTGATATTTTCATTTAAAGATTTAATTTTAATATATTTGTTATCAACATCTGTGATGTAAAGTATTATAGATTAGCTCTATAATAATTTTAAATGTATTTTAAATTAAAACTTTTAATTAGATTTTATAAGACATTTATTTTACTATTCGTGAATTTATATAAATGATTAAGCATGCTTTTTAATTTTTACTTTAAATTCATTTGGTTAAATTCATGTGACCACGTGATAAATAAAATCACGTGTTCTCCATTGAATTCAAAACTAACATTAGCTGGTATTTGTTTTGTTGTACTAGTAAAATTTGTGCATGGAATTTCAAGTATGATAGTTGGGTAAAGATGTTAGTAAATTGTTATTTCAAAATGTTATTATTAAATACCAATGTGCGTTATTATTTTTGAGATATATATATATATATATATAAAAGAAAATTTCTGCAGAAAGTTAAAGTTGGGCACTGTGAAGCTTATTATCTGATTGGCTAGAAAAACATTCATGTGACAATGACGGCCCATGAATTTAGCCCATTGCAGGATCAATTGAACTAGTTCTCGCTCTTTCACTGTAATATTTTCATAATATTATGTTACTGTAATATACATATTAAATATTTAAAAATATATGGGGACTTTTTTTTGTTTAAATCATATATTCACAGGTAAAATTTTATTTTGTACCTTATGTACAATTTGTTCAAACGTTTTTGTCGACAAAGAATTGAAAATTCTTAAATAATTTTAATTTTTCTAAAAATATCTACTTATTTTTTTGTGTACTATTGTACTTTTTGATACAAAATTTTTGTGTTTCAAGTAATTTTCAAGATTATATTATCTAATTGTAAAGGACAAATATATGACACTTATCTTTGCTGTGGTAATTATTTATTACGAAAGTACAAGTCTAATTTTTCATCTAATTTATGGTTTTTGATCTTATTAGAAAGTTTCATAATCAGGAAATATGTTTATAAAATACTAAAATCATTTCTTTCCACTTTGTCATTTCCTAATTTTCATCGAAAAAATTAATAATTCATTCAATTGGTACATTTTTCATAAATGACTACTGTAATTCTTCGATGTACTTCAAATACAATGTATATGGTTGTAACAATAAACAGCTTTATGCTAAACACAGATTAGCAGTCGTATTAATTTAGTAAATATCTTTTTTCATTCTGTTATCAACATAAATAGTTTGGTTTTTGATAATAATTCTATACTTGAAGAAATTAATTTTAATCAAAAAATAAAACATTTTCTAAATGCGTCGTGTTTCTACCAGAATAAAAAAAATGAAAATGCCTTGTTGAAAAGTAGTGATTAAATTAAACCATTTCAGAATATTTCAAAACTCCCCTCATACTTGTTCTGAACATGGAAATTTATAATTATCAAACCAATTGATTTCTACGAAATTTAACAAAGGTATTTACTAAGAAAGAAAATGAACTATGTTGAATTCCTAGGAATGTTCAGCCTCATTAAAAAGCAGAAAATTAAAAACATAGATTCCCTTTATAGAAACATGGAATACTCTTCCTAAAATATATAGTTAAAATTTGATGACATTTCAAATCATTTTTATGTTTAAAATAATTATTCAGTTGAAAACGAAAACGTTTGGTATTTATAGTCGTATTTCTCCGAATGCAAAACATTTTTAAATTACATTTTTCCGTTTGGGTATTAAGATCTAAAATTACAATCTGTACATGTGTTTATCCGATTCCTGGAATTTTTCGAAGAATACTGAGAATCATACTTTCAACTTCAAAATATCATACCTGATGTTGTTGTGTAGTTAATTCGAGGTGAATTAGAAACTCTTAATGAAATGTTTGATAGAAAATATAGGTTTTCTTTTTTTTTGTAAAATAATCCAAACGGATCAATATCTCTATTAAAGTATCTCTATTAAAGTATGTCTATTAAAGTATATCTCTTTATTAAAGTATATCGTCATTGTCACATGAATATTTTTCTAGCAAATCAGATAATTCATTTAAAATTATCTATACTTTTTTAAATGAATTATTCTTACTTTATTTTGTTTATTTTGTATTTTAGTATCTTATCCATTATGATAATTTCCTTTTCTGAGATAAGAAAACTTTGGATTTTTGCTTTGCTTATTGATAAGTTAGAAGAACGAAGATCAATAATCTATCATCATATCCGTTAGACGAACAAGGACTACCTTCCTCCTGGTATAGTGCTTCTCAAAGGTTCAATATTAGCGACTCACTAATTAATTATAATTGTCACCGCCCCCCCTCATACAATAAAAATATATAGAATTAAATAATACTATACTTTGATGCAAAAACTATGATACGACTTTAACCTCTTCATTGCTACTAGCGTATATAAGCGTCTTGCTCAGTCAAAACGTTAATTTCCCCTGACGTATATATACGTATTTCCGAAGTACGATCTTTTCCGTGCAATGCTATGCATAAAATTATATCGAAGGCTGTGGAATGCAATAAAAGGACCTGGATACTGTTTGCGAAGGCATTACTTATTTAAGATAATTTGCTTCTTTAGTCCTTCCTGCTCCCCAATACATCACATACGCGCGCCTACGTAGAAAACGGCTGGCATTGGAAAGCGATTTACAATACTTCTAATTGGCAGTGAAAGGATTAATTATAAACCATACAAATTATTAAGATAAGTATTAATTTTTTAATATAATTTTTTTATATATGACTATCCTATGGAGTCACTGGTAATTATTAAACTTGTTCTTATCCTAATATTGTTAAATTAAGGATCAAATACATTGTGTAGCACTGGTACATGTATACATGTAATATATCAGTGTAAATATGCATTTTGTTTTTTTATTATGTCAGAATATTTTGTTTGTTTTCTTTCAGTAAATTCACAATTTTTTTAATTCTTTTGTTTTCGACTTTTCAATATGCTCGTGCCCCCCTCGTAGAGTTGTTATGCCCCAAGGGGGACGCGCCCCACAGTTTTAGAAACGTTTTCCTATTACTTTTAATAAAAATATATAACAATAGCCTTTTGGAATATTGAGTTATTTGACAGTTGTAGTGTTTGCACTTGCCGAAAATACCAGCTCTGACGAACAGGATATATCCTCCCTAAATAATACTACCGCATGTGATCATGGATCGTTATTCCTCATCCAAAGCAGTAGTAATTGTAGAAATTCTCTCTAGTAGCTGATTACACATTGCAGTTATTGTATTAGGTTAAAATACATGAGATCTTCGTGTAAAATATGCCACATCATTTTTTAATCATACCCATTTCATTTGTCAATGACCACATACCTATGAGAGAAGCTGGTACAAATCACAAGACTCGATCTTTCAATTCTAAACGTGCTTTTTGTGAATGTTCTTTGTGGCTGTCTAAGATGAAAATCAACCAGTTGTTGGCATTCGTGTATCAACAGTATCAAAAGTAGGATTACTATGAATACGATGCGTTAGAAACCACTGATGGTACAATCTTCGTGATTCGTGACCATTTCTGTAGCCTTATATACTTTAGGGGCACATATACAAACTTGTCGAATGCTTAATCCGCTTTAGCATTCAAGAATTTTTTCGGACAATGTTATCAAGCTATTACAGTAATACTCAGAACTTATGCGGTTTTGGAGCTGAGTGATATCTGCTTATTGTGTCTAATTTCGCCAAAAAGTACATATAAATTACCTTTATTTGAGGAAGGCGAAGAAGAAAAAAAAATAATAATTTAGACAAAAAAAATGTTTAATAAAATCTTAGATAACGCAAACACAAAATCATAAACTGTATTTTTTTTTCTGTGGAAGTTTTCATAAAATCTCACAAAGTAGTCTGCCGAATAAAAAAAAAAAAATTCTCCCGCAAAATTTCCTTGTAGCATGCTAATAATTTTTTCTTTCTTTTCTTTTTTTTTTTTTTTTGTTGAAAAATAAGCTCTTCCTTAGAGTTTATGTTTTTGAAAACTTATAAGCCTTTTTAAGTTAAACTGAGGCTTTCTGCCAAATTCTCAACCACCATTGGATCTTTTGATTGAACTAGTCTGAAGACTCAAGTTCTGCAATATCTTATTCTTGCTCTGCATTTCTATGAGATCGATTGTCAGATCCTGATTGTGGGAATCCAGCAGTTCTTGCACTATATATTATTTGCTGTGAGCCCTGAAACAAAAGACGAAATGACAACATTTAAAAATCGTGTAACTCTGAGTTCGCGTAAGTCGAGTTTATACTGTAATGTAAAAAGAGGATGATAAAGGAGAAAGTTAACACAGATTAGCTTTTCACTGAACATATCTAGAGGAAACACTGCTTCTTCTTAGTTATTTGCATATGGTTAAGTTCTGGAATGAAGTACTTTTTAACTGGATGAGAGGTGAGTTTGCGTTTTGTGAAGCCCCCGCCCGTGGGGAACTCACTTCTACACTATCTACGCGACCTGTTTCTGTGGAGAAGAACGAAGAACCACTCAAATTATTCATTTTAAAACCTGTTTATTGAGGTCTTAGCTTAAACACAATACACAACAATAATAATTAAGTAAGTTGCTCTAGAATGAGAAGACGCAACACGTATTACCAAATAGTCGCGTATTTGACCACTAAATCTAACTTTAAAGATTAATTTCTCTATCACTAATATAGGCATTTTCCTTATAGCTTATATAAAACTGCTTACCGCTATATCCTAGATAATCAGCTACTTCTGTATCTGTTCTGATGTGGCTTTAATCCGACAGTATTCCTTATGGCCTCGAACCCACTTTGGTTTGTCAGTACAGGCACGGTTAGGCTATTTCACGGAGTTAGGTTTCTTCTAACTTTATCTCCAATCACTTTTCAGCTAACTCTCTACTTAGCGACTTCACTTCCCATTCAACAATCACTTCTGCGCATAGACATAGACCCGCTCTACTGTTAACTTCCAATATATATATGATTCCTAATTTACATAACCACATCCTTCTTCTTGAGTTGGTTGGAAAGAATTGCCATTTCGGCCCCAAAGAAACCCCAAGAGGACATTAAGAGAAATCCGTCACACTTTGGCGACAGTAAGGGTAAGGTTATTGGAAAGATGAATGGAATTTCGGGCCTCCTTGCCAAAGCTATCAACCTGCTCGTTGCCAAACATGTCTACATGGGTTGGTATCCCTTGCAAAGTGCAGGTTCTATGGGCTGCAACTACTTTGTTTATAAGGGGAACTATATCATGAGTCAGTAGGGAGTTGTTCATCAAGATCCCCTGGAATTAATCAATAAGTTTAACCCTCTTTTCAGAGCATCAATGTTTTTGCCGCACTGAGGAACATCAAAATGACAGAAGGGTATGTAATTGTTTTTGAATTTTAATAACTTAAGGGTTGTTTTAAATGTCCTTAAAGCTCATGAATTTGAGTATGGCTCAAATAAGATATATGGGGTTAAATCAAGCACAACATTATATTTTTATCACTAGAATTGTGACTAGTATTTTAAAAAAAACGATTCGAAATTATTTTTATTCATGTAATAAAAATTAAAAATAATAATACCAAAAACGAAAAAACTATAGGAATATCCGTATGATAGACGGTAATAGATATGAATAATCACTCATATCGTGAGGTGAAAAAAATCGCCAAGTACAACCACGAGATTCTCTTACTGGGTAGACTCCATCTGAAGATGTCAATGCAGCCTGCCCGCAAAATCACATCACAGAGTTACCCCAGAATCACACCACAAGCATCACAGCAAATCATCCCCGTCTGAGAGATGGGTGTTCCGGTCAGAGGGTTAAGGTAAATGACCCGGCTGCATGGCGTCGCTGGGTTTCTGCATCCAAAGTTGAGGGTTCGACCCAGGCCCAAGTCGATGGATATTAATGATGCGGAAAATCGATAGCGGCTATGTCACGTGATTATGCGGCATGAAAAACATATCTTTAGTGCCTGTTTGTAGGGTGCTCTCGACAAAATTAAAATCTTAAGTACGGTTTCGAATCTCTAGAGCTAAGGTGCCTCTCTCTGGAGAAGAAACTATGCATCAGAATTATTTGCGGTATTTGGTATCGCCTATAGAGTGCCGCAATAAAAAGCGATACTAGCTCTTGGAGAATGTATTAGATCTGCAAAGTTTAAATACCAATTTGCAGCAATGATAGAGAAGAAGTTTAAAATAAATGATAAACACAAAATAAATTGGAAATTTTAAATTTAAACAGATATAAATGCATTAAAAAAAACTCTGAAGGATTCTGTAGAATTTTATAAAACAATAGCAAAAATAATTTTTTAAATAAAAGTAAAATGTAAAATTGTGTTATAAAATATAATTCTTAAAGCATTCACAGATCAAAATGTTTCCTGGAAGTGAAAAATATTAAGTACATACATATTTGTTTTTCCAGGCTAAGACTTTGATGATGTTATTTTTTACTGCTAGCGTTCTTACAATAAAAGTCATATACTTCACTCATTAATAAAGGGGTTACTATATAAAATGAGTTATAGATTAATTGGCTTAGAAAAAAGCACATCGACGCTTTGTCGTAAGCAAAACAGAACCAATTTTTATGAGTGATAATGAAACTTTTGCCTACTTTGATTAAAAAAGATTGTATTAATTATGCTTTCCCAGATTTCAACCCTTTTTCCAATGTATTTCTTAAGAGTTATACGTATAAAAATTACTTTTTACGTATTTAGTAAGAGAATGGCAATACATCCAAAAAACTCTTTTTAAAAAAAACATATTAAGCCTTTTTAAAGAGATTACATTTGAAATTAAAGACATTAAAATATGATGCTTTAAATAGATTTCACCTAATTGGCCTACATTTCACAGAATTTTCTTGGAAGATTTCAACAAAAGAAAGGAAAATAAAATAGAACGTGATTGAAGTATTTTTCAGAATTTTAGCAGAACACTTTTTTTAGGTTGTGAAGCTGTTATTCCCCTCACCAAAATCTTTTAATGTAAAAGTCCTCTTTTTATTTCCTTTCCATCTTAACAATTTTCTAACAAAATACGAATTTTCTTAAAGTCTAAAGCAATTATTTCTTTTATCTTCCATTCAAGAGAATATTTTATCACCATATTTTAAACAAAAGGTAAAATGCATATTTTCCTAAGACATAATGGAGTTCCAAAAATTTAGATTCATCTGAGACATAAGAAATAAGAATAATTTATTTGGCTCTAATGTACGCCTGACTGGAATTACATTTGGTAGCAAATTTTTTATTTAGAACATATTTTGCTCTGTTTGAACTATTTATTATTTTATTAATTTTTTCAATTGTTTTACACAAATATTAAAAAACATAGCAAACTGTTACTTACCTTTCAATCTAAGCAAGCATTATGAAAACTGTACTCTTCTGATCTTTATTCACAGCATGACTAATTTGTGTCAAATTGGTTACATGATTTTTTTTAACCCCTTAAGGTATCCGACTAGATTCAGAGACAATTTTTTTTAAATATGACTTAAATAATTATTTAATTGTTAATTTTTAAGCAAGTATATGTTGAAAAACTACAAATTGACTTTATGAAGACTTGAAATTGATTTATTACTGCTTACAATAAATAATATATATATATATATATAGTTTTACACGTAACATGAATTATAAGTATTTGATAAATTACTTTTGAAGTAAATAATTATAATTCAATTCTTATTGGTTGAATAGCATTTTTTTTTAAATGAGAAACTTATTTTAAATTTTGAAATATAGAAAAGAGGTAAATATTTATTTCAAAAGATGTATTGTAATTAATCAAAAACAGTTTTTCGAGTGAAATAAGCTCCATCAATGCTTGGATAGAACTTCCATTACACATGTTGCAGTAAAATACACTATAATAAAACATCTTTTTTTTTTTTATATTCTTCTCGGGAATGTACGAGTAACCCTTTTTCATTAATCCATTAATAAACTTACATAAGAATAATGAATTATTTTATTATTGTAAATTTAACCTGGATATATTAGCTACACTTACATTACTGATACATATCTTCTAATAATTTGACGCTTTATTAATAAAAATAATAAGAACATTGTAAAACTTATAATAGCTCTTCAATTTGTTTTTAAGAATTATTACAAATGAAATTTGAACGTTTAAATTTATTACTTTAAAAAAACCCAATGTGGCCCATGAGCTAAAAGAAGTTGCCCACATCTGTCTTAACTTGATGATAAAATCTCTTGTTAACTGCTCATTTGTAAATTATATTTCAGGTAAATAGTTCAACCCCCATTACCAGCAAAAGACTTTACGTCGATGCCTTTCAAGTTAAAAATAACATGTAGTTCCTTTGGCTTTGTCCTAGTTCCAGACACATTTTTTTTTTGCCAAATCCACATTTTTGGCTGTTTAGTCAATTAAGTCTTTAATCGAGGACCACCAGCCACATTACCATTTATGTACCATTTGACAGAAAGTGACTTCTCACCCTACACACATGTATAAAGTTCGTGTCTATATCACACTAAAAATTCCCCAGTAAAAGTTTTGACTATTTTCTATAGTGTTTTATACTTTTAGTTATAAACGAGAAAAAAATTGAAACGAATATTTTTTCTTATTTCATTAGAAAATAATTAAAAATAAACACATTAGACACGTTTTCCGTGAAACTATTCCAAACTTCAGTAGCATCCTGAAAGTCAATTGCATGTGCAAAATTTCAGATCGATTTCAAGATTAGCCATTCCTCCTCAAAGTCGCAAAAAGCTAAGAACCTGAATAAAAGAGCATACAAACTGACCCGAGTAGGATTCCTTTTTGATGTCAGTTATAAACAAGTCCAAGAAAATTTCTTCGGAGACGAAGTGGACGTTTCAAATAATTTTGTCCTCCAGCAGTTATGCTCAACATAAATCACCAACCAAAAAAAAGTATTGCCTAAATAGTGACACAGAAGTTTAATACTAGATACCCTCTCAGCTTGACACTCTATTGGTAGACTATATGCACTAAATGAAGAATCTAAGATACCCCAATACACCACTACTTGTGTTTGAAAAATTTCTCCCGCAAACGTCAACCATACCCGCCATTTGAACGAGAGGCAACTTCTGACGTAAGCGGAAACTTTCAAACGACACTCAAACCAACTGGGGATGCTATATAAATTACAGTAATAATGCCTGGAAAAAAGAATATACTTTATGTATTATTTATAAAATCTGTAGAGAGAAAAAAATATTCTTATGGAAGGGGTAACTCTTTCATTCGCAAAGTCACAGATATCAAAGGGTAGATTGCTGATATACCAGCCTGAATAGGCAATTCCTTCATTTGCAAATGCATAACTAGCCTGGCACAGCTGCTGATCAGAAGGTTATAGGTTAAAATACAACATTCACATTAAGGCTCAACAGCTTACAGCAAGCATTATTTCAGATTTCTGCTGCCAAAATAGCATGGAAGTAGTAATGTATGAATTTTTTTACCAGTAATAGAATTGTGGTTTCTTAGAACACTGTTCCATAAGAAAAATTGTACGCTATTTAATTTAATAAATCGGGTTTAAAAAGAAAATTATAAAAGTGTTATGAGATATATCAAGGAATCAACGCTAAGTTAATGATATTTTATAATAATTTTGTTAATTTAATAATCTTTTTTTTATTTTATTGTTGTATCTATTATATTTTTTTCGGAGTTGTTTTGAATATCAAAGTAAATATGACAAAAAAAATCGGACAAAATTTTATGATTACTTGTGGTTGTATTACTGATTTACTAAAATCAGTTAATTTTTTTTTAAGAGAGCTTCATTATTTATGGAAAAAGATTAATTTGAGAGCTTCCCTTATTTCTTTCAATTTTTTTACTAATAACTAAGAAACAACAATGATATATGAGGAAAAAAATTTTTTTTCTTAGAATAAGAAGCTTCCGTGTGCGTTCTGAAGATTATTTAAAAACTACTTTCAAAAATAATTATGTTGAAGAAAGATGACAAAATAATGCACAAATCCAATTTTCGGTTCCAGTTCAGATATCACCGAAGACAGATGGAAAGGATAATTTCTTTATGATAAATTAAACTGATTTTCAGAGTTTTCAATAGAATTAAATGCTAAAATGAATGTTCGTATATTAAGTACATTATTTGTTCGTAATACAAGTTGTAAGGGCTCTTACATTAAGCCTTATCTATATCGAAAAAGAATTTACTATACGACTCTATCTTCCTATTATTATTGTGAGAATGCTTTTTAAAAATTTGATTAGGTTTCAATTTAAAGCTATTGCTTATGAATTTTTTTAAGACATTTATTTTTTAAAAAAGTTTTATCAAAAGTTATTTTAAAAAAGAGAAAATATGATAAGAATTTTTTTGCTTCTGTAAGAATGGAAGATGAAACATGATACATACATAAAGTGCAGAAGACCTAAGAAACAAAATTAATTTAAGAATACGAAATACATAAATAGAAATAATTTTTCTTAAAAACA
>BMAV01020395.1:322504-359026 GCA_019973955.1 Trichonephila inaurata madagascariensis | reverse complement strand
CATCAGGGCCGGCTCTAGCAGTTTTGCCGCCCCGGACAAAAATGGAAAATGTCGCCCATCTCTCTCTCTCTATATATAGTACAACAAACGCTTTAACGCTTAAATTTTTAAGTCTTAAAAAATTCAAAATAATTCGAAATTAAGGATGTAATTATTCGTTATTATTTCAAACAAATGAAATGGAAGATAAGGAATCGTCTATTTAAGCAGTCCAATTTCTTCGAAAAATAGTCTTCTAATGGTGGGGACCACAAGCGTTTGTTGTAATTTATAATAACTACACTCAAGACTAAAATAAAGCATTTCCTGTGGCTCTGTATCTACTCAAACCTCTTATTACCCTTGTCCCATTTTGGATAGCTGGAACCAGATATCATAAAGGTGAAAGAATGTCACTTGTGACCTCACTCCGGAATGGGGAGAAAGTTACTAGTTAAAAATGTGTAAACATATTAAACTTTATGCTTTAACATATGCTCCCGCCTCAAACCCTTAAAGTATCAACATAAAAGAAAACTGTCATTAAACATACAGAGTAAAAAAATGAAAAAATAAGATACGTTAAATGAAAAACCAAATTCAGACCCAATAACATTTCAAAAAATATATAAAATTTTTGTAACAATAAAAAATATATTTTTCAAATTTGATCCAAATGCCGCCCCGGAGAAGGGTCCGGTTTGTCCGGCCCTAAAGCCACCCCTAAAGCCACTCAAGAGCTTGTTTTCGCGATGATGTATCACAGCCTTATACATGTTTCAAAATTTCGAAAGTCTTCGTAGCACTTTTTCCCAAACGAACACAAAATTTAATTTTTATTATATGCTCAACAAACGCAATTTCTTTTAATTGTCGGTGGCTAAATGAATTCGCCTACAAAATACGACGCTGTGGTGAGCCACCGATCACGTGATTTGGAACAAACGTTTTTTAGAAAAGGCAAATAATGCAATAACACAGAAATGTTATCGTACTCGCTCAGCTTTAAAAATTTTTCACATTATAGGCTCAGTCCGGGAACTTTTGAATTCTACCTCATATGTACCCTTGTGCTGCCTTGTAAAAAAAATTTTGAATTTTTCATGAAATTTTAAACATTTTGTTTGAATATCAATTTTGAATTAAGGGCTCTTATAATAATGTGAACATACCTTTACAACTTTAAACTACACTAAGTTTAAAGAATTATGAACTAAATCGCTAAATCATAAGACGATTACCATTAATATTCAAAAAGAGCAAAAGTAATTTACATAAAATAATACATGCATCTGAGCCTAAAATGCATATCATGCGTCATAACTCATTCATATTAATATTAAAATTTCAAATAATACATACATAATGGTATATGTAAATAATCTTCATAAATTCTAAAAATATATATGTAACTATAATGTTTATCATTGCTTTTTTTCAATTCCTACTATTAGCTCGCACTGTCTATATATTTATTTATTTATATATATTTGTATATTTATTTATTTATCTTTGTGGAATTTTCAATCGTTAATAAAATACATTTTAAAACGCTGAATTTAGCTGAAATTTTATATACAAGATAATTTTGGATGACAATACAATAATTTAATTATAATTAATAAAAATGAATTGATTAAAACTAATTATTTAAAGAATTACAAATACAGCCACATTGGCATAATTTTTGCCGACTTAGCGACCCTTTTGGCGACTTGTGTCAAAACTTGAAAAGGTTTTTTTCTCACGTGTTAAAGCATTCGGTTGGAGTGAAATTAAAAGGACAATACGATACTTTAATGATAATTAAAAAAACTAATTACCACTTAATGTTGTGATTCTGTCCTATGTATATACATATTTATATTAATTCTAACTATTTAATAAAAAGTAGCTAAAATAAAAATTTTCGTTGTTGATCTAAGTAGGAATTGACTTAAAAACTATTTTTTTTTATATTACTTGTTTTATTAGTTTCACTTCTCATTATTTTTTATTATTTCCTTTTTTATTTTAAAGTCAATTTATAATCTGAATTTCGAAACATAGTTAGATTACCTTTTTTTGAAATTTTAGTCACTTAGAAGGGAAAAAAATAATGGTAACGAATGTTTGAATCTATTGAATGTAATTTTGACACCCAAGAAGATATTTTTAATAAAATATCTTTAGGGTACCTCTTGGTGCTTTTTAGTAAAATATCTGTTTGTTAAAATGATTTCTTTAATTAATTTATTGTTCATAATTTATTGTTTATAAATTTTCATAACAATGACGGCAATTATATGAAGTATTTTATACTTATTCTTATGGTTCTGAAACAAAGATTCTGTAGATTTTTCCCGTCCACAGTACCATTATAAATTACAAATATATGATTTATAACAGCATAAACAGATACTTTCAAATTTATGCATAAGTTTTCATTTTTACTAGCGAAAATACTTCTTCCTGAGTTTCAAAATCATTAATACTTTCTGAGTGTTGCATGTAAGTAAATTCTTTACGCTACTCTTGAGAATTATCTTCAGAATATTTTCTGAAAGGTAAGTGAATAGAAGAAATAAACACTGGTTCAGTTGTTGCATATAATCTTAGCTAAATTCCTTGAGAATAAGATTTGGTTAACCATTATTAATGTGTGCATAGATACGGACTCTATATTTCCCTAGAAAATAAATAAATGAGGAAATAAAAATATATTTATTTCTGCTTTCAGCATCAATATTAAAAAGATATATATGGCTTAGAGAGCTGGAAATGAATAAGAAAACATTATTTGAAATTATCACTAACATAACATAAAAAAGACGCAAATTCATTTAGTTATCAAAAGATTAAATATAGTGATAATCTTAGTAATAAGACAAAAAAATTTAAATTCAAACTTGGGAAATTTAAACTCAAAATTTAGATTTATAATCTTGGAAAATGAATGGTTATAATGCGTTTACAATATCGTTGCAGAAGATTATGTCTTAATCCAACGATTTATGAAAGCCTTAGACTGAGTGGTTGAGTCTAAAAATATATTGGCTAGTTTTATAATTTTAAGACATAGTAAGGCGACAATATTGATATCGAAATAGGTCAGGCAATGTGACGATAAATGATTTATTTGACATTAAATCGAATATTATATATTAAATCCCCTTATTTCATTACTACACACTTTGGTGGCAATAGTATCAAAGTCTGCGGCTTGGCATAGATACAGATTTCAGATTTCCACGAGACTGGAAAACTTCTTAAATGATTCTTGAAAAGTTGATTTATTCTCTTAAGTTGTATAGACTGTCATCCAGTGCAGAATTTTTCAAAGTTTACTCCTGGTAGGATCACCCGAGGAATGGAAGCAATCTATATGCCCAGTTAATAGCAGTTTTTGAAACAGCTGAAACATTTTTACCTTAGGGCAGCGCTTCTCAAACTGTGGGAGCATCCTCCAGGGGCGTGGTAACTCTAGAAGAGGGCACGAGTACATTGAAAGTAAAAAAAAAGGATTATTTAAAAGAAAATATTACTTTATTGAAAGTAAACAAACCAAATACATTCTGACATAAAAAATAAACATTTGCACTGACATAATACACTTATAAATATATCAAAACTGTACAACGTATTTTATAATTAATTTAACACTAGTAAATTAAGAACCAGTTTAATAATTACTAGTGACTTAATGGGCTTATCATATATAAAATTATACGCAAACATTTACACTTATCTTAATAATTTGTACGGTTTATAAGTAATCCCTTAACTGCCGAATAAAAGTTAAGCGATTAGCTCCCCAATACCACCGTTTTGCACGTATGCACGCGTATGTGGAGTTTTTTTAAGGAGGGGGAGGGGGGAGAAAGGGTATCACATAAAAGCGTATCTTCTGAAATAAGTAAATCCTTTGCAGACACTGTCAAGTTTCTTTTATTGCATTCCGAAGCCTTCGGAATAATTTTATGGATAGCAGTGAGCAGAAAAGATTGTATTTCGTAAAGATGTATATGAACGTCCGGGGCAATATACGCTGTAGCTGAGCGAGACGTTTATGTACGCTGGTGGCACTTAAGAGGTTATATTCGTATTGTAGCTTCAGCATCAAAGTATTATGCTATCGAATTCATTATTATGTTATTGTATAGAGAGGGGTGCGATGAAAATTATGATTGAATATTGGATCGCAAATATTGCAAGGTTGAGAAGCACTGCTTTGAGAAATATAATTACAGCTGCAAGAATTCTCAGAATATTGTAGGTATATATTTCTGTAAGTAAAAACAATATATCGCATTAAAGCAGTGCTTCTTGAACTTTCAATTGAATTCAATTTCAACTTCTTGAACTTCTATTTGCGACCCAATATTTAATCATAATTTTCATCATCCCCCATACAATGACAATGTATTGAATTCGATACTACTATACATTGGCGCTAAAACTACAATACGAATTTGACCTCTTAAGTGCCACCAGTGTATATAAACGTCTCACTCAGCCAAAGCGTTAATTGCTCCGGACGTATGTATGCCGAAGTACAATTTTGTATGTGCACTGCTATCCATGACATTATTCCGAAGGCTTTGGAATGCAACAAAAGAACATTGACAGTGTTTGCGAAGGATTTACTTATTTCAGAGAAAATTTTACTTATTTATTCATTTTCATCCTCCTTCCCCCTCTAATACATTCCATACGTGCACCTACGAAGAAAACGGTGGAATTAGGGAGGGGGGAATCGCGTAACTTTTAATCGTCAGTAAGGGGATTAATTATGCACCGTACAAATTACCGAGATAAAAATGTTAATTTTTGTATTTTATTTTATATATTACAAGCCCATGGGGTCGCTGGTAATTATTAAACTTGTATAATTATGTATAATTAAACAATACATTACTATGTATAATTATTGTATGTAAACTTAGTATTATTAAATTAATTGTATTGTAAATATGTATTGTGCAGTATTGATACATTTATCAGTGCAAATGGTATTTTATATTTTATTATGTCAGGATGTATTTTGTTTACTTTCAGTAAATCAATGTTTTTATAAATAATCTTTTGTTTTCAACTTTCCGATATGCTTGCGCCCCCTGCTAGAGTTATCACACCTCCCTAGGGGGCGCCCTACAGTTCGAGAAACACTGTGTTAAGTTAAAATTAAATTCTATTGTTTTTCTGGTGTTAAAGTGAATAAAGTACGGAAATTATACAATGATTGTATAAATTAATTCAATTGAGTGTAGATGGCCCTTATAGTAGACAATGCTTAATATTATATTCTAATGCAATTAATACATGGATTGAGGTGATGTAATTGGTTTGAGAGAAAGCTGTCATCAGAGTTCATTGTAGCACATATCTGCCAGCTATGGAGCTATGAATAATCTCGTTGTTGATATCAACTATCTGTACATTAGGAGTTCAATTTGAATTATCAAGCACTCAATCTTGAAATTCTACTTACATAGTAGATAATATTATTTAACTTGTAATTTAAATTAATGTTTTTTCAAAAAATAACGTATATAACTAATAATAGATACAATAACTAATTTTTCAAAACATGTTAACTCAATATGAATAAAAAAATTTATTAATTTTAATAATTAATGTTTAATTGTGAAAGCAAAGAATTTTAATCTAATTCAACACATACGGGGATAAAATAGACTTATTAATTTTCTGATAAGGCTTTATTATAATATGTTTTGAAATGTGAAACAATAGCTAGAGCCATTTTTTTCTTCTAAATTTGAAGCATTTATATAACTGACCATTCTTTATCACAGTTATATACATTTGTGTTTGCATGATTTTTAATTATATAAAATCCTTAACCTTATATCAATCATTGGTTATTAAAATATTTTTTTTCTTTAATAAATACTACTCGTATCTTGATTTCATATTTGCTCTCTTTGAATGTTTCCGTTGGTTCTTTCATAAAGATAAGCATTTAACGTATCTATTAAAACATTGCTTCAATTAAATATTGAAAAATTGGGCAACTATTTATAGAGAGTTAGACAGATCAGTTCATGGCATGTTTATTGCATCTGTTTTCTAAAGTACTTCCATTTTTTTTTAAACTTAATTATTTTAGACCAATTTACAAGTCGAAAATTTACATAATTATATTTTATTCTCAGTTTATATTGTTCTATGATAAGATATTTTTTAAAAAAAAAAAATCAATAAAATACCATTTTAACATGTATATATTTCAACCATTTATTTTCTAACAGCATCTTAACATGATTTAATCAGTAAAGTTTACTTCCTATGTTTTCAGTTTTTCTTTCCTCGTCTATTTTTTATTATTAATTCTTGAAAATTTTAAATGACATTTTAGATTACTAAGATCCGAGAAAGAGCTATGAAGGAAGTTTGGAAAAATTTCAACAAGAAAAAGAATTAATGTGCAATCTTCACCCCTCTAAAACGGATGCAAAATTAAATTAGAGCAACAAAACACACACATTTAATCCAATTGAATCAATTGAGTATTTTCTGATACTATTAAATAAATTATATCTTTAAAGCTTTAAATTCTTTAAGGTAATATTTCTATTTGAACAATGTTATAAATCGAATTGCAAACTCAAATTGTACCTACAAATAATGATTAACGATATAAGATTCTGAAAGAAGGCTATTTGTAAAGTAAATTGCAATTTGAAAAAGCAGTTTCTTTAAGTGCTTGTAATCCTTTTGTTACTTTACTTTTAAAAAAAAAACACTTTATATTGATTTCTTTCTTTATTAACACCTTGAAAAATACATTGATTAAATATATAAAGCTTTTAAAAATGATTATGCACTATTTCTTTTATTGACGACATGTTTAAGGCATTATCGAGGAATTGAGCTAGAATATTGAAAAATAACAATTTGATTTTCGTTCAGAATGCCTTTTTAAATTTGAAACAAAAAGTACTGCAAATGAAACGAGAGCAATTTTCTTAATATTTGTTGTCAGTATCGTGGACTAATATGTTGCTTTTTTAATAAATAAGTTATTTATTTTTGTAGTAACACAAAAAGTCACGAATATATTAATCGATACAGATTGTTTTTCCTCTTGAACCCAATGCTATAAAATTAAATGTTCATAATTTCTATTTTACTTTTTATTAATAAATTCACACCTATTGCTATAAAATTCCTCTACATTAAAAAATTGAAAACAGCTGAGCCTATTAAACTCAACTGATGGTACCGATCGAAATGGTATGTTTGAAAATTTCTCCATCTTTGGCATAAAAGAAAAATTGAAGAAAACTATGCATCATCAATCAAAATTTGGAAATTAAACCATTTATTCCTTTGACTCGCAATCATTGCGTAGTAAAAAATCCTGTTTATTTGCTTTTCACCCAGATATGATTATTGCCCTTAAGCAGCAATAAACCAACTGACTGCCTTGGCACAATTCAGTGTCAAACTAAAATTGTGGAGCTAATTTTATATGGCTGGACTGTGGCCTTGCAGTGGGTTCAAAGTCATGTTGGGATCCCCGGCAATGAGAGAGCCGTCCAAAAGGCCAAGCAGGGAGCCGAGTCGTCTCAACCGGAAGTCTCCTTGACACTCAGAAGAGAAAAGAACATTATATCGACATACATTGGAAGATGTGCTGCCGTGACCCAAAAATCCAAGACCCTTGGAAGGCCATGAGTAACCCTGGCCACTGTAGATCCTATCCCCAGGCACCTGGAGAGTGAGTGAATGAATATTAACGTCTCACTGTTCAGCTACACGAGGGCTTTTAGCAACGAACCACGTAATTTTGAACCATGGTCAAGTGATGTGGACGACACCTGAGCTGGCACCCTCTCTCCTAACTACCACACCACAACATCGGGAGGACACTTAAGCTCTCGAAAGATTTAACGTGCATCGCTGCCCTATACGGCCGGTCTTTAGTGGTACTGGGCTCGAACTCATGACTTGCCTGCCATAATCCGATATCTTGACGACTGTGCTACCGCAGCCCTAGGCATCTGGAGAGAGCCGAGGATGTTGCCCACTTTTGCTTAACAACCGGGCATGACGTTTTAGGAGTATACCTCCACTGCCTTGACTTGGCTGCTGACAAGGCCTGTCTGCTTTGCGGCCATGCCATATGGATGACGACCACCTACTTCAATATACTGGACTCTAAGAGTATTTGACTGACGACGTCATCAGTCGGTACTGGGAGGCTCGGCGTCAAATAGTCAAGAAGCCAAGCACGGTTGTTGGATAAATAAATAAAAAAAATTATTGCTTCACATTCGCCTATAAAGAACGCATGAAAATCCTCCCTTGAGTTATGCACCTTAAAGACAAAGTTTCAGATTAGAAATATAGGAAATATAGCTTAATTTCGTTACAATGAAACTAAAAGGGAGGTAGATTTATAGTATACAAAAAAAATACTAGCTATCTTTTTTTTTTAAGTATAATTGAGAAACCCCTAACTGCAATGAATTCGTTTATTATTTTTTACGCATGTAAATCCTTCACAGAATCAAAACAAACCATGGAAAAAAGACATTTTTTAAATGGAATTTGTGAAAATACCTTTCCATTAGAAATATTAAAATAATAAAAAAAAACTTTAAAAACTGTAATACAACAAGATATCCCACCTAAAAAGTAAGCTGTAAGAATGGAATTCAAAAAAATCTTATTCTTACCCAAAATGATTCATGTTTATCTTCTTTTCCCCGAGCAAGTATAAGTATAGTATAAATTTTACTTGATGTAAAAAATGTATTTAGAATAACAAAAATAAAACAGAATAAATTTGTAATTAAAAATTTTTACGGCTTATCAAACTTTTAAATCCTTACCACTGCGTTACAAGCAATATACTTGTATGAAAGGGAAGCGAAAGAATTAATAAAATATATAAAATTTGTTACATCCAATTTATCAAGACAAAAAGTAAATGAAATAAAACTCTAAAATATTTGTTTGTTAATAAATATTAAGTAAATTGCGTTTTATCGATCAATACAGGGTACAAGGAAATATTTAGTAGGACAGAAAGGTTGAAAAAACATGGGCTCTATGTTTAATTCATATTTAGCTGAATTAATTCTTCAAGTAGGACCGTGAGTAGCCTAATGGGGTTAGAGCATCAGGCTCCAGACCGAAGGGCTTGATGCCCGATCCCACCAAATATCCTGCAAGTACACACGTAATACGGGCTTGTTATATCAGTGGGTCCGAAAGTCCTGTGGACAGTCTCAGCAGAAAACAAGAGCACAGAATGCTGGAGTTTACTTACCTTCCCCTCTTACCGGTTCCTAAATTGGAGAGATCGAGATATATGGTGTCACCATCTTTTGAGTAGAAGTCCAATCTGTCTTAGGCTCTGGCAACTTTCCTTATGGAAGGACACAACAACAACAATTCCTCAATTATTAAAATGAGAGTAGTTGATTGATTGGAGTTTATTAGCGTCACTTTTCCAGCAACACGAGAGTTAGAGAAGATAGACCTTTGAACCATCGCCAAGTGATGAGGAAAACACCTGAGTTGATTTTCCAAACTTCCACACCCCGCCAATGAGAGGCATTGATATATTTGAAGACCTTCAGCTCCTGTGCTCGGTGTGCCTTGCATTATTAATTGAAAGAGTGGGGCTGCAATGAAAAAGCGTGATAATAACATTGGTGCTATGCTATCAATGTCTGACTATGAATCAAAATTACAAGTCCATTACCCCAGTTGCTCATTCGAAATTTTAGAATATTAATTCAGAACCAGAAATCGAAGTATTTTATTTTGAATAAATCAACGTGAATGCATTTCAAAATATAGATAGAGGCATGATGACATTTATGACGCAGTAAGGATATGCATTATTTAATTGCCAGCTGTTTTTTTTTCATTCAAAATATAAATTTGAATATTTTTAGATAAAAATACATTTGCACACTTTTGATAAATACTTTACATTTTTATGCTCATAACTATTTTTTATTCTTTTATCGAATTTTTAAAAGTAAAAAACCCTTCAGATAAATCATTCATCTTCCTGTCGAGATAAAACAAAATAATTCATAAATTTCCTCCAAAAAAACTTGATGCAAATATATTTTTTCTAATAAAAAAGGGAAACTTGGACAAATATTTTTTTCTTCTTTTGACGTTCCTGAAATTGTGATTCTTTCAATTCATTTAAAAAGTTAAAACAAAGACAAGATTCGCGATCACTAACTATTTTTTAGAATATTTAAATAACGGCTTAAAAAAAATTGGAATAGTTTTTTTCAGAATAATGTTAAGATTCTCTTTTTATGTGTATGGATTGTTTCTCCGATTTTATAGACAAGTTTTGATGATTTAAGTTGTAAACAACTGAAATATTAATATTTAACTTTCATCTATAGCATATGAATAATTAAATGAAGAGAAGAAAATTTCATGAAAACGATGTATATTTAATAATTTTAATTGAAAACAGTTGATTTATTACCAGTTGAAAGTTCTTAAAGCATTATAACGTAAAAAACGACAAATTTTCAAACCCAATTTTGGTTTGAGCTATTAATAATAAATTATTACAAGTAAAAAAATAACATCCAAAAATTGGCAGTATTTCATTATTCTAGTTTAACTGTAGCGATAATGAAGAATTGTCATTCTATTTGTTTTCGTTTCGAGTGAATTCAGTATTTTCAAAATGATTCAATATTTTTCAAGTGAATTTTTTTTTTGGTGTTTTCATCCTTTCAAAAAGGCTTTTGAGTTAAATGCCTTATTTGAAAAAGCCACAAAACTTTACAACGATATACTTCATCATACAAAAAGTGACTTTTTGATTATCTTTGATGCTCTTAAAATATTTTTTTTCTGAAAAAGTATTTATTTATTTTTTATTTAAAGAGAAATTGTACAAAAGTTCAATCAAATTTTTCTATTCAAACAAGTAATATATATGTATAAAAATTAGTTCAATTCCTACTTAGATCAACAAAGAAAAATTTTATTTTAGTTACTTTTTATAAATAGTTAGAATTAATATAAATATGTATATACATATGACAGAATCCCAGCATTAAGTGGCAATTAATTTTTATTAATTATCATTAAAGTATTGTATTGTCATCCAAAAACTATCGTGTATGTAAAATTTCAGTTCAACTGAATGCTTAAAAATCATTTAAAGTTTTGACCCAATTCGCTGAAAATGAAACCAACGTGGCTGTATCTGTAATTTTTTAAATAATTAGTTTCAGTCAATTGATTTTAATTAATTATATTTAAATTATTGTAGTGTCAGCCAAAAAATAGTATACAGAAAATTTAAGTTCAAATGAGCGTTTTAAAATAGAAAGAAAAAACATTTTCAAGTTTTGACACAAGTCACCAAAACGGTCGCTAAGTCACCAAAAATGATACCAACGTGGTTGTACTTGTAATTCTTTGAATAATTAGTTTTAATAAATTAATTTTTATTAATTATGATTAAATTACTGTATTGTAATAGAAAACAATAGTGTATGTAAAATTTCAGCTCAATGGAGCACTTTAAAATGTATTTTATTAACGATTGAAAATTTGAACAAGATAAATATATAGGGAGCGTGAGCTAATAGTAGAAATTGAATAAATTTAAAAATAGAGAGTAAATACTCTCTTAGAGTGTTACAAATACGAGGCGTGTCCATTTCGTTCTACTGCAACCGTTGTGGGGGTTTTGCAGTTCATCAAATGTGCACACGTGTCTCGGGTTAATTGTCAGTCCAGTGACGCTATTGCAGCCTGATTGTG
The DNA here is from genome assembly GCA_019973955.1 of Trichonephila inaurata madagascariensis. NCBI lineage: Eukaryota > Metazoa > Arthropoda > Arachnida > Araneae > Nephilidae > Trichonephila > Trichonephila inaurata. The sequence continues at coordinate 347,275 of BMAV01020395.1, read as the reverse complement.
TTGTTTTAATACATGTTAGTGAGCGTTCAAAATGTTTAAGAGGATTGCCGATCCCACCGACTATGAATTGCCTTCTGTAATTCCTTTTTTGAACACAAGTAATGTTAAGCCACTTGAAATTCACTGTCAACGTGCAAAGAATTTGGTGAAAATGTTATGAGCGATGAAATGGTGAGAAGTGGGGTCAGCGATTTCACAATGAATGCACCAATATTCATGATGAAGCACCGAGTGAGTGGCCATTGGTTGTTAATAACGGTTTCGTTGAAAAAGTGAACGAGGAAATTCGTGAAAACACGGACGGTTCACAATAAAATTATTTTGTAATGAGTTTCCACAAATTTCCAAAATTGTTCACTGGCATCCTCTTTCTTTGAAAGGGTATAGACAAGTTGGTTTAGTCCGTTTCACCACATTAAAAATGCCTGGACAATTGTGGTAACTATGAAGAAAATTAGTTTCTGGCATAATTTTTCGAGTAAAAAAAAAATTAGTTTCGTAAAAAAATTTTTTACGAACCTTTTTAAAACAATACACAGTTTCCGGACACGGCTCGTATGTACAATTTGAATAATTAAAAATTATTTTTACAAAATATTTTTAAATGACACAGATATACCTTAAAATTCATTTGTATTCAATTTCTTGAACATCTGTTAAAAATTAAATTACAGAAATTCTCTTGTTTGTCGTAACATATTTTTTTAAAAATTACCATTTTTAAAAATTACCATATTCAAATATATAAGTTAGCTTTCGTATTAATTTATTACATATAATAGCAATGCTAATATGAAACTTTTGAAATTGTTAGTTAAAAAAACATAAAAAACATAGACTTTAATAGTTGTAAAGCATTAAGAGCACCTGATTACAAATAAAATGCATTTAATAACTTATATTTTTACGTATTTATCTATAAAACTTTTGATAAAAAATGTAGATAATATTCATAATTGCAGTTGCAAAAGTTTTGACACAGGCAAAAGTAATAACTTGTTTAATTCTATATTTTGTATTGTAATATGACACATAGAAAACCAGTTTCGAATGTAAATAAAGATAATTATTAAACTTAATGTTTTAAGTTCTTTCATCGTGATAAAAAGTTAAATTCAACAACATATTTGAAAGTGCAGTTTTTATTTTAGTGTCAGATAATAATCTTTATACACCTTATTCATTACAAAACTTAATTTTTGTATAAATCACGTATGTTATATTAATATTACATTATTAACAATTTTTTTACAATAACCTTAATTATATAAATCATATTACTTATAATTGATAATTTCATGAATTACTATCATACACTTGTATATGTTTGCCCCAAATGAAAAAGGAGCTATAAAAACATCTTTTGAATCCGTTTTCCAAGCTTCTGCGATTATTTCCCAAAAAACTTCCAAAAGTTTTTTTTTTTTTTTTTTTTTAATTATTTAATTGATTGTAACACTTCCTGGAAAGATCCTTAACATTAGAAAGATTGAAACTTAGTATATACCTATATTACCAAAAAGCTGTCAAAATGACTGCATTGTGAAAGATTAATTGAATTGAAAGAAATATTATATAATTCGATGTCAACAAAAGAGGAAATTAGTTTGTTCACATAAGCTAATTGATGCGGTAAATCGTACGTTATTTGTCATAGACCTAATAAATTAATATAGTGCTGAATGTGAGAATGAGATCTGAAATGTAAATCACTTACCTAATTTCACCATCACTGCTCAGGGAGCCTTTTAGGCTTAAATTTACCAAGCAGTAGTGTGGGTTATCACCTTCTAACACATATATAGAGGAGGGTTAACCCCTACATACAAAGATAAGCAAATTTTTAATTTTTACCACAAAAGAGAACAATTTTTTTCTTTTATTAGTATAGATCAGAGGTTCCCAAAGTCTTTTGTCTCATAGACCCTTTGCTATGTTATTTGGTTTGGGGTAGACCCCTGCTTAATTAATATGGAATTTTTGCAAATTTATCAACGTAAACGCCTTTTTGACAGCTGGTACTTCTACTCCTACTATAAAAAATTAAATTTCTATCTGTAATGAAGTAAAGTGTTTAAAATTAAAAAAAAAAACACATGTTAATTAATTAAATTAAAAGTTAATTAATAAATAAAATTGTTAAACAAAATAACTAAACAACAAAAAAAATTATTTTAATGGGAGGGATGAATCCCTGGCACTACAGTATCAAATTTCCAGTATTTGGCAGCAATTTTGTCAGGTTTAACCTTAAATCTCCTTTGTAGTGTCCAGTTTTTTTTCTGCTTGTTTATTTGTTTTTGGAGACTGACAACCGCGCTGAAACTCCTTCATACTAGGAAAAGCAATGAAAACTCCTTTACGATATTACATAATTCGGGACAAATAACAAGTTTGACAAAGCCAAAATTGCTGACATCCGTTTCTACGTAGGTTAAAATAAGTTTAGAACGTCGGTGACAAATTTAGAAAATTCGGGACCTCCAGTATCATATTTCTTTAGCTTAACTTTGGAAAGAAAAGCTGAAATGGTTCTTGTTTTAATAAAATTTATGCGTTCACTTGTAAGTGCAAATTAACCTCATTAAATTTAGTAAATATAGGTAAAAAAGTTAAATAGGTAAAATTTGGACTCCGCCAGATTAAATTTTCTTTTAAAATTAAAGTCACGATCTAGCTTAATGAGATCCACTATCATGTGGACTACCATTTACACCTCATGGACCCCCAAATAAACTTTTGGCTGACGCGGACCCCTTGGAAATCGTCATAGACCCTCGGGGGTCTAAATAGACCAATTTCGGAATCACTGGTATAGATAATAACTAATACTCATGGAAATTTAAATGTTGATATATCAAATCATGCCGCCAAATAAAGAAGAGTGCAGCGGTTTTCCTCTATTGGCTGCATATCACAGCATTTTGCGACCTTTCACATACACACAAAGACCTTTACTGAACACCAGAAGACTGAAAGTATATAGACCAAAAGCAGTAAAAATGACTGCATTGTGAATAAATATCTAACGTGTAAATAAATTGTTTCAAAATAGTTTTTAATATTTATTTTATATTATTTACAGTCATATAACAAGCTATTAGTAAATATTAACAATAAAAAAGTTTATTTCACCTCGGAAAAAAATATATTCTAAAAAATTCTAAGAACTTGTGTCATTATATACATAATTGTTTTTCTAATTGAAATTAAAAAGCAGTCAAAATGACTTCCTTGGACAATCTAGAGTTAATTTTAATATTTCAAAGGCACCCTCTGTATTGCAGTTAAAATAGGAATAAAATATATTTTAACCCTATGATATTTCTAACAATAGTATTGTGTAATTCTGTGGGAAAATAATATATTGAACTGTATTTTTTAAATATTCTCCCATCATCAATGCCATTATATATCCACAGAATAGGTATGATAGATTTTTTGGTTAATCAATTTTTCCAATTATCTCAGAATTATCGAAAACCTTTAATTATTCAAGAAGGCTCTGATTCTCAAAGAATTGCAACAAACGTAAGACAAAGTATTCCTGACTTTTTCTAAGGAAAAAAATGCCCTTTCATCGTGTAACTTATTTATTTATTTTTATTTCTTGCATTTATCTGCAGAACATGTGCTCTGCTACACTTTTTGTCTCATTTTGTGACTGATGCGGAATTTTTGCAATTGTATGGAGAAATACTTGGGATCGTTTCTTTCTGGCAAATGGAGAAAGACTCTTACTTTTGTTATTTTAATGAGATTTCTTATTGCTGTCTAGCATGTAGCAGACTAGAATTAGAAACAAAAGAAAACACGTCTATGTATATCTATTAATCTAATACCATTCCTTTGTTCCTTAGAAGACTGTTACATTAAAGTCTGTTTTTACATGGATCATAGTCATCGATTAACATGTCTAAAGCTTTCCGGAAAGATTCTGTGCATTAAAATCTAATTAATTACGTTATGGGGTTGCATCAGAAGTACAGGGGATTTAAAATTTCAAACTTTTATAGTTTTTCTTATACTTTTATAGTTTTATAGTCTAAATATACAAGTAAGTATATATATATATTAAGGTTGAATATGTGTTTTTTAATATTTTAAATATCTTATGGAAAATCATATAATTAGAATGTATATAAATTATTACCAATTCAACCTTCAAAATTTTAACAACTCTTTGAAATGACTAAATTTTTGTGTCTTTGTCTCATAGTATTGAAGCTGGATTAACAGAAACAATTTCGTTTTCTTCTGATTAAAAAAGAATGATTTTTCTCCAGTTAATTTTTAACATGTCTGCAATATTGGGATTGCATTTTCATTTCACTTACACATAAGAAATAAAAGAACAGAAACAGAATACAAATTGGCACTGAACTCATCTTAAATGCAAATTTTTTTTAAAAATTCTAGTAATAGGGTATTCATTTCTTCTTAATGAAATTAATAGTGCCCATATATTTTTAAGTTAAAATACATTTTGGATAGTTTTTCTCTAATATTTTAACTGCAAAATGAGATAAGTGCCTAGAATGTTACAGTCACATGAATTTGCATTATTATTCCATTTTTCTCCTCCTAAAAAGAAGCTAAAAGTCTGAATCATGTTCCTTATAAAACATCAATAATGTTTGAATACACAGACTTATATAATGTATTTATTCTAATCTAATCCGCCTATCATCTATTCTATAAGCCGCACTCCCGGTTCTATACACGTTTTTGATAATATACGATACTTAAAATATTCGATTACTTGCGACAACTTTTTTTTGAAAAAATGGAGATATGGAGATATTTTTGCGATTTTTAGATTTATTTACTATGTTTTAAGGAAAAAATCCTAAAATTGAAAACAGAGAAAAAAAGGTATTATTATTAAAATGGGAAAAAACTGTTGGAAATGTACAAAAAATTACATAAACGGGGCCCGCTCTGTACAAATATTTTATGAACAAATTCTCAATTTTTCAAATTTGATGTGTTACTTTGTTATTCGTGTTTGAAATGACCTTCAGGATAAGAGATATTTTAATTTTTAAAAACTACAGCACTTTATCTTAGTGATTATATGAAATTGCTTAAAAAACAGCGATTATATTCACATAAAGGACTGTAAATTTTGTAATAAAACAGGGATTGTTAAATCTGTAGGTCAAAACACTTCCACTGTTATACAGAGTATACAAAAAAAATTTCTTTATATTATTTTCAAAACGTTTTGAGCAATCCCCATTCCCGTTTGAGCTTTTAGAAAAAAAAACACATTTCGAGTAAAACGTGTTTTAAAGTTTGACATCTTGTGTAAAGTTATGGCATCTACTTTTACTAAAACACCTGCAGTTTTTGTTCTAGTGAATGGAAAAAAAAAACTTGGTATTTTTATTAAGATAATAAGATGGCCTATAAAATAAAATCATGAAAAAAATTTGTCAATTTTTAAAAAAAATCATGATTTTAGGCTAGTCGGATACCTCAAGAAATTTTTAAAATTCAATGATAAATAATATGTTAATAATTAATTTTGCCAGTATTAAAAACTTAAAAATACATGCATGAACCAATAAATACTCTAACCGTCAGTATCACTTTTCAAAAAAATAATTAATTTATCCCATTGCCACAGATGACTTCGGACTTGATGTTAGGCTTCACCGTTTTCCTACACGGTGTCGTCTTCCGTGCCCTCTATAATACATTTGATATACAACATTTATTTTAAAAAATGAATCCATAAAAGAAGAATGCAAAAAACTATTGAAGACTGGTGAACAATTACAAGCAAAAATTATTTCATTTTGCTTACGCCATCAATGTATATTTGTTTCATCCCTGTCAAATTTTTAGTGATCACTGCTCTGTTTCCGGGATTTTTTACATACAAAAGTACTTCCCTTTTTAAACTTGCTTCATAAGGAACTTGTCTTAACTAGTAGTATAACGGAGAATATTAGGGCTCCGTTGTCAGATTTGGGACCCCAAACTGTATCTTACAAAAGATTGCAACTTGGCCTTAGTCAGGCCTTAGGCCCACTAGAATACTGGGTCCCCCACAATGCGCGGGTGTACGTTACGTCACTGGTCTTGATGCTATTACCGATATGGTTCATGTTTAGATGAATAAAGGAAAGCGTGTGCAAAAAAACTTCCTAAATATGAGCAGACAACGATGTTTAGGGATACACTGAATACTGGAGATAATATGTGGAATGGGGTAAGTCATTGATGGAAGTGGCTAAAAGGAACGACAACACTTTTCCCTTTGAAAAGGGTGGAAGCTCAATTTCCTTCATCTAACACATGTTTTGCCTTCAATTTTAAGTCGCACTCGATTTTCAGTAGCATTAAATCTGGAAAAATAGAGCGGCTTAGATTTGAGTAAATATGGTATCTAGATATACGTAAAGAGAAGAAAAGCGACATACTCATTCACTCACCCCACCCATTTATCATGGTATATCTTCGGAACTAATATATTCTACACAGACATGACATTTTCTACGAATGTTCCTTTAATGGAGTAGGAATCCTCTAAGAAGGGATTTTGTGAAACTCGACCCGGAAGGTTTGTTGCAAGAGTTTAAATGGTGTTATTGTTAACTACTCCTGTTTTTAAATTATTAGAACTTGATATTTGTCAGACAAGCACTTTTCATGTAGAAGAAGTAAATTATAAAAAAGTTTTTGAGCGAAAGTCGGCAACCAAATAAGTTGCGAGGAGTTAAGGGGTGCGACAGATAAAAACTCCTATTTTTTGAATTAGGGTGTTTGACTATTAGCGAATAAAAAATGAATGTTAATTCAAAATCATATGTGATAAAACTTTTTTTATTGATTATCTCTTAATAAAGAACTCGCAAAGTATTCTTGTGTAACGATGTTTGGTTTGGAAGAAATATGAAACATTGTGTAAAATATTTATTTTCAAAATTAAAACGTAGAATTAAAGGTACTTTAAGATTTACATCAATTTTAAAGAGCTTTCCCTTTTTGAATATATTTCTATTTGATTTTTTTTATTTCAGTTTTTATGTTATGCCATTAAATTTGTATGCAGTGAACTGTTTAGTTTTAAATATTTTCTCATTAGATAGTATACAGAAATCTTTATGTATTTAATATAATTTTGCTTTCTTTTTCCTGAAAACACTTTAACGATTTAAATGTACCATATTACTCAATAAAAAATATTTATACTGAATTTATTCTTAAGCGAAATGAAACAAATGTGTCGGTTTAAAAATTCTTTTTGGTTTCCCAGGGTATTCAAAATTGTTTTAAGTAACCAAGGATAAATTTCTTTATAATTAAATACAAAAACATTTCAAACAGAGGACAGTTTTTATTTTAATGTGATTTTGTTGATATGCAATTTTCCTACAAAAATTCTTGTCTAATATTTTTTGTAGCTCACAATTTATAAGTATGAATTTTTCGTATTTAAAATTTCTATGCATTATATTGTTATTACAACATTCGTTCTTTCGAAATTTGAACTTAAATTATTATTATTTTTTTGTAGAAATCTAAATATTAGGAAAATTTCAATTATCTTTAATAGCTTCAATTATTGCTTGATTTAAAACGGTGCTTGTTTAGCAAATTATCTCTTAAATGCTGTATATTATCCATTTTGATATAACTTCTCTGTTTGATTTTATAAGCTTATAATTAGTAGCATATCATGTGAAATTCAATTTATATAATTTTTTTTAGTGAATTTCTGATGTGCTTACATAAAAAAAATCATATCAAGGCAATTTAGATGTTAAAAATGTAAGCTATGGAGTAGTATTTCTCTTTTACTTTGTTTGAATTACATTAAATATTGTTTTTACATGTTTTCATGATATGTATTCTAAGAAACAACACTTTCCATGCTATGTTTATAGTTTTAATTCAAAAGTTATATGTTTATAATTAAGCATATCGAATTAAAAGGAATTAAATGAATATATAAATATCCATTAAAAATATTTAAGTTTCCATTTTGTTTATTCAGAAACACTAAATACAATCTCAATATTCCTGTATGGAACCTGAACCATAATCGCAAAACAATATCGTTTTCAATTTTTGTTTTTATTTATTTCTTAACTGAGAATTTATTTTTGACTACTTAATTGTTTAAATGTGTATCTTTTCTTTCAAAAGTTTTTTTTATTTAAACTCGATTACTTTGTATGTCAAGAAATCAGAATAAAAAGCACCGTATACAAGGTATTTTATTTTTAATTATGCAGAGAAAAACCGAAAAATTTCATTTCCACTCTTCTACAGTAAAATGCTATTTAAACCGTTATTGATTTTGCATTCCAATCTCTCCATTTTTTAAGAAAAAAATAAGTTTTGAGCAGTTTCTTTAAAAGAATTTTCTGCCAAATGTGACTTTGATGTAATTTTCATTTTGCTTAATATGGAATAGTCTGAAAGAAAATTTTCATTACCATTGTTCTAAAATGAAAACCATTTGTATTGTTAATTTGTCATATATTTTAGCATTCTTAATTACTCCAAAAGAGATTTTAATAGTTTAAAATTAAAGTCTCATTATGCCATCCGTCATTTTTACTCTTGTGAATACTCTACTGGATTCAATCTTTTCAGACTGAAGGATTTAAAACTTATAATATCTAATTCTTTAGTCTTTTCATAAAAGCAACAAAGAAAGGAGATTAATATTTTCTTTCTTTCAATTTTCTTTCTGTTCTTTGAGCAGAAAATTTAAAACGTTATGTAATTTCTAATCATTAAATAAAATAAGTTTTTTTTTTTTTAACTAGAGAATGTATTAAAAATGTTATAAATTTTGCAGAAAAAAATATTTATAGTAGTTAGTAAATACAGAGTCAACTCACATGTTAAGAGTAACACAAGTTGTATATCTTATTATTGCACGCACAACTTGCATAATTCTATGCAAATTCTTTTTTTTTTCTTCTTCTTACCAATTTGGAGTAAGCTTCATAATTTTACTTAGAGCTTTCAATTATACATAAAATATTTTTAAAGTAATAATTTTATTATTTCGTCAAAAATTATTACTTGTAGTCTCTAAAATTAGTATATCCATATTCTGTACGTGTAAGGTAATCTTACTTTAACGAGTTGTATTTTAAAAATAAATTATGCAATACAAGCATTAATTATTTTTAAATTTTATAATAGTTGAAGAATTTTTCTCCCTTTGCCTAAATTATGTGGCCCAGTAGCAGCAATATAATTCGATTTTACGCAGCTTTTATTGTGCCTTATAACAGCACTGGAACATTGTAAGCTTAAAAAAATGGTCAATATATTTAAATTGGTTATCATTTCATTTCGTCTCGAAGTGGTATACTGAGTTTTAGTTCTTTCAGAAAAAAGATTCCAGAACTTTATATATGTAAAAATAATAAATTTCGATAGGTTTAAGATCCAAAAGATAAGGTGAAAGAATTCACACATTTCCTTGGCACAATCAAGTTAAAAAGGAGATAGAAAAATTATTATTTTCTTCAGATTTTGACACTAAAAAAGGTCTGTATCACAATAGTATTTACAAAATTCATAAGTATTTATAGTTATAAGTGCTACAAATGCTTCAGTTGGTGCCGAGTTTTAATTAATGTATCACATCATCTCCATAAGAGTGTAGAATATGGTTTGGCAATTTATGGCACGCGTGTCACATTGGTATATGCGGGCAATTCTTAGTGGCACTCTACAAAGTTATGAGATAAAGTTAAATCACTCTATTTCTCCTCTCTGCTTATACCACATTTTTAGTTAAAGGTTATTTATTGCTTGTTTTCTATTATCTATCATAAAAAGGTTCTGCTTAATTAACTTAAGGTATCCGACTACATTCGGAACCGTGATTTTGCAAAAGCGTATAAATGGATAATATTTATGATATTTAGTGTTACTTAGATTAGAAAATGTATATAAAATTGTTTTAAGAATAGTATTCCAATAAAAATTATTTAAGTACAATATTTTAACAAAAAATGAACATAGAATGACCCATTTTCAAAATATTCTCCTTTTGTGAAAAATGCTTCTATTATAATAATATTTTGCCGGTCTATAGTTTAGACCTCTGTACAGAGGCTCAACTAGAATTTTTTAAATACATAACTTAGAAGTGAGTTTATCCATGTTTTACGACAACAGAGGGGAGAAATTTTAAGAAAAAAAACGCCGATGATTATTTCAATGGGTTGTAACTCTGAAAATAATGTGAATTTTTCAAAAATCATAGTTGAGCCTCTGTACAAAGGTCTAAGCTATACACAGACAAAATATTATTATAATAGAAGCATTTTTCACAGAAGGAGAACATTTCGAAGAAAGGTTATTCTAAGTTAATTTTATGCCGAAATATTGTATTTAAATAAATGTTTTTTGTCAAAGTGCCCTTAAAACAGTTTTATACATGTATTCTAATCTAAGTGACACTAAATATCATGAAAATTATCCATTTCTACACTTTTTTAAGATCACGGTTCCGAACGTAGTCGGAAGTTTATAAATAAGTGTGTGGGAAGGAAGTGTGTGTTGTATGCTTGATGTGTATAAAATAAATCAGCATTCTCAGTTTAAATGTGACTCATTCTTCGCGTTAAATATTCAATTAAAATAAGAAAGATTGTATAATAGTTGTAAAATGTTACATTACTCTTTGCTACTTCGTGAAAAAAATAAACTCCATTAATACTTATTGTCCCCTCTCCCCCATTTTGCTGCGGAAATATTACAAAAAAATATCAACATGCATAATACTTTCTAGTGTAATAATAGGAGCGGGAAGTGAATCTAATTCTAATTCAGAATCATGTGTCAAATTGAAAGTCACAAACTATAAAACTGATATTGCGATATTAAGTAGAATTTTGGGGAGACAAGATTCAAATCGTTATTATTATTATTATTTATTTAGCTGTATTGCAGGAATACTATATTTTATTTTTATTTATTATTTTAATAAATATTCATAGTATATATATATATTTATAAGTACAGTTTTTTTTTATTTACGTTGAAGAAATAGTTATATTTTACGTTTTTTCTTATGTTACCATAAATATCTTTTAAACTATGCGTAATTAATATGTAAAAACTCTCAATTTGTAATTTTGACCTCTATTTCTTATTTCTACTTGCTGGTTTTCAAATCTTTAATTAATATTATTTTTCAGAAAAGAAACAATTCTCTCTAAAAATAATGTTATAGTATGTAAATATGTTATGGAGATAAATGTATGACAAATAGTATGCCCTAATAAGGTAATAAATTGCCTTAAAACTTATAATTTACTTAACAATTGTAACTTTCTAGAGTGAGATCGCAATCTATTTACCAGGAGGTACTTTCTCTTTTTGAAACGACAAAATAACATAGAATTATCATTCTTATTATTTCTTGCTTGAAACATAGTAAGAGAAAATAGGAAGGATCCCATTTTTAAAACCACGCTTTAAGCAGAAATACCCTATATCTATAGAGCAGATTCATTAAAAAATGAATTTAACTAGAATCCTGTCTCCAGAATTCATTCAGATACTACAAAAAACACTAGAAACTTCTAGAAAGTTGCATGAAATTCATTGTATATGTTTGCTTTTGTAAGACGTGCTATAAAATCGATATATATTCCTTTGAACAATTAATATAGTTATTTGGAATGTACTTTTGAACTTTATAAATGACTCTTTAATTTAATATATAGTGCTTTTAGCGTCTTTACTGTTCTTTAACAACTTTAGAAGGCTGTGTAAAAAAATTCCGATTCCTGCTTGCAACCACTTTTTAAAACTTTGTGCTACATTTTATAAATTATCCTGTATATTGGGTAATGTTATTTAATAACTACCCAGAGATAAAAACAAAGGACTTTTAAGCTGTTTTGCATTATTAAAGAATAAATGGTATCTATGTATTATAGCAACCAGTAGGGAAAAGGTTAATATCTATAATCGGCAGTTCAATCAACTTTAATATTCGCATTTCAAAAGTTGCTGAATAATTTTTTTCTTCAATTAATTTTTACAAAAAATTGAAACAAACTAGAGAAGCATTTTCTATATTCTCTTTAATATGATAATGCATCAAAATCTAAAATATTACTGAACGCAAGTAAGACATTTTTTTCAAAAGCTACACTCGTTAATAGAAAAAAAGGACAATATCTATATTTTCCGTTATTACTGCCGAGCGAAATTAGTCTCATTGCTATGACCATAACTATAATATGATTAAAGGAAGAAATTTGTTCCACAAAACCATTTCTTATAGAGGACTATATTTTATTTCTCATATTCAAAAACACAAAATTTTTAAAAGTCTTGTTATTCACAAACACTTTCAAAGTACTATGTCCTACTTCACGCAGGTTTTTTTTTGCAACATTTTTCTACTCCATTACAGTAGTGTCATTCAGTTTCTTTTTTTACTATTATTATTTAACTTCGTATTATATTTATTAAAAAAATTTCCTTAAAAGTAAGATCGTTTGGCACAGAAATAAAACAAACCACATAATTCTTTCCCGATTTCAATCAGATAATCAACAAATAGATCATTAATTAATATTTATAAACTATTTCAAAGACCCTTAACTTACCTTTATAAGTTTGTAAATTTCATTTTCATGTTTTCTGATACAACGCTAGTAACCATATGGTATTTTGTATTCAAGAATTTCAAAACAGAAAATTTAAAAACTCTTATAGTTTTGGTAAGATACATTTCAATTCTTACAAATTTCTTGTTATAAGTCATTTCGAAGAGCATTGCTTAATTTTGAATATAGCTTAACATATTTTAATTAGGTAAAAGATGACTGCCGTACTAGGGAAAAATCTTTCAGATGAGTAAAACAAAAACAAATTTATATCGATAAATATTTAAGATATTCATTAACCCCGTTACAGACTATTTTTTAATTGACTTGACTCAGAATCCTTCTGAGAAGAAATTTATTAACTTGAAATTTAAAAATAAATTGTGATAGTGATCTATGGTATGGAAAGGTTAGTAAGTTAGACATTTATTTCTAAAAATGCCTTCCCTGAAAGAATTATGTAACATATTTGAAAAGGAAAACAATAATAATATAAACTATTATAATCAAGATAACATAAATGTGTGGTCGTCCTAATTTTATCCTCTTTGATTTATTAAAAGGAATTTTGTTCATATGTAATAAAAATAAAAAAATATATGTAATAAAATAAAATATATATATATTATAAACTACTCCTTATTTTTTCACGATTATAAAAACGTGATATTTTTCATCTGTAAAATATTTGAAGATAATAGTAAACTGCATGGCAATGGAGTGTGAAAAAATTGTTTGAAATTTATTGGTACTTTAGAATGTAAATGAGGATTTTATAATCTTTTACTTCAAGATATATATTAAATACAGTTTTTATTGAATATTAATAAATCAACTGCAAGAGACCATTACATTAACCTTATTTATCATATGTATAAACTTTTGAATTTTCGTATTAGCATTGCTTTGCGCAAAAGCTTTTTAAAGACAACTTTGATAGTTTATCTGCAATTTACAGTTGAATTTTGTCGATAATGTGATAAATTTAAAGAGTAAAATATTCTCTAAGATATTTTATTTTAAATAATACATGTTGAATTTTAAAATAAATGGAATCTAACCAATATAAAATGGAGTGTAAAAACACGTTGAGCAACTATAATTTTTTTTATTGAATACCCTTGTCATCCGTTGATTTAGTCAATTGGCAGTTAATCCTTTCAAAGTTTGCACATTTACTTGCAATTCTTTTTATTTAATATATGGTTTTATTAAAATGTAGAAGGATCGGTAAAAATTATATATTTAGTTATTATTTTTGTTATTAATTTCGTGTAAAATAATGGATTTTTTGATAGCTGACTTTACTCTGAGTTAAATTAATATATGTCAATGGTTAGTATTATTATTTATCAATTAATGTTCTAATAAGTAATATTAATTTATTTTACATTTTTTGCCACAAGAAGTATCTAAAACAAAAAAAAAAAATACAAATTAAAATGCTATTATTTTTTAACGCTATCTTAACTTAGCACCCAATATGTTATGTTGGACTGAAATTTAGCTTAATTTATAATAAAAACAATTTATTTGATCTAGGTTTAATATATCAATAAAAAATAAGTCATGCGCAGCAATATAAAAAATGGAAATGAAAAAAAAAAATTCCTAATCTATTACAAAAGATTTATATTTTTTTGAAAAGAAGGTTTTTCTTAAAAAAATTTAATCATCCCTAATAATGATCTTATTTTCTCAATGATCCAAAGCAAATTTTAAAGGTAACTTTAAAATTTACTTGTTTCATCAAAAGTGATATTCTAAATTGTATACATTTGTTATATCACTTATATGACATTACAAATACTGTAAACAACACCCCTTATTCTTAATAGTCTCTACGAATGGAAATTTTAAGCGCGCATTTACCCTATTCGTTGCGAAATTAAATCAGATTAAAATTGAACATGGTCTCAAGTTAATCAATATTGGAAACTATTCAAAGGACTAATTTGGGAAAATGAATAACGAAATTATGGAAATTCAATGTTTCAGTTTCATATTAATGAATTAAATAATTAAATATTTCGTTTAGGGCAGCGGCTACGATAACTCTTGTTTCAATTGATTTTTATTGAATCGATTGCGTTATGTTGGATTACCAACTGATTTTATGTTGTTATTGTAGTTTTACATGCCAAGGTATTTATGTTCTGTTAAGAAATATAAGGAAATTAAAATGTTTATATCAGTATTTGGGACAGACATACATGGACAACATCCACATTGGACTAATGAAATATGTTGCACCTATTAAGTTCATCTGTAAATCTCATTCAATGATACAAGCAAACAATGCCAATGAATTTCATAACTTAAAAACTATAACACAAATATAACAAGTAGTGAAGCAAGAATGCATGCTTGTTATTGGTGGCTAGGTATAAAACAACTGAAGACTCCATAAAACATTCTCACAAATCCAACTACACATTCAGTCCTCACCAAACTCAAGCTTGTACAGCAAACTTAAATGAATGCAAAATTTCAAATTAAAGTCGACATATTCCCTTGCCATTGAACTAAAATAAAATTAAATAAATAAGCAACGTTGTGTTATTCACTTTTAACAAGTGCCACCTCTATCTTGTATATGTAATTAAATACATTAGAATCGTTTTCAAAAAAATCTACTGCAACGTAAGGTAAATCTTCTTGGTAATCTATTCTGAACACAATTCGATAATGTTTTTTCATATTTATCATGTTGTATTATTTATGTTAATAATTCAATCAACTTAACAGTTATATAAATGCAACAAAGATATCAAAGCCACTTGAACATTTGAATTTAAAAGTAAAGTAATACAGTTTACTAAAACATTGAAACTGTCATTGAGAAGAAACAAAATAGCACAAATTGATCAGTGAATCGATGTATAACTTCTAAAGCTGTTTAATGTGGTTTCAGAACATAGATGAGCATATAAATAGACCGTTAATATATCACAAATAAAATTTGCTTCACTTCTGATCGTTGAGATGATGGATTAAATCTATAAAATTAAAGAATTTCTAATGTAAATTGGGGCATTGAATAACATTGAAAACGAAAGTTGTAATAGCATTGAAAACGAAAGTTACATTAAAATAAATAATCTGAACACTGAACATAACTCGAGAAAAGTACTAAATACTTAAATTTCATTAAAAATTATCTTCAGAATAAAATGATTTTTGTATAATTTTATGAATAAGTAGCTGGTGTTATCAGTCTCGAAAAACCAATCAAAATTGAATTTTATTAAGATACACATAATAAGGTGAAGATAACACTAGTGAAATATACAAGAGTTTTTCCTTGGACAATAAATCTCTTCCGCTGAAATATTCAGTCCTCATATTTCACACGAGCATTGCAATTCCTCCCAAAATCATAAATTCAGACCATCGTAAAGTGCAAGATGTTTTCTGGGAGAAGAGTAAGATGATAACGTGTAATAAACATTGTAGAAAAGATATATTCGTTTGAATATAATACAGAAATTTTAATCTTGAGGTCGAATTTTTTGAAAATATTCTGAGGGCATGGCTTATTAAGTGAGCCTTTGGGTAATGTGGAAATGATAACGTGGTTTGGTATTTAGATAAATAAGGATTAAATATACTGAAGAAAGTTTGGCTTTGTTAACATAAAATAAATAACTAAATTATAACTTGTGATACCGCCCCCCTTGGGTGACCGTATCTTTGATTGTCAGCGTGAGCTAGAGGTGTAGGGTTTGCAAAAGGAATAGACATTTTTAATTCTTAATATGACTTTATTAAGAATGGAACTTAAATGTCTAACAATTTAGATAATATTATTTAAGCGAGAATCTATAATGAACAAGCACACAGTAATAGTTAAACCGAATCGTGAAACTTAGACCACTATAATTATTTAATCTGCTTCTCTCACTTCTAATAATATTACAAGTCCTAATATCAAATAATCAATCCTACCTTAATCCAAATTTAGATTCAGTCTTATGAAGAAACGTCTGGGCGCGCATGCAATGGTATGCACCTTGACTTAATGGCTTATCTTCCAGGTAACTTCACAAATGGCTGTCAATTCACGCTTGTATCTCTTCCACTCATAACATTCCCCAAAATGCCATCTCACTTACTGAAACTTCTGTTATTTAAAAGCTATCTTATTTGCATTTCTTTTTCATATTTCGCTTTTTGGGTTTTGGTTGGAAAAGAGTTGCCATTAATCTTGGCCCCCAAAGAACCCAGAGGTTATGTTAAAGAAAAGACGCGTGAGCCCGTCACAAACTTCGTTAAGTTAATTATAGTTCATTAGGTTTATTCTTGAAAATTTATGGTCGTATACTGATTTAAATCCAAAAAGAGTTAATGTTTTATCTACTTCTTTTATAAATACAAACTTAACAAGTCTATTTATTTTGTGCAAAAAACAAAAAAACTTTTTAACTAAAGAAATTCATAACAATGAATTAAAATTTTTTACCAGAAATAAAGACTAATGTAAGTGACCACCACATATATTTTTAGTTACTTGTTTGATGTGAAGCATTTTACATGGCATGGATTAGATCATCTGGTCAAAATGAACCAATAATTGACTGAGAATGGATATGTTGAGTTATTTAGAAATATTTCAGCCATGCATGAAGCTAATATGTATCGAAACAAGAATGGAATTTTCCAGACAAAAATCCTTCACAATTGGTTTGAGGAACTTTCGAAACAGTTCTGAAGAATTATTTGCCTATCTAGATTGGCATACATGTATCCAATTTTACACATATAGAACATGACCGAAAATCATTTGATGCATAAATTCCTCCACCGAAGACTCGCAATTATGAACTATGTACAGTCTGAACATTTCTACAAGGAACTGCCGACGACTTTTTGAGTTAGTGTTACGCTAATTTGGTGCATTTTATAGGCAAATTGAGAATCGGATTATATTTAGAGGTATCACATGACTCTTGGCACTATGAAGCAAAATGATTTATATACATTTTAAAAATTAAAATAACTG
The DNA here is from genome assembly GCA_019973955.1 of Trichonephila inaurata madagascariensis. NCBI lineage: Eukaryota > Metazoa > Arthropoda > Arachnida > Araneae > Nephilidae > Trichonephila > Trichonephila inaurata. Next base: position 329,662 of record BMAV01020395.1, on the reverse strand, counting down.
TACTGTGTTGCAATCTAAAAAAATTACAATGTGAGTAAGGAGCGATGTCCACAATCAATCGTAACAAATCAATTAAATTTAATACTTGCCTTTCAAGATATATTTGGAAGCGACTATCTCAAAGATACACTTCCAAGCTTTTGGTCAATTTACTCTGCCTACTTCATTAGGCACCCCTTAGGGACGAACGTCCCAAATGTGAGCCAGCGCAAAACACCGCCAGAGGCCGAATGACTCAAAAATGGGGCAGCGTGTTTTTTCTCTGTAGGCCGAAAGACTCACATTTGCACCAGGCATTTACTACGTTTTGTAAGTTCAGTTTTTTTGGCAAAAGAAGGCATTCTATGTCCATAAGATTTGAGATACATGGAGATCTGACCTTCTAGTCGAAATGAGAGAAATATTACTCACATACTCGTGGTTATTTTATATATAAATGTAAGGAGAAGAGGAAATGTTTTCGAATTGAGTGCTGTACGACTGCTCTTGAAATGAACATGTGGTTTTTGTTTATAGTGAAAATGAGAGATTTATTTTCGCTAAGGTATTTGATTTGGGTTTGCAGTCTAGTTTTTAATGGATAATTAGATCTCATAGACAAAATAATTTGTCTTTTTTTCCCTTACTTTTTTACAAGGTCGACTTTTACAAATGCTGACAATAAAATGTTTAAAAACTTGTACTTAAACAGAAAGTGGCTGAAGTAAATAAAGTATATTAATACGAAATATATAAAACATATGCCGTTCGTATAATATACAAAAAAAATATTGAACAACGTGTTTATATTTCGGTATTTTTATGGATTTAGGCTTAACGACACAAAACCCACCGGCCTGTGAGTGGCACTCGCACCGGAAACCTCCGGCCCTGGCGGTATGCACGCGTTTGCGTCCTTCGTCCCGAAAGGGTTAGGCACTGAGAATAAGAAGCTCTTCACAAATTCCTCACAATTACCAACAATTCATCGAATACTCGGATCTCCCGTCTCCTTATTTCTCACATGAAATATATTAAAATAATCTTATAATCTTTGAAATTGCAACAACAAGAAGGAAAGAAAATAACAAACTTTTACTTACAGTAGACATACAGCATAGTAGGAAGACCGATTAGTAGCATGACTAGATTAGTGATTAAATAGTATGCGCAACTGGCACCTATATTGGCTAAAACGTTTCTAACCCAGTTAGAACTCAAGTCGATCTTAGTTTGGATGACACATAAGTCCATTCCATACCATGCTGCTTTAAATCTATGCAGCGCTTCCTCGATTGTAGTGGTTGGAGTGTTCAGATAAAAACTCTTCATTCCGTTTAAGGTATCCGACTACGTTCGGAACCGTGATTTTAAAAAAAAGTGCATAAATGGATAATTTTCATGATATTTAGTGTCACTTAGATTATAATACATGTATAAAATTGTTTTAAGGCCATTTTGAAAAAAAAATTTATTTAAATACAATATTGCGGCAAAAAATTACCTTAGAATAACATTTCTTCAAAATGTTCTCCTTTTGTGAAAAATGCTTCTATTATAATAATATTTTGCCTGTATATAGCTCAGACCTCTTTACAGAGGCTCAACTATGATTGTTGAAAAATTCATATTATTTTCAGAGTTACAACCCATTGAAATAATTATCGGCGTTTTTTTCTTAAAATTGCTCCCCTCTGTTGTCGTAAAATATGGATAAACCCACTTCTAACATATACATTTCAGAAATTCTAGTTGAGCCTTTGTAGAGAAGCCTGAGCTATATACAGGCAAAATATAATAATAGAAGCTTTTTCCACAAAAGGAGAATGTTTTCAAAAAAAATTATTTTAAATTAATTCTTTGCCAAAATATTGTATTTAAATGATTTTTTTTTTGTCAAAATGCCCTTAAAACAATTGTATGCATGTATTTTAATCTAAGTGACACTAAATATCATGAAAATTATCCATTTATGCGCTTTTGCAAAATCACGGTTCCGAACGTAGTCGGATACCTTAAGCTTTCTTCACACACAAGGTAATAACATCGCTGGACAAAAAAAGTATAATATAATCAAAAGCATTGCTTATCAGAGACAGTAAACTTCTTTTTGTGGCTTTTTCAATCTTCAGAATTTGAGTTTCAAGGTAGCTTCTTTTGTAAATCACATATTAATTCATTAACTGTAGGATTTTTTTTTTTGACTGCAATATTATTTTATTGTTCTCTAGATCTTTCCTACAAGTCTGCCAAGCCTTTGTTTATTGTTTCTATTGTAAGTGTGCGTAAATCGAAATATATGCTGTATCAAACTCATCTGTTAACTGTCAACGTAAAAGCCTTTTCCGTAATATTATTTCATATGCTCTTTACCTCTTCCTTGGAACCTCTTAATGCAAGTGATGAGAAAACAGACTCGACGTAATATCAAATACCTGGCGAAAATGTTTCTAAATTTTGTCGTTTGAAAATTCAGTGTCCTCTCACTACAAAATTTCGAACTCATATCTGTGTTTTCTGTATAAATACTAAACTTTAAAAACGCATGTGTAATACAGCAATTAATCTTTATGTGATAATTCCAAATCTGTATATATGTGGAAAAACTGGAGACGTAAGGCTAGAGGTCCTACTCTCAGATCATCATTTACTGACTCACAACCAATAGTTTTGATAAAAACATTCAAGTTGTAATTGCAGTTGAAAATTTTGCCATTTTTCTTCAGTATTGTATTCCACTACTTTAATTATGCCTTCAGTTATCTATAACACAAAATATTATAATAAGTCTGAAAATTGTTTTCTTTCTGCAATCTCTGTGTAATATTCTTAATTCTAAAAACATCTGAGTCACTATTGTTATGCAAGAAAAGATGTCGTAGAATCCATGGTAAAATAACTTCATATTTTTTCTTCTTCTTTATAGTCAGCATACCTTTAAGGTATAATTAAGTTTCACAGCCAAAACTTTTCTTAATTCTATGAACGTTTATTATTTAAGATCCCATAGCTTCCTCATTTCAATTTTTTTTTACTTAGAAGATATCATACTTGTCACATATTTTATTTCATGATAGTTCAACAACGTAACTTTTCTATAATTGAGATTCCCTATCAGTCTTCATAACTTCAATCATTTTAATTACAAGAAATTCAAACATATCTGTACCCAAACGAACCTGTATAAATGGGATATTGTTACCTCACTCAATATTGTTATCTTATCTACCTATCATTCAATATTAATTTTCGAGAAGAAAGTTTGGAAAGTAAGTTGTTGTCTTTGATTGTCGAGAGCACTGTATAAATTTTTTTGGATGGTCTGGGAAAGAAATTTTTTTGAATGGTTTTTATCTAAATTAGAGGTTTTCAACCTGTAGCACGCGTGCCACATGTATCACTTGGTGCTATTATCAGAAGCACTCTGCATTACTCTAAAAATTTGTCAATTGGTGAGTGAGGAACTTATTTGACAAACATCTTAAAAATTATAGACATCTACAAAATTATGAAAAAAACTGAAAGGTTATTTTGTAAATTACTGAATGGCATTGCGGTAGAGATTTAATTCTTTGAAGAGAGAAAATTGAATGTACTCTACTTTCCACTTTTAATTTTACATTCCAAAATAAAAAAATCTTTCCTCATACGAAAGATATTTCGAGATTGAAAAGAAATTGTTTAACTGAATGATCAGAATCGTGTCAAATTGATAGTCACACATTTTCCGCCAGATTTTGTGATATGAATGTAGAGCCGTACAAGCACAAGATTTGCATTACAATTTTCATTTTTATTTAACTGTAATGAAGACATAATTATATTTTAAGAGTTGTCTATTTCATATTTTAATAAGTGTGCTTAAAACTACATTTCATTTTTGTTGAATAAATAGTTTTATTCTCTATGCTGTTTATTTTTATGTTAAGAAAAATCTTTAAATGATGCAAAATTAATATATAATAAAACTTCAAGCATCTAAATTATTGTCCTGTATTCTCTAATTCTGCTTGCATTATCACGGAAATCGAATTGTTAAAAAAATAATCTTCTGCGTGGCATGCTAAATTGTATTGTTAAATTGATTTGGCACACCACAGCTAATAGTTTGCTGATCCCTGATCTAAACTTTCAACCATTACTCTATATCTACAAAAATGACATTTGATTATAAGCATTAAACTGCAATAAAAGCACATTGTTGAGTTTGAGCAAGCAGACTACTTTTCAAATGGAATTTTTTTCCTGAAATTTTGTTTTATCAAACATTATACGAATCGATTTACTAAGAAAGAATTCTCAGTCAATCAGTAACAGTCACAAATGAGAACACACAAGAATATAAAATATTTTTTCTTTTCCACAGAAAATAATTCATAGTGAATAAATATTTCCATATTCGAAAATTACGGAATAAGATTCATTAAATGTAGAGCTTATCGAAAAAAGATGTGTAATTTTAAAATAACATTATAAATAATAATTTCTACAATATTTATTTCTTAATGTTCTAAGCCTGTAACAACTGTGGCTCAAACTGAATCATATCAATAAGGCTGTGCTTCTAAAAACTTTCAATACTTGCAACCCTATATTCAATCATAATTTCCATCACGCCCCCTCCATACAATAACAATGTATTGAATTAAATAATACTATACTTCGTTTATATACTGCCACCGGCATATATAAACATCTTGCTCAGTCAAAGCGTTAATTTTCCCTGACGTATGTATACGTCTATCTGAAGTACGATCTTTTCTGTGCATTGCTTTCCATAAAATTATTCCAAAAGCTTTGGAAAGGAATGAAAGGACCTTGATAGAGTGTTTGAGAAGGATTTACTTATTTCAAAGTATTTGCTCGTTTTTTTTTTATTCCTTTCCTACCCCTTCCCCATAATATATCTCTTACATGGAAGGTTGCATTGGGGAGCGAATAGCGTAAATTTTTATCAGCAGTAAATGGATTAATTATAAACCGTACAAATTATCAATATATATGCTAAATTTGTATACGTATAATTTTATACATGACAAGCCCATAGGGTCACTGGTAATTATTAAACTTGTTTTTAGCTTAGTATTGTTCAATTAATTATAAAATACATTGTGCTGTATTCATACATTACGGAGTAAATAAAATCAGTGTAAATGTGTATTTTATTTTCTATTATGTCAATGCATTTTGTTTGTTTCAGTAAATCAATAAATTTTTAAACTAATCTTTTGTTTCCGTGTTTTCAATAAGCTCGAGCCCCCCTTGTAGAGTTATCACACCAACTAGGGGGCACGCCCCACAGTTTGAGCAATGCAGCACTAAGGTTAAGAAAATGTATCAACAAAATACACAACAGGAAATAAATTTTATCAAGAAGTATTGCATTTTGACGTGATTACCTACTGAAGAAATTTAGTAAAATCTTTCAAAGAGCCATTTTTATTTGGTCCCAGATGGAATAAAATCTTTATCCAACGCAAATGAAGCAAAAAATCTTATTATGAGTATTTCACTCAAATGCTGCATTTATACTACGTGTCTTTAATTATTTTGTGATAAAATAAAAATAATAATAAAACTACTGAAAGAGAAAACTTTTTTAAAATTTAAAATCAGCAACAATTTATTTTCGAAAGTTTTACAAGACTGCTAAAACAATACAATACCTAATTGTATAAAAAAATGATGATATGCACACAAATAATGAGAGACACATTTCTTGCGAATTCAAGCCACATTTTTTTATTTACCAACTACTCTTAAAATTTTAAAATAAAACTAATTTAAAATATTTACTGACTATTAGTTTTTAATTACATTTTCAAAACAATTTTTTGACAGATTAAATTATTTTACGTATTTTAATACGATGTTATGCAACTTCTTCTTTGTAATTTTAGAGTTTTAAAATTGTAATGTTGCATCAACTAATACAATAAGATAAACAATGGCGTCTTTTTACTTGAGGTATCCTCTCTACTACGTTCGGAACTGTGATTTTAAAAGTGCGCATAAATGGATAATTTTCATGATATTTAGTGTCACTTAGATTAGAATACATGAATAAAATTCTTTTAAGGACATTTTGATAAAAAAAATTATTTCAATACAATATTTCGGCAAAAAATTAACTTAGAACAACATTTTTTCAAAATGTTCTCTTTTCGTGAAAAATGCTTCTATTATAATAATATTTTGCTTATATATAGCTCAGACCTCTGTACAGAGGCTAAACTATGATTTGTTAAAAATTCACATTATTTTCAGAATCAAAAACAATTGAAATAATTATCGGCATTTTATCTTAAAATTTCTCACCTCTGTTGTCGTAAAACATGGATAAACCCACTTTTTGTTATATATTTCAAAAATTCTAGTTGAGCCTCTGTACACAGGTTTGAGCTATATACAGGCAAAATATTTTTATAATAGAAGCATTTTTCACAAAAGGAGTACATTTTGAAAATGGGTCATTCTATATTCATTTTTTGTCAAAATATTGTGCTTAAATAATTTTTTATTGTAATACTATTTTTAAAACAATTTTATATATATTTTCTAATCTAAGTGACACTAAATATCATAAATATTATACATTTATACGCTTTTGCAAAATCACGGTTTCGAACGTAGTCGGATACCTTAAGCTTAAATCAGAAAAGCAGTTGCATATATATAACTAAATATTCGATCTCTAAAATCATCCATGATTTTATAGAATATTAATTACTTTGCATAGAAAAAGTTGTTTTCCTGTAACTTCTTTAAAATAAAAAAAAAAAAATTTTTTTCATTTACCTTCACTTTACCTATATACGCTTCCAGGAGTTATTTTTTAAGTTGTGGTAGGCTTTCCATGACAATTTACGTCATATTTATAAAATATTACTACATTATTATGGAAGTTCTACAATATGAACATATTTTCTTTATTAAGACAGTTATAAAAACTTTATTAGGTAATTAGATATTGGAAACTATATTAAACAACTACTTCTGTTTGTTAACTAGTTAACTAATTAGTAAGTAACATACTGCTGTGAGCACTTTTGACATCTTTTTCTCATTTCTTTTTTTTCCCTCTATCCTTTGACTTTTCAAAATATAGTAGAAAAGTTTAGGATAGTAGCTTATAAAAGTTTTTAAGAAAAATGCCCACAAAAATATTACATTGATCTT
>BMAV01020395.1:299586-322104 GCA_019973955.1 Trichonephila inaurata madagascariensis | reverse complement strand
GTAGCATGGGTTTGAAAATCTATTCCCTTTTTAATTTTTAATAATTAATTTTCTAAATAAAACCTGAAAAAACCACACGAAATTTTTTAAAATTGTAACTTAAGCATTAAAAAAAAACTAGAGATCTCAGCCCTAAATTCATACTAACTCTTATAGAACATACGTTTGGTAGTTGATCTAAAAAATTTCAAGGATATATGATGAACAGAAGAAAAAAAAGCTGTAGGGATTAGAAAACACTTACCGTAAAATCCGGTGTATAATGCGCACTTTGAACACAAAAAATAAGATAGAAAATTAAGGGTGCGCGTTATACGCCGGGTATAAAAACGACAGCTTTAAAAATAAAAAAAAGGATGGGCATAAAAAAATTTACTTCTAGATGCCTCGAAACACTGTTTATTTAAAAGAAATAATTTGCCTTATGAACAAGAACACACAGTTATAGTTCTAGAAGAATACTATCTTTTCAAAAGTTTTGGATAGTACCTCGAATAAATTACTTCAAAAAATTAAATTAATGTATACTAATATTTCAGATTTCTTCGTCAAAAAGGTGCGCCTTACACAGCGAATATAACTAAAAATTAAAAAAAATTAGCCTGAAAGTATAGGTGAGCTTTATACGCCGGATTTTACAGTAAAGCTTCAAAACTGAAAGTCTGAGTTAGACGCATTTAAAGTTTGTAAAGGCATAAAACAAAAACTTAAAAGGCTCGTAAGGCTCTAATTTTTAATATGTTATTTTCAATTGTATGTTCTACATCAAAACACTATATTTCAATTAAATATGACTGAAAATAATTTTTTAATTCAAAATATATTTTTGCATATTTTGATAGCATTTGTTAAGAAGATAGTTTATACCGCTCTTAATCTTAACCTAATATTTTCACAAAATTTTTGAAACACAGAATATTTATGTACAAAATAATAATGATACTAACTTAGGCTAAAAATAACCAGGTTTGTTCATAAAATCTAATTTTGTAGAGTTTTAAATCGGGCAATTTAGGAAGTTTTTGCTTTTGTTGCACGAATTTAAAAAGAATAAGTATATACAACAAGGAAATATACAGTATTATCTGAAATACTTGAATTCAGAATACATGAATCGGAAGTATAATTGCATTATCAGGTGAGGATTGATTTTTAGATACATCATTTTTAGTAGTATTATATCTTTTTGAAATAATGTTTCTAACAGCAACCCAAGAATGTTTTGGCCATGGCATTTTCTCAACAAGAAAAATAAATGATAAAGCTTTTAAGTTACATAAAATATTTTTTAAATTGTTAAAAAAATTGGCCTTGTAATCAGTTTTAATTAATTAATTATGATAATTCAAAAAGCTCAAAATGTAATCAAGCAGAAATTATTTTAATAATAAAAATTGGAATTAATAAATATTTCTCACTAAAAGAGTCGATTACGGTCAAAAATTAATGAATTCTATTTAAGAGTGGAAAATACTTTAAAATAAAACCGAAACAAAACCCATAGCTCAGATAGCTTCAAATATCTTAAAAACTAATTTGTTAATAGATCTGAAATTTGGAGGCAGGCTTTTCAATGGTATGAGCCACAAGAAAATACAAATAAAAATATTAAAAAAAATCGGTAAATATGTAATGTGAAATAAGTGATATATGTGAAAATAAGTGTATTGCAAGTCCCCGAGGTAAATAATTTCCTTTTGTTGCTGTGGCACAAACGAGCCAATTTATTTCTCTGTGTGTGCATTATTATGTCTTACAAATTTATTCTTATATTCCTTTATTATTATTTAAGATCTTCAAAAGAATATTCATAAATAATAGCTTGTTACGTAATTAATGTAATAAAGTATTTTTCTATCTACTTCAGGAAGTACATGAGCAGCATATATTACTCCTATGATTCTCAGAATTTCTTCTGAGGTCAGCTATTTTCTGTATTAGCTTAGGCTTAGTTGCCTTATTTCGGAAGAAAAAGCCTAACTTATGTGTCTCACAATCACAACAGTTTCACAAAAGCAATAACTTCTATATCCTTATAAATATGCCGCATGTATTTCTAGCCTTTTGTGTACAAGTAATCATATTTTTCCTATATTATACAAATTACAGAGGATAAATTATGGGACAAATTCTAACCCACATATAAGTATGCACATATTTCAATTCTTTGTATTACGTAACTTGATAAATTACACTTGCAGACAAATTTAATCAACGAAATTGTAATAATATATTGCAAAAATATGTCTGAATTACATATTTAAATTAGAAAACTTATTGTTATGCATTGTATCAAGTTAAGTAAGACGATACTGTGTGATAAGGTATTATCCATTTTCCAATAATATCGGAAACTGTAATGTAGTAATTCTCATACTCTAAACCAGGGGTGTCCAACACGCCTCCCGGGGGCCGCATGTGGCCCGCCAGTACGTAAGTTGCGGGTCAACAACTCTTTTAAAAACTTTTCGAATATCAGGTTTTTAAAGTTTTTTTTTTTCATTTTGAAATATATATTTAAGAGGAAATTTATATATATATATTTATAAATCTACAATGTATTTGCCTGTTAACTGTTCTTGTTTTATAATAAATCCTTTTTTATAATATAAATGTCCTTTATATTAAAATAGATTTACATTTTATCAAACAGTTATGTTTGATTTTACTATAATAAATTACTTTTTTTAATAAATGCCGAATTGCATAATGCATATCCTTTACTATGGATGGTACATGATTCTCTCTGTGTGCAACTTTCATTTCTTCTCCCCCTTTTCTGTTTAGAGTGCCCAAAAAGCAAGAGACAGTCAGAGATGTTTAAGAAAATTATTCAGGACGGTTAAGATAAAAGGCAACGTATACTTAATCGTTTGAGAATGACAGCACAATCAAATTTCAATGAGTAACGGAAGATCAATTCAAAAGGAACTCCGTTCTTTTCAAGAAAAAATGGCAAATGTAATATTTTAAACATTATTTGATTATTATATTATAAAAACATTATTATATTATTTATTACTGTATACACGAAAAATAATGGAAACAATAATAATAATTCATTTTGTTTTAAATTTTCACTCCAATAAATGACTTTTGTTTCCAAATCTGATATAAATGTACATAATTTTATGTGCGGCTCCGCGAGATTATAATGTTTTTCCGAAGTGGCCTGCAAGGTCATTTGGGTTGGACACCCCCTGCTCTAAACTATAACCATGAAAATGTGACCGGGGTAGCCTAGTAATCAAGGTCACGGACACGTGGCAAGCGAGCAGAGCCTTGTTCTACTGAAGACCCGGCATGTAGAGGGACCGCTGCATAATAAATCTGTCGATGTTCAAACGTTCTTCTATTAGTGTGAAATTTCTTAGAAGTGTGTGGGGGGAGGCTCACACACACACAGGTGTCGTTCTCGTCCCTTGATCATGGTTCAAAATTACGACGTCTGTCGCCAACAGCCCCCACGCAGCTTTGGTCCGAGCCTAGGGATGTGGGAGGAAGGGAAGGAAGACTAGCCATATCCAAAACCAATTTATATATTGATCACACAATTAGCACAACACAACTTCAAGTAATTTTAAATAAGAGATGCGTCCAATTTAAGCAATATGTAGATAAATAACGAGGTACACGAAGTATGAGAAGACTTTAAATATCGACCCACTTATTTCAGGATCGAATCTACTTTCCTAATTATCTGAGCACTAATTAAACTCTAGTGACCAATCACCACTATAATTCTCTTTCACCTATCAAATATCTGAAATACACTATAAAATTGAATGATACCTGATCAATAGCAATCTATCCTATTTCTTCACTTCCTTTCCCTCCAGCTTGAATGCCTAGACTATACATAGCAGACCTAATTCGAATAATCAAGGTTTCTTCTTCAGAGAGTTGATTGTGAATAAAATATAGTTTAAAGGCCAAAGATTTTCCAACAGGACATTATTAATGGATGACGCGGATAGAGCCGTCACAGTGTGACATTAAAGTAACTTTGTCTCACTATTAACAAGAAAATGAGATTTCTTTTCTTATTATTTATATTTGAGACATATGATGCACATAAGGTATTAAATCGTCATTTTTTCCTAAGATAATAATAAACCTGTTAAAACAATTGTTTGCTGTTATATATTGGTAGTTTCTCTATTCCCTTTTATTGGTAAATTCCTTCAATATTTTCAGTGACGGTTATTTTTTATATTCCATAAGTGCATATAATTTTGTACTCTATCCTTCTAAGCCAACATGGCTCTTATAACAATGTTCAAATAGATGGCTTATAACAATATTCAATATTCAAATGCAACAATATTAATCAAATGAAATACATGGTAATAATATAATATTGTTTACTAGAATGCCGAAGTGATAGCAAATAAAATAATCTCCATGGAAACATTAAAATCAGAATTATAAGCAAGTTTCTAAAATATATCGATAAATTTATTCTTTTACTTATACATTCATAATATTGCTGTAAAATTCTCTGTAAAATACTTTCCATTATAAACTTTGAGCTATTGATCTCTGTATCTATAAACGTTGTTGCTCTTTCTTCTGTAAAAAGAAATTCTTTGAAATATGTTCCTTATTGTCCCCTTTTGGAAGCCCATTGAGAATATTCAGATTAAAATCATGTCTTTCAATTTGTTTTATAAAGATTAGAAAACCCATTCAAAACTGCAAGAAAAATAATTTTGTGGAAGTATTTGCTTATACTGTTAATATTTTACACGAATTGTTACTGGCTTGAAGGGTTCTTTTTAAAATTTTCGGCGCTTATAAATTTTTATTCATTTTAAATTTTTGAAAGAACTTAATAGCGAGATGATAACGGGAAAGATATTAGTGAGATAAACGGAATATTTAATATTATCTGATATTAACAAATAATGTAAGATTATAAATGTTGAAAGAATATCGATGTTATTAAAGAGTTAAAATTCGCAGTTGTAAAATAAAAAAGTTTTCTGTGTCGTTTGTAATAGTGGTTGTAATAGATTAAAATGAATACAGTGATTTTAATACGGGGAATTTGATTTTCGGTGAGTATAATGGAATAATAAAAATCTTTGCCAAATTTACGAAATTATGCATTTCTGGTTATTTTTTTTATGATATAAAGATCAGAAAAAAGGTTAAAGGCTGAAACTGTTTCATTATTCTTCAAAATATCTCTAAACATTTAATTTACTAACCTTATTCTTGAACATATTTTTTATGTTAAAAGTAAGATAAGTGATATTTATTGGCGAATGAGAAATCTCTCATTAAATCAATTTTTATTAGTCGGTTGTAATATTTTAAATCAAATTTAATTTCGGCGCTTCCTTTAACAATTTATAAAAAAGAATTGGTAATAATAATTTTTAAATTACTTAAAAATGCACAACTTCGCAAATTTTTCAAAACTAAATCATAGTTACCAGATTTACGCTCATTGCCATAAAAATTTGGGTACGAAAAAATAAGAGTTGAATTATTTATGAAATTTGTCATGGAGGTACATATCAGGCAGTTATGTAAATGATTAAAATGGCGTGATTACACATAGCGAAATGCCACAAAAAGACGTAGAGCTTCGTTCTCCTTGGAGTTCTCGAGGTAAGCAAAGCTTGTTTGCGTGTATTTTATCTGTTGCAGAGTGTCGCTTTTTGAATAGAGATGCCATTATGTCACCATCGGAGAAAACACGAGCAGTTGTCAGAGTTCGAGAGGGAAAAAATGGTAACCATGGAAACCGGAGTGACATCTTGGTGAGTAGTTCATCGCCAAGGCCCTTATATCTTTTCAATAAAGAGGTGTTGTGATCAGTGGTTTATCACACGACAACAAGGCTCAGCATACCCTCGACAGACCAGTAATCAAGAACATCGTCATGTAATACGACACGCACACGTAGTGTCAACTGTCTCATTGTCCGCCATCCATACACAGGAAACACTTTCAATACGAGCCTCTGCGTCATTCCGTATCATCGCAAAGCGCCTGGGTGAACGATAGTTGCTATTGCGGTACCCATTACGTGTACTGCCATTGACACTCACACATTGTCACTTCCGTTTGGAGTGGTGTGCGCTCGAAGGGATTGGACTGCAACCGAATTAAATCAGTCCGTCTTCAACGATGAATCCAGATTCAATTTGAGCAATGTGTACATGTATCCTATCTTAACACTTGGACAAGCCATGCCAGTCTGGCAGTCCAGAGGTATGTTTGTGATATTCTTCAGCGAGATATGTTGCTACTCATGGCAGAGTTCCCAGGGGTTAGAGTTCAACATAACAAAGCTCATATACACACAGCAAGGATTTCACAGGACTTTCTGCCTCAAATTTTCACCTTTCACTGGCCTGTAACGATCCCTAGATTTGTCGTTGATCGAACATATCTGGGATTATTTAGGACGACAAGTTAGACATCTTATGATTTGGTCGAATTAGAGGCACGTTTAAAGCAACTGTGGAATGAGATATCTCAGAACACCATAAGGGGCTTTTATGTCTCAATCCCCGATGGTACCACATCATGCATTCCTGCTAGAGGTGGTCCAGATGGTTACTACAATCTCAATTTATCTGCATTTTTTTCTAAAATAAATTATCATTTTGAATTTATTTTGTAACCATTAACTTACATGAGTTTTGTACTCGCGTATGTAAAATTTCGTTTCATTCTGACATCTCTGCCTTGGTGTTCTAATTTTTATGGTCATTTATGTACAGTTACTATTTCATCTCGCACCTAAAATCTTGCAAAATCTTTCACGTAAAAGTTTTACTTGGGTAAAAAAGGAAGAAGTCTCTTTACCTAATTTCTAATAAATAAATGGTAATTGAAATGTGTATACAAAGCTTAGAAAAATTATGAACACGTAAAAGAAATGTTTAACTTGATGTACAAAAATAAGATATTAACAATTATTTATCTACTTATCCTTTATTATTCTAATGGTATAGTAAACAATGAAAAAAAATTGCAATTATTTCGTTGAAAGTGTAATAAAAATTGTATGAAGTTATGCAATCATAATTATTGTAAATATTTGAATTAATATATATATCTGTATACATTATCATTAGTTTAATATATTATGATGTTATATGTATATTTATATACATACATATAAATATTTAACCTTAACCTTTTAGGAATAATATAATTAGAGCATTCAGACAAGGGTTAGTGCTATTATTAAGGTATTTGGATAGATTCGCCCAAATAATGCTTACTTAAACACTTTTCCTTTGATGTTTACAGATTATGCTGAATTTATTCAATAGAAAGCTTATAATAATATTGCAATTTTCTTCCAGTTGAGCCTTAAAATAATTCAATACGCATTCTATTATTTGCAATGTGCTTGCCCTATATTTGTACTGCTTAGCAGCATACATAATGATACATAGATTTTTCATAATGTATAATGGTAGTAGAAGTTAATACTTGTTCCCAGATCTATTGACAAGATTCTGATAGCAATAACTTAATCATTCACAAGGTACGTCAAAACGATATGTCTTATATCTCTCGCCAGTAAAAAGAAACCAAATGAAACTCTAGGGATCGTAGCAGGTTTATCAAATTCTGCACAATGTCTAGTAAAACATTAATCTATATAACGTCTGTCAGTTATCGCGTAAAGGATAAAGCGGTCATTTAGTTAAATAAGGAATATATACATGGATTATATAAATAATTTTTAAAATGTATTTTTCTCAAATCTCTCAGCTAGTTTACAATATCTTAACTCAAAGAAGTTAAAAACTATTCCTGTATATTGTGAATGAAAGTAGAATCAAGTTTGTTACTTATATGTTGATGTATCGACAATGGTGCCCAAAATTAAAGTTGAAAACAAAAAAAAGACGATGTCTCAAAAAATTACTTTAACCATTTATCAACCGATGGTACTGATAAGCACCACTCACTTTAAAATTACGTAGAATAACCATTTTTACGAATACTCTGACGATACTTAGCAGGAATATTCTTTGAAATCCACTCTTCCAAGATATATGGCAACACAGGTTCTATGGCGAGTATTTTAGAGGGGAAGGCGAATAGTTTTATAGCAGAAGTAGCGTTTTCATCTGACATTTTGATCGGATTGCGCAGAATGTCATTTTTGTTCCGAAAAAGTAGTTAATGTCAAAAGGTAAGTGTCTCATTATTATTATTATTTTTGTATTTGACTATTTATTTTAAGTTTTTTTTTTTAAATTACGCCCGCCTACGTCCTTTCAGACATTAGGCGTCAAGTGAACAGTGTATATAATTACTTTTGCAGGTGAATTACTTTTTGGTACTTACAAGTACAGACAGCACACTGGGTGTTGGAGTAAGAACTTAGTTTGTTTGTTTTTCGTCCGTGTGGCATATTGTTCTTTTTAGTAGTCTTGTAGAGTCATCACTATATTGCAATAGTTGTACGCTTTTTTTTATTTTTTTGGCATTTCTTTTTAGCTTGACTTATTTATTTTGCTTTTTTATTGTTTGGTTTTAACATTTTAAAAAAAAATTGAGCTTGTCTTTTTTTTTTTGCATCTAATTAAATAAAATATATATCCATATTCTTATTTCAAAAATTAACAGCATTTTAATTATTTCTTTATGAGAATCTCAGATTTAACAATAATATAGGAGATTTTTAAGGTGCTATTATTATTATTATTTCCTTTTCTTAGAATATTTAGAAAAAAGCAGGTCAATCTTCAAGAGGCTTTGGATTTATTACAGAATCAACCATCTGAAATCAGTGATGTACCGACAAATGATTTTTCAGAAGAAGAAGTCCCAGCAAATAATCTGCTGGAATTTTCGTTAGATTCTTAAAATGACGATCAAGAGACTGAACAAGACTCAAGGTGCAGTTGTTCATGTTAAGAATATACATCATTTATATTACCTGAAGATGCAGTGTTAAAAAAATATTCAATCGAAATCTCACTCAAAATGCACAACGCGTAATGTAAATAAAAATTGTTTCTTTGAAAATCATCAAATTAAATTCATGTGGAAAAGTTGTTTTAATGCGTATAAAAAAGTAAATAAATATTAAAAATTTAATAATCTTTAAAAATAGATATTTTGTGCTGTAAAATATCTGCTTATTTAGCATTTTTAAGGTTTAAAACTGCGTTAAGAAATCATTCCGTCTTTTTGTATTATAAGAATATTTTAGACTTTTGTGGACTGACGGTACTTTAAAGTACCAGTTTAATTAATTAGCTCTAACTTATTAAATTTCCCAAAGTTGAGTATATTATTTATGTATATCCTTTATTTTTCAATGTAGTGACTCAAAACAAATATTGCATGAAAAAAAATGCAGTAAATCATAATGCAATGCATTTATCATAATGCGATAGATAAAAGGTTAAATTCAAGAGATTTAGAACACATATATATCAGACTGCGAGGCGGAAAATTTGCTGTATAAACATAAGAAACATATATAAATATTAAAAAGAAATCCGCATGGGACGAATTTATGTATGCCAGTGCTTCTCAAACTATCAATATTTGCGACCCAATTTTCAATCATAATTTTCATCGCACCCCCCTCATACAAAACAATGTATTGAATGCAATAATAATGTACTTCAACGCTAAGGCTACAATGTAACTTTAATATTATAAACTGCAAATATTATCAATATATGTATTATATTTTGTATTTGGCAAGCCCACGGCAGACCCTAGTTGTTACTAAACTTGCTTTTAATTTAGTATTGACTAGCTGGTATACCCGTTCTTCGCCCGGGTGAATTAAAAAATTAAACAATACAGATTGAAGGACAATGAAGTTTTAATGAGTTAATTTTAAATGAATTTCAAATTAAACAAAAAAAAAAAAGCTTTTTGCATACCTCAGTTGAACAAAAAATATATCTTATTTGTTTAATTTTAAGTCCGTAGATCTAATAGTTGATAAAAGTGATTTTTTTTATTTATAACACCCCATAACTCTCTTGTAGGTCGATTTTTGAAAACAGCTTCCTCAGCTGATCTCTGCTCAGCAAAAGTAACACATTATTACACATTTTGTGTAATGAACTCTTAAAGTAGAGTAAATAATTTATATCTGGATGTGTAATAAATTAATATTATTTTCAATTGTATTTATTTTATGTTAAATTTGTAATTTTCGCAAGCAACGTCGTTCCTTACATTATAATGGTGATTCAATAGAAACATAGCGAAATGTTGGCAATAGACAAAGTTGACATAATTTTGGTGACCCTGTTGGTAACTTGGCAATTGATTGAATGGTGCAGAAGTTGATATGCTGTAACGCCACTTGGTGGGGAGCTGCAACAAAGAAGATAGCACAAAAATCGTCTCCATAAAAAATATATATACATGCCAACTATCATAGTCATCGGTTGAACGGTGTTGGAGTGATGCGACTTCATATATACAAACATCCATTTATGTATATATATGTATATATATATACATAAATGGATATATATATATATAAATAAATCAATTATTAAATACTTTTTGCCACACCGATACATTTATAAGTATTTTATATCAGTGTAAATATGTATTTTATTTTTTATCATGTCAGAATGTACTTTGTTTTGCTTCCTTTCGTCAAATTAATAATTATTTCAAATATTTATTTTGCACTTTTCAATATGCTCGCGCTCCCCACGTAGTGTTATCATGCTCCCCCCTCCACAGTTTGAGAAACACTACTATATGCCCTTGCACCTTATATTGGAATATGAAAATCACCAACCTTTAGCCACCCGTGACTGAGTAGCTGAACTATAGAGAATCGAAAAGTAGTATTCCGATGATATACATATATAAAAAAAGGACATTTTAATGTAAGACATAACTTCCCTACGAATTTGGAACCATCCACGCGCGTACATTGTACCAATGCTTTGCAGACAGATGAATATCAACACATGTTTCCATTTGAGGCAATATGTATGGTTAGACTAAAGCAAGGATGGCGAACCAATGGCATGTGTGCCAATGATGGCACGTCACACAATGTTTTGGGCACTCCACCTATCAAAACGGTTTGCATTTTAGTTTAAAATAATGAGCGAAGTTCACTATGAAGTATGTATTACGATCAAACGTGAATAATTAGTGGCGGTGTGGAGAGAGTTGACTCCTTTGTTATATTCTTTCCTTAGTAACGTCGGTCGCGGACTACGACTGCTAATGATGCATAGTAAATTTCACTGATACAACTGTATTTTTAAGTTTATTTGTGATATATTTACGTTTTTTAACCATTATTTAACATGGCTAGTTCAGAAAAAACTCAATAAGTACAAGATAGTAAGTGTAACAGAGAATTTCTAAACTGGCGGACCGAGAGAAACATGGAATGATTAATAAAGGCGACAAAGAGGTGAATGTTTTAAAGTTCTGGAACAGTTGTATGTGGAACATCATCCGTAAAACGGATTCCAGACACATTTAAGTATCTGAAGCAGCTGGCTCATGCTATTTGAATCATAACTCCAATTAAGCATGCATTCTGCTAAAAGTAACATCTTACAATCCTAATATGTTATTTATCATCTAATCTGCAGCAACAGAAGTCACACTGATGTTATTTTAATTTGAATTACACGTATAATTAAAACATTTACATACAGAGCAAAATGCATTTTTTTGTGGTAAATAAAGATCTTTGAGTTGTTAGTATTTAGCTTTATTATTTTCCCATAATCACAAGTCAAAATTATTTGAAGGCATATGTCTATGCCTCATTAAACATTTCCTTAGAAAAAATGGCACGTTGATCCATAAAGGTTCACCAGCCCTCGACTGAAAGAAGTAATTGGTCAGAACGTAAATTCGTTGGATCTTGAGACAAAAACCATGATTTTATCTGAAGATTTTGGCAGGAATGGGTGAATAATGTATTCAGCAAGCATAAAAAAAGTAACAATTGACCGATAGATCCGACAGAATACAAGGATAAAGCTATTTATTGATAGGCGCTTATTGATCCTGATATGGCTTTTTCAATAATTAGATGTGCAGACGAGGCAATGATTATCGATAAGTAGCTCAGTAAACAAAAACTGTATCACGAAGTTAATTAGACTGACTTTTCCTCCCATTTGCGGACTGCCAAGCATGTTTTTAGTGGTTTTGCTTTCATTCAACAAGGAATCTAAAGAACTAGATTATATGGTTTACAGCGATGAGTTTCACTTCGAATCGGACCGTTATGACTAGTGAATATTTATCTGTGAACTTCCAGGATAGCTATGAGATCAGTAAATGACTGTCGTCGTCTACACAGGCAGTAGTAATGAAATGGAGTGCTATTTCCTTTGATAACCTTGAAACTGCGTTTCTCAAACTGTGGGAAGCGTATTTTAGCCCTAAGTGAGAGGCGCGAGAATATCGAAAAAAAATTACTTAAAAAAATTATTACTTTACCGAAAGAAAGCAGAACAAAATACATTCTGTACTATGAAAATTAACATAATACTTATGATATTACTAAAAAGTAACTTAAAATATTTATGAATTGAAAATAACATATGCAAAACTTAATACATTATTCATAATTTTCAGGGTTTTTAAATAAGGTCGTACGCACTGTAACTTAAGCGTCAAAGTATATAATTATTGCATTCAATGCATTTCATTATATGGGAGGGGACACGATGAAAATTATGATTGAAAATTGAGTTGCTAATATTGAACGTTTGAGAAACACAACCTTAAATTTTTGTCTGTCACCAGTGACACCCTTACACCACTACGTCACATCGATTAGACTCCATGTCCCATAGAATATCGTCATTAATCCCTATCCATTCCATTCACGATACCTAGAGCTTTCATTTCAACAGTACCCGGTTTCTCAAAGCACTCCTTTCTACTGTTTGTCTCCTTGCTTCTTCAATGCATCTCTCGATGATTTGATCACTACATCTCTTTTTCCAATAGAGTATGTTTGAGTTCTAATAAACAAGCACCTCTATCTATATCTTTAGATCACCAATTGAAGTGTGTATACCAAGAAATCACACAGTAGAGCATCTGGTAACTCTGTGAGAGAATGTGCAACTGGATAACAGATTACATTAGGGCAAGAGCGGACCAGTGGATTATGGAATTTTTTTTTTATTTTGTTCTTGTAGTTGTATTTTTCAAATAAATCCTTCATTTCTTTATGATGCATTTAGTGCTTCGTTTTAAATTCAAGGACGTAGTATCTACCATTTTTTTGGTGTAGTTTAGACAAAATTAGCTATTGTGCCGTACACCAATACACTCATTCACAGTCATTTTTCATCTAATTCAAATAAATTCTTCTTGAGGAGTTGACTTTTATAAAAGAACATAGTCATAAGGATATTTTCCTGAAAGACAGTACAAATATATCCCATAAGTTTTCAATTTACAACAGAAACTTTTTGGTGAAAAACAAAATAATGTCCATTCCAAGCCATAAAAACGCCGAAAGTACAATAAGAGTATTATTTTCGTGGATGTGGAGTTAAAATTATTTTTTTAGTGTTGTAAAAAAAGGTGTTCCGTACAAATTTGAGAAACAACAACAAAAAGCCCCCAGCAGATATAAAAAAAAATAAGAAATTTTAAAAAAATACAGTTTATCATCTATGGGATTATTCTGTGAACATTTCTATCCTGATAAGATGTAGAGGAGCCTAAGGATTATTTGTTAAAAAGTAGCGGGGTTTGTTCGGTTTGAAATATAAATGAACCTTAAAAACAGTTTTACAGAAAAGAAAGTCATGCCTTACAAAAGAAGATCCAATTTTTTTTAGATTCGGTAACATTTTATGGCTATATATTATTAAACTGTCAGTGAAACTCGACTTATTTTACTAAGATAAAAGTTTTCAATCCTTTTATGAGTTTGAGGAAGAACATTTTTGCTACAAAAAGCAATAAACTACTCAGACATGGTTCTTTGAAAAAACAGTGGGTTATAATTTTTAGTTAGACTCTGGTCCTTTTTTCATTATTCTCTCTCTCTTTTAGTACACAATAAAAACTATATCATGCATCAATCCAGAGAAGTAGATTCAAAATTGCTTAAAAATATATGTATAGTAGTATGCCAAATTTTGAAACTATTGGATTTTTTAAAGTGAAATACTTTTCTTTTTTTCTTTAAGGAATTTGAAAATATATTTTAGAGGTTCCTTATCATATTTTCCTCTCGTTCGAAATGAAACTCTATTTTTGGAAAGTCTTCACGGGAATTTCGTGTGGAAGTGGAGTGATAAGTCAACTCAAATATCATCTTTACTTCACCATGGTTCAGAGTTACGAGGTCTGTTGCCAGTAACTCTCACGCGGCGGCTAAATGCGCTGTTAAAATAAACATCTAATTACCTTTTAGAAATAAAAATTTAATTTTAGTCAAGAGTTACAAAATAATATATTGAATTACAGTCATTTTATGCTCATAAAGAAATTTTTACTTATTCTATAATACAACTCTTAAGGCACAACTATCAATGCGCTATTTACCTGCCATAAAACCCAGTGACATATAGTCATTTCTTATAAATCTTTCTTATTCATAAAATTAAGCAGATTTTTTTTTTATGCGATTTTATAAAACTGCTAGAATATGAGTAATCTTTCGTCAAACAAGTTATTCTCAATTTTTCGCAATCAAATTTAAATAAATGCCAAAGAATTCTTACAAATAAAATGAGAATTTATTTTTGGTTGTAAAAATGTTACACTTGCTTAATATTAGCATTCCTTAATAAAATGAATTGAAAGAAACATTATAATGTCAATAAAAGAGGAATTAATTATTGATCACATTAGCTAATTGATGAGGGTAAATCGTAAGCTATTTGTGGTAGACCTAATAAATTAATATAGTGTCAAATGTGAGAATGAGACCTGAAATGGCACGTCACTTACCTAATTTCACCGTCACTACTAATGGAACCTTTTAGGCTTTAATTTATCTAGCAGTAGTACGGAATATTCCCTCTCTACACACACATACACAGGGATACACAAGAAGGGTTAAGCCCTACACATGGTAATATTGGTGCCGAGGAAAATGTAGAACTTGTCCTTCTTTTGTGTTCCAAATTTGCCAGAGAACGAAAGTTCTAAAACTGGCTTTCAAGGGACTTAATATAAATTGGTCTCCGAATCTTCACCAACTTATTTCCACCAGAAGTGCTTTTAAAAAGTTCTCTGAATTTGTTGTAAATATTTGTAATCCTTCATAAACACAATTTTTTTCCCTTCATTCCTTTGTATTGTGTTATTAATACTTACTTCTGTGAGCCCCATGTGACACTTTGTGGTGCACGGGGTCTTATAACTGTTTTCAACAGTAATAATTAAAAAAAACCTACATAGATAAACAAATTTTGGATTTTTACCACAAAAACACGAACATTTTCTCCTCATAGTATAAATAATAATTAATACTCATGAGAATTTAAATGTTGCCATATCAAATCATACTGCCAAATAAAGACGAGTGGCAGTGTTTTTCCTCTATTGGCTGCATATCACAACATTTCAGAACCTTTCACATATACACAAAGACTATTCCTCAAGCAAAGGAATCTTAGAAAAAACGTGCGAGTACATGCTCACACCTACTTTCAAGCATCAGTGAAGATCTCAATAGCATTTTGGAGAGATGTAAAATGAATAAACATATAGATACTCAAATTTTTTAAAGTAATGAAATCATATAAGAAGCTACGCAATCGAAGATATTTGTACGAATTATTATTAATCTTGAGCACTCGAATCTTCAGTAAAATGATCATCACTCCAGGCCTTCGACATCAATTTAATTTACAGGATAATGCAATGTGTATTACATGTAATTGTATAAATAATTTGGATCACATCATATTAAACTGTAGCAGATACACAAGACATCGTAATAACCTCTGGCTTATTCTCCGTATTGATCCACATTCCACTTCACGTTTAAAGATGTTTTGGAAAGAGCAATGAATAACAAATCAACATTTAGAGCCATTTTAAAGGGAATGAAATTTTTTAGTATCTACTAAACTATTCGGCTTTTTCTTACCTTTCCTTTTTTTTTTTTTTTTTTTTTTTTTGAGGGATCATAGCCTGTGTTGCTCTATATTCCCTTAAACCTTTTTAATCAATCAATCCATATAGTATGGTTATTACCCACCCATTTTGCCGGGTATTTCATGATGTTACATGATTATATATATTACTTATATAAGTCATTGATATCTAGTTTTAAGCATTAAGCTTTCCATGGTATTGAAAAACGTATTCTTTTAGCCCTTGACTCTAGATTTAAAAAGAGAACAGAAAAATAAAACTACTTTGATCTTTTATGACTTCCTCGAAGTTGATTTCTGCAAAACCACTTTTTAGGTTATCTGTACTTAAGAAATATTTTTGCTAAATTTTAAATCTCTAGGTCAGTATTTCTCAAACTGTGGGGCGCACCCCCCTGGGGGGGCATGATAACCCTACAAGGAGGGCGCGAACATATTGAAAAGTCGGAGATAAAAAATATTTAAAAAATTATTAATTTACTGAATGCAAACAAATAAAAAATAAAATACACATTTACATTGATATAATACTCTTATAAATATATCAGTACTGCGCAATGAATTTCATAATTAATTAAACAATTCTAAGTTAAAAAACAGTTTAATAATTACCAGAGTTCCCATATGCTTGTCACATATATAATTAAAAACAAAAATTAACACTTATCTTGATAATGTATACGGTTTATAAATAATTCCTTAAAAGCCGATTAAAAATTACGCGATTCGCTCCCCAATGAAGTTAATACGCTTACATCCGCTCACCTACGCTTAACACCTAAGTGAGCGTATCTGGTGTATTGGGGGGGGGGGCCCCCGGAATAAATAATCTAATCCTCTGAGATAAGTAAATCCTTCCGAACACTGTCAAGGTCATTTATTGCATTCCAAGGCCTTAGGAATAGTTTTATGGATAGCAATGCACAGAAAATATCATACTTTGGAAAGACGTATATATACGTCCAGGACAATTAACACACTGGCTGAGTGAGACGTTTATATACGTCGGTGGCACTTAAGAGGTTAAAGTCCTACTGTAGGCTTAGCTTCAAAGCTTATTGAATTAGCTTATTGAATTCACACAATACATTGCTTAGCTGATTGAATTCAATACATTGTTATTGTATGGAGGGGGGTGCGAAGAAAATAATGATTGAATATTGGGTTGCAAATATTGAAAGTTTGAGAGGCTCTGATCTAAGTGTAGTGGACTTTTTTTGTCTTTAAGCCCTCGCCACTCCCGTTGGATTACTGCAAAGCCCATTCTTATCGGATTTCTGCTTGAAAAAAAGAAACATTCCCACAAAATTTCGAGTGTGTACGATTAACAGTTCAAAAGCAGGGATTTTTATCTATAATGCCTTCGAAACCCCATCTAAGAATCAATTTTGAAAAATGTTTCCCTCATTGATCTCTGCTCAACAAAGGAAACGTATTTGCCAAATTTCAACTCTGCACCTCCAATAGTTCAGAAACAGGAACATTTGTCTATAATGCCCCTCCTCCCCCGCACCCTTGCTTGTGGATCCGATTTCCAGAAACCTCGCGCGCGCGCGCGTTCTTAGTCAATATCTACTCCCTAATATAATGTTTGCTAAATGTCAAGTCTGTAAGACAAAAAGTTGAAAAGCAAAAACTTTTGTCTATGTCACCCCAGCCAATCCCTCGTGTATCGATTTTCTCATAACACCTTCTTAGCATTTCTCTACTTAACAAAGGAGACATGCGTAACAAATTCCAAGTCAATATGACAAATAGTTCCAAAAAGAAGAGCTTTTGTCTATAATGTTCCCGTGATCATCCTCGGGGGTTTGATTTATGCATATCTCTAATTAGCGCGAAATAAACTTAAACACCAAACTTCAAGAATTGTGGTCTAATTCTTCTAAAACGAGAATTATTCTTTTTATTTGTAACACTGCTGAAAATCACCACAAACCCCTTTGAGTGTTGATTTTCACAAAACCCGTTCTTAGCGGATCTCTACTCAACAAGAATAATAACTTAACGCATTGGGGGGGGGCAATATCCCATGAGGGCCAAGACCTACTGTGCCCATATCAGTATAGGTGACCTTGGGTCCTGAGGTGCATGAGCAGATGTTCCGATCAGGTGGTCAGTCCTACGCGAAAGTCCTAGTGTAAAGTTCCAAAGCAAGCTTGATACTCATTTATCAACCCACTGAAAGGATGAAAGGCTGAGTCCACCTTGCTCAGCACAGGGTTTGAACCTCGGATCTGTGGTGTGGAAGTTCGATCCACACTATCACTCACACACTCAGTTTCCGACAAAAGCAATATGTTTGTTAAATTTCAAATCTGTAGGGTCTAATAGAGCAAAAACCAGATTTTTTTAACCCCATCCCAAACCCCTTTGGGGTCGATTTCTCCAAAATGCATTGTCAACGAATATGTACACAATAAAAGAATTGTGCCAACCAAGTTTGTTGGTTTTATTTCCAAGTAGTTCCGGTTTCCTCGTGATGATTGAATGAGTCGCTTTTTTGGCCTTTATATGCAGATTTCTCGCTTTCCTGAACAAATACTGCTGTTGTTTTTTCTTAAGCCCCCTGATCTCGACTGTGCCAGATCTAGACCCACGAAGAAGTCAGGTGAGTCCCATCTCTCTTCCCCCAACCTCACGAGAGGACTTGCTGCTCGTGAGAGCTACTTAGAGTACCCTCATGCCGCAAAGGCACTATACATTTACAAACATCAATGACTTCTCCGGGATTCAAACCCAGGTCCTACGGCACAGCAGCCAGCGCCACTAACCACTATACCGGAAGAGCGACGGACAAATACTTGTTTACAAAATTGCAAAATGTGTACGAAGTATAGTTTTTCAGTGTCTATTAGTAATAGGGGCTGTGTTTTTCTTAAAGAACGATAGGGTTTAATATACACTGATTGAATGAAGCATGTTGTAATTTCCTTTCCTTTTATTTGTCTTAGTTTCCTGTTGTTAAGTATAAAAACAATATATAAGATTTTATATCGTTATAAAGCATCTTCTTTGTACACCACAGAATCTTGACTTGCTAACCTTTAAAAAGTTGACACTGCATTTTTTTTCAAGTAGAAAGCTTGTGGAGTACTTTGAAATTCCTTCAAAATTTTCTTAGCTTCGAGGAAAAAGAGTTATGAAAAAAATCCAGATAATCTCAAAATTTTATTCAACACAATTAAGTTAATATAGGAAAAAGGAATAATATATATATATATAATATTACGTATTCAAAAATACTCGTATTAATATATATATTAATACTTATTTTTGAATATGTATTTTTGTCAAATCTCTTCATGTGTATCAATACATATAGACACTTTAAATATTTCTCAATGATGCTTTTATTAATCCAGTATTAAAGTAGTATATAATTCTATGTATATTATTTTTGCGTTTAATATCATACTAAAAATATTGTATACAATATATTTCACTGAGTTCATTGTACTTTTTAACATTGTCTTTAATTTATCATTTAAAAACTATTAATAAATTAAAGGTAAGGCCTTTTACCAGATAATCTCTCACTTAATTCGCGCCATGAAATAATCAATGTTACTACCGATATTATTACTGTAACCGTATCGATATAATATCGATAAAACTATCCATATATATTGAGCAAACTGTTTATATAGAGCTGTCAAGAGTAAAACAACATTATTAAAAACCTGTCTTGTGAAACTAGAAAGTTAAGATCGTTGAAATATATATATATATCTCATTTTTTTTTCTTAACTATTCCCTCCCACGCATTCTTCTTCTGACTACTCCCGGCAGGGGATAGGAAAACTTCGAACGAACTCTTCCAAAGCTCAGATGATACCAATGATTCAGTGAGAACACATCTCGTTCGCTGCTGCTCTTCGCTTACGGAACTTTTTTACCGGAGTTTTGGAATGGTGAACTTTCCAGGAAAAGATACAAAAGGAAACCTTTGTTTCATACATATTGTCATACAAATCCTAAATTGTAGATTTTGAGAATTGTAGGAAAAGTACACACATTGGAGAAATATATAAAATTAGTTGAGGAAGTGAAACTTTTCTGTTAGCTTAAGAAAACAGCAGTGAAAATGAAACGTGAGTAAGAAACTGATTTTTATTTTGGTTTTTTACATTTGTAATAGAGATTTTTTTTTTTTTTGTTAATTTAAAAAAACATTTCATAGGTTTAGTGATTTATCTATGGTTTTATATAGGTATATTTACTTAGTAATTGTACAATATGACTAAATGTTCGAAAATGAAATTTTAGTAGAAAATTGAGAGTAGATTTGATAGTAGTATATTTTTGAAAATTACTAAAATTATAATTTTTTTAGATGCTTTTCTCTCATCTTCGAATAATTAAGAAATTGATGCAAACATTTAAATAAATATATATGGGATTGTTATTTTGTTTTATTGAAACGTAAAAATACCGTTAATATCCATTTTTTTAAATTTTTAAATGCAAATAATATACATTCAAGGTATATTCATTACTGCTGATATACGCTTTTTATTCAGGAAGAAAAAACTCTATTCTGCATAGAGTGAATCAATCATTATTAAACATTATTTCTAAATAAAATGTTTTTTTTTCGTATGAAACTAATTTACTTTTCAGAAAATTAATTGCATGCATTGCAATTTTTTAATAATGTTACTTTAAAAAAGTTGTTTTTAATGCAAAGAAGACTTGAATTGCCCTACTGAATTATTATTTAAACTTCAAATTGCTAAAATTAGAAAGTATATTGATTTCGTGCGTTTTTATATAATCCATAAAATTAAATGATGTTTGAATTTTTTTAAAAAATTTCGCACGATATCTTCTTTTGAACTCCTATTCTCCAAAGCACACAGTTCTACAAAATATCTTTTATTATTTATGAAGTTTAATTTTACTCAATAAAATAGTAAGAATTTATTTAATCAAAGAAGTTCTAAATCGAGTGGTGTTGTGTTGTTTTAGACGAAAAAATGTTAAACCAAAGTATATTTTATTGTATTAGATTTTATTATCATCTGACATTTTTTGTTAATGCATTTTTATAAAAACTATCGACGCGTTCGAGTTCTTAAATATATATGTATAACACCACGGAGAATGGTATTATTTATTCCATGTTGAGGTGATTTATTTCAGACTGTTGAATGGAGAAGGCATAGAGTTTTCACACACACACACACACAATTCCCCCTTATTTTCCAAGGAAGACATTCAAATGATTAACAATAAACACACACACATAGCTAACGATGATCAACAGTCACATAACAGTTTCATTGAGCAACAGCAATGCTCATTTGTTGCAAATAAGGAGACAAATAGAGGGAGTTTTCAGTCTTGGCTATTTATATGAAGCGGCAACAGGAAGTCTTGCAAATCTGCGTGACTTCCAAAGACGATGACAAGGATTGGTGGAAAGTTATCGTTTTGATAATTTCTGATGTAATCTTACTTATAAAAATGCAAGCTGTTAACTTTAAAGAAATACGATTACTATTAAATCCCGTCAGGTGGGCAAGCAATAAATATTTACACACGAGTTTAAAAGGCGAGAGACATTACAAATCAAAATGTTATTCAGGATGTAAATAAAGGGAATAATTACATTCATAAGTAATAATTTTGGTTAATTTTCTCTTGAGGGTTTTCAATCCACAATGTTCCTGAGCCTTCTAAGACTTGGCGTAATAATAAATTTCTCTCTATGTTACCCCCCTAACGGGATATAATCACAAACTTATATCTTCAAAACTGAAAGGTCAACGTTTTTAAATGAAAAATTACTCAATCTAATATCATCCGAGTATCCGTATTAATCAGCAAAACCCTTACCGGGAATCATATGATTATAAAACTTTCGGTTGTCCATCAATATAAATAGATGGAGATTTCAGGATAACAAAGGTAGCTTTTTGCGGTTTGCATGTAAAGCGCGTGTTTTAATGTCTTGCTTTGTGTGTTGCTATTTGCGTTATGTTTGTGAGGGTCTTTTTCTACATAAACCAATAAAATGAAAATGTATGAAGCCTTATCAATCCCTTCAACGAATTCATGAAATCGTCTTATTTCATTTAAAAATGACACAGTTTCAAAAGACTTATGTTATATATATATATAGCCTTATTGAATACATTTTCTACATTGAAAAATTTCCTAATGAAAATTGCCCAAATAACAGCTTTTTCTCCCCAACTCTCTCTACAACACACATATTTTACCACTATTTACGTCAAAATATTTTCAGTAGCTTCTGTCAAGGTTCAAGTAATCCTGATAATTAATGTGACAACATTTCCTTACGACCAAATATCATGTGCTACGAGACTATTGCGGAAGTCATAGCTGAGCAAGTTGTGATATTAAAGGGATACTTCTTAATGAGCAGTGAGATCGTAATTCCGCCACAGCTAAGTACCGTGAGATAGTA
>BMAV01020395.1:263008-299399 GCA_019973955.1 Trichonephila inaurata madagascariensis | reverse complement strand
TGCACTATCAACTTAATATATGTACTCATATCTATACACAATGTACAGTGCGATGACGTATTTCTCAAATTGACACCTGGTTTCATGCATTTATATACAGTCTCTTTCGAAGACGTCTAGTTGGCTGTAAAGTATTCGACAGCATCGTAACCATGTTATTAGTTGTGTGTTTGTCTCAAATCAATTTTGATCTCCGCAATAATAATTGACATAGTCCACAATTTTATACTTTTTATCCGTGTAAAATGTGTACACAGTAGTGTAGTAGAAACGTACGCTATATATATATGACCAAAGCTAATATTTTTTTTGAAATAAAATTAAATCTTTTGCATAACATTCAAAAATGTATTTGAATTTTAAATTTCAAGATGATAAAATGGATTTTAGAGATTCCTCTTGTTTTATACAAAGGAAAATATTTATACAATGCATCACAATTATACAGGGTGTTTATAAATGAATATCGGAGTTTTACAGCTTTAAAGTATTTATTACATATAAATTATAAGTATAACTCATACATCGAATGAAAGACCAACTGAAACAGTTTTATTTGCTGGCATGTATGCACATGCTCGCGAAACGTATGTAATTTTTTTCTCCTTCCCCGCCTATCAGCGCGCTAGTAGAAAAATGGCGACTAGTGAACAGTAAACGTTTTGTGCTTCTAGTTTGCAGAGATAGAATCTACTATTACTGTGCAACGAGCGTTCCGGTGGACAACTCAGTAGACATATGAGCACTCATAATGCGCACATCTGGAGCTTAGAAATCCTCACAACGTGCTAGAATTGCAACGAGACATCTAAATTGAATGTTTTGTGTGCCTTTTATGAGCCTTTCGGTTTCGGAGAACCAACTGTAATTGTTTCTGCCTTCTTGTAGTAACTATGGCTATTTCCTCAATTGAAAGAAAGTGAACCAGATAACTTCATTTGGCACTTCACTGGTACGTGAATTGGTGCACCAGTGGTACGTGGTCAATACGGGATTGACTGAACATCACTGTACCCGACCAATGGATTAGACGCAAAGGGCCTCATGATAAAGCTTGTTTTGCATGGCCTCCGCGTTCACCCGATTTGACGCCATGCGATTTTTATCTGTGGGGGGGGGGTCATTAAGGATTGTATGAAAGTACCTTTGCTACCAGCTGACCTTCCAGACTTAGAATCAGGATTGAAGCAGATGATACAAGAATTACCTCAGACACACTAAACAAAGTTGGGGCTGAACTCACCTAACGACTTGATGTGTGCCGTGTGACGAATGGGGCTCACATTGAACATTTGTAAGTTTGCAGGTAAAACTGTTTCAGTTTCTCTTTTACTGGCTGTATGAATTGCACGTGTAAGTTATATGTAATAAGCGTTAAAACTCCGATATTCATTTAGTAACACCCGGTATAACATGAAATACAAAGTAAAAGGGATTTGGTGTTCAAAAAGTCATCCTACTCTGCTTGCTGAAAATGAAAATTGATGTATATAAAAAGGAAAGTCATTAAGTAAGTCACAAAATGTAGTAAAAATATAATTTAATATGATAATCACTCGTAAACATTATTCATTATTAACCATAATATCCAGGAACGTTGATGCACTTATTCCATCGTTTTATCAGAGCCCTAATTCCAGGTGCAAAATAATATTTGGGTTGCTGGGTGAACCGCAGTAAGCCTTTATATTGAACATTGCCGTCATTTGCAAATTATTTGCCTCCAAGATGTTTTTTCTGTGGACCAAACAAATGGAAGCAAATGCCCATTCGATTTTTTTGTGGTCCTCGGTTAGTTGCCGGGGGACCCAAGGTGCGTACACTTTTCAGAAATTCAAACTACCATGCATTATGTTGTATGCTAAGGCATGAGAATATCCTATTACCATGCAATGCTGTTAATTGTTTCTCTTTGATCAGCCCGAATCAATACTTCTTTCTGTTGCCCAGTTAATTTTGTCACAATCAAAACTGGAAGTCCGCTTCAATCATCATCAACAATTTTGAAACAGCCTTGCGAAAACTTCTTCACCCAATTGTACACTGCTTTACGTCTTAAGAACTTCTTTCTACAAACAGGTAATATTTCTTTATTAATATTTTTTTCATTCATATCCTTTCTCATACAAATATCGGATCATAGCACGCTGATCTTCTACTATACAGTCATTCAACACCATCGCCATTTTTGAAATTGCATTCCGTATGCGTGTGAAGACTACCTACTCAATACGAATAGAATATCATAAAGCTCCATGCGGCTGCAATCTATCACCATTATTTGAAGATATATGTTTATACTTTAAAATCTATCATATGCATTTGAGACTGTCTTAATGACTTACCCTTGTAAATATATATATACAGACAGTGAAATACGTTTAACGCGAAAATGCTTAAGACAAAATATAAGGGTTACATGAAATAATACAACGGTCCCGACAAACCGAT
This sequence comes from Trichonephila inaurata madagascariensis, assembly GCA_019973955.1. Taxonomy (NCBI): domain Eukaryota; kingdom Metazoa; phylum Arthropoda; class Arachnida; order Araneae; family Nephilidae; genus Trichonephila; species Trichonephila inaurata. The sequence goes on along the minus strand of BMAV01020395.1, from coordinate 296,948 downwards.
TAGAGTGTATTTTCATGCATTTTTTCTCTTAACGCAAAACGAAAATCGCTTAACATGAAAAAGTTTCCCTTCTGGAATGAACAAAATACGGAAAACACTAACCGGATCGGACTATCCTGTTGTATTATCGGAAGTATGCATTGCAATAGATGATGCTATTCAGTGTACAGCCTACATTAAGGCAGACACAGGTATTTTGAAGATTGTTCAAAGTTAAAAAAAACTGATGCAGTTCTGATGACGAAAATAAAATGAATAATGCAGCTTCTGTTCCCACATCATCCGCATTGACGAACATCATGAAAAGTATGCGCAGTTATTTAGACGTCTATTCCAATGTCAAAATAAATAACAAAACTGACCACATCGTACAATTTGTTGACAATTTATCGTTAAAAAGATAATTCAAAGGAAAATATAAGATTATTTTCAAAAATCTCAATAAATGTTTTATTTACAAATAACTTGAAAACTTCGAATGTGAAATTTCTTTAAATTCTTGTGATTATTTTTGTTTCATTGTTTTTTATTAAATGCACTCATAAATGCATATCTATGTAAGCAAAATAAGTTCAAATAAAGTTTATATACATATACAATAACTACTATGAACCACACTTAGTGATTAAATAAAACAAGAAACTTTAGATTTGATTTAGGTATGTGCTTATTTGCATTGCTTCAACATATTATCGTGGCAGCGGTAGACGAGTGGTCAAGGTATTGGATCGTGGCTGACCTTGTCACGAGCTCAAGACCAGTACCACTAAAGACCCAACGTGTAGGGAAGCGATGCACTTTAAATCTGTTGAGAGCTGAAACGTCCTCCCGTTGGTGTGGTTTGGTAATTAGGAAAGGGGGGGAGTGCCAGCTCACACACACACACACACACACACACAGGTGTCATCCATGTCACTTGACCATGGTTCAAAATTACGTGGTCCGTCGCCAAAAGCACTCGTGTAGTGAAGTTAATATTCACTCACTCACTTCACATATTATCAAAATTTACCTAACGTATCAACAATTATGGACGTTTGTTGAATTGTTTGTCAATTATCGATCACACCTGTTCGAAGTGTTACGTATCAAAAGAATAGGAAGGAGATGGCCACAGTTGTCATCTCGCGATCAGCGTTGTTGAGTCGCGTGTTCGAATACTAGTGACATTGAAGACCGCTATGTAAATGAGCTGACTCACGTTAAATCTAATCAGGCTTAGATTCCTTCCATTGGCTCGGTGCGGAGAGATAGAGAGGATGTGCCAATTCAGGTTCCATCCTCATCACTCGACAGGGGCTTAAAATTGTGAAGTGTGCCTTCATTAACTTTTGTGTAACTTTAGAGTGTGATGTAAATTAAAATCAAGTTGATTCACAAATATTAGATACTTTATTCATGGAATTGCATTTTGGATGCCATATGTATACAATTTATGTGAAGTCTTAAGTATCCTTTCAACTTTCGAATTTAGTTTCAATTTTTCAATTCAAACTATTATCTCACACTCTCTATATTTTTATTTATTTATTTTCGTGGAATTTTCAATCCTTAATAAAATACATTTTAAAGCGCTCAGTTGAGCTGTAATTTTCTATACATGATTAATTTGGATGACAATACAGTAATTTAATTATAATTTATATAAGTTAATTGATTAAAACTAACTAATCAAAGAATTGCAAATACAGCCACGTTGGCATCATTTTTGGCGAATAAGCGACCCTTTTGGCAACTTGAGTGAAAATTTAAGTTTTATTTTTCACATTTTAAAGCACTCATTTGAGCTGAAATTTTCTATAAACTATTGTTTCTGGTAAAAATACGATAATTTAATTATAATGAATTAAAATTAATTGACTGAAACTAATTATTTAAAGAATTACAGATACAGCCACGTTGGTTTCATTTTTAGCGATTTGGGTCAAAAGTTTACATTTTTTTTTTCTCACGTGTTAAAGCATTCAGTTGAACTGAAATTTTATATACACGATTGTTTTGAATGACAATACTATACTTTAATGATAATTAATAAAAATTAATTATCACTTAATGTTGGGATTCTGTCCTATGTATATACATATTTACACACACATTAATTGTAACTATTTAATAAAAAGTAGCTATAATAAAATTTTTCTTTGTTGATTTAAGTATGAATTAACTTAATCTTTTTTTTATATTACTTGTAAATAGTAGTTTAGACAATAAATATGTATAAGAGTTACTCTTTTATAAAATTACTTTTATATGACACAGAGTGTGAGTTATAGAAATGTCACACTCTCTCTCTATAAAGCAACACTAGTCCTTTGGATGGCAGACCTCGTAATTTTTAATCTCGATCAAGTGAGGAGGACGATACCTGAGTTCGCAGCCCCTCTCCTAACTACAACAACGGGAGGACATTTGGCCTCAACATTTTCAACGTGCATCGGCTAACTCAACACGGCAGGCCTTCTGTAGCATCCGGGTTCGAACCAGTGACATTCCGAACACGAATTCGGGAACAAAACCATTAGGCTAGCGTTTCTGAAACTTGGGGGCGTGATAGCTCTACGAGGGGGCGCGAGCATATTGAAAAGTGGAAAAAAATTATTTCTTTTGAAAATTACTAATTTACTGAAAGTAAAAACAACAACATACATTCTGATCTGACATAATAAAAATAAAATACACATTTACACTGATATAATACACTTATAAATGTATCAGTACTGCACAATGTATATTTTATAATTAATTTAACAATACTAATTTAAAACCAAGTAAATAATTACCAGTGATTACATGGTTTTATCATATATAAAATTATATACAAAAATCAATACTCTTATCTTGATAATTTGTATGGTTTATAATTAATCNGTATCAGTACTGCACAATGTATTTTATAAATAATTTAACAATACTAATTTAAGACCAAGTAAATAATTACCAGTGTCTACATGGTTTTATCATATATAAAATTATATACAAAAAATAATACTTATCTTGATATCAAAAATAATACTTATCTTGTATGGTTTATAGTTAGTCCCTTAACTGTGTCGATTAAAAGTTACGCGATTCGCTCCCCAATGCCACCGTTTTTCACGTAGGCGTGCGTAAGGAATAAGTAAATACTTCGCAAACACTGTCAAGGTAAAAAAAAAGGTTCTTTTATTGCATTCCAAAGCCTTCTGAATAATTTTAGGGAGAGCAGTGCACAGATACGGTCGCACTTTGGACAGACGTATAAGTACGTCGGGGAAAATAACACTTTAGCTGTGTGAGACGTTTATATACGCCGTTAGCACTTAAGAGGTATAAGTCGTATTGTAGGTTTAGCATCAAAGTATAGTATTATTGAATTCAACACATTGTTATTGTATGGAGGGGGCACGATGAAAATTATGATTCAATATTGGGTCGAAAACATTGAAAGTTTGAGAAGCACTGTATTAAGCAACCACTGCTACTTATATGTCACAGAAATTCATGTCAAAGTCTTTGTGTACAATGTTCCTTTTCAAAAATATCAACTATTTCTGAATGTTAAAAGAAATTGTATTTGTTTGCTTTAAATATTTTCAACTTTGCTATTGAAATATTGGTAACATATTGTGGAACCTTTTGAAAATATTATGTATTAAAGGACATTTTTTAAAAAGTTATTCACGAAAATGCAAATACCTCCTATGTATACATAGAATATATTTCCCCATATCTGAATAAATGTTTAAACTTTAAAGCAACAAATAGTTGGGTATAAATTATTTAGTTTTATTTTGATAGAATGTTTCTTAAAACAAATGGATTAAATACTGATGTTTTTATTTTTTTCTTCTTAATTTTAATGGTGTTAGAATTCGAAATGTTTCCCTATTATATGTGTGTGTGTTTATTTAGGAAAGCGCCTGTGATTGCAATTGATTCATATATTAGCTGAATGCTATCTTGAAACAAATTCCTTAATGATTGCAACTATTTATTTTAAGAAGTTATATTAAAATGAAATGTTTCCTTTTCAATGTATATTTAGAGATCATGAAATAATAGATATGATTTGTGTTTTATAAATTAACTTTTGTTAAAGTGTCGATTCAAATTCATTTAATTGATACATTTGTAGTTAATTTTTAATTTTTTCCTATATTTTTGTGCAGTTAATTTTACCTTGTTTTAAGTATTTAAATTTTATATAATTGAATAATTTAACGTTATTATTTATCTGTGAGTTTCCTATCTATTTTATTATGTTATATTATTAATTATTGTATAATAATTGTATTTTATATGATTAATTCTACATAATTATTTATTGATATTTATTTAACAAACTTTTCATTAACAGTTTTAATAAATATTAATTTGGCTTTTTTATAACTTGTATGCTATTATAATAGGAAATAATAAAAGTCTGTGCAAAACAAATAATATTTGATTTGAAATATTTTAATACATTTTCGTATTAATAAAAGAAATGTAAACATATATGCCACAAAATACAATTCAATTTATGTAAATATTGCTTTTATATCGAAATTTGTGTGCCTCGAAATTTACTTACTTTTTATTTTTAAATAAATATCATCAAATATTTTCAGAATGAAACAAAATTTCGGGACTGTACTATTACAAATATCTTGATTTCTTTTCGAAATTTATTTTCTTTTAACATAAAGATGAGCTATAAAAGTTATATAAAACCTGGGTTTTAGTACTTTTCATCCGGTTAAATTTGCTTTATCTGTATTTTATAAAAATACAATGCTTGTTCATGAGATATTCTCAAGTATGCATTATCAACATAAGAATGAATATTTATTAATATCTCAATTAAAGGAGCACGAGGGCTATTAAAGAAGGATCTCGTAATTTTGAACCACAGTCAGGAGACAAGGACATTGCATAAGCTGCCACTCCAATCTTTTACATTCCACACCACACCGTTGTCTAGACTTTAAATCACGGCAGATTTAACATGCATTCTTCAGTAAGAAAAATTAGCTGCAGCAAAGAATTTAACCCTTTATCTACCGACGGTACTTATAAGTACCACTCACCTTAAAATAACATAGAATAACCAATTTTACGAATATTCTGACAATACTTAGGAGGAATATTCTTTGAAATCCACTCTTCCAAGATATATGGCAGCACGGGTTCTATCATGAGTATTTTAGCCGGGAAGGCGAATAGTTTTATAGCAGAAATTGCGTTTTCAGCGGATTGCAAAGATTATCATTTTTGTCCCGAAAAAATAGTTAAGGTCAAAATTTAAGTGTCTTATTTTTTTTTTTTGTACGTTAATGAAAACCTTAAGAAATGATTTTACTCTTTCTTTTCAGTGAACAGTGTATATATAATTAATTTTATAGTGGAATAGAGCTTTAATTAATTAATTAGCTCTAACGGATTAAATTTCCCAAAGTTGAGTATTTTGGTTTTGTATATCCCTTAATTTTCAATGTAGTGATCCAAAAAAAAATTATACTTGAAAAAACTCATAATGAGGTAAATAAAGAGTTAAAACTAAAATAATAAAAATAAAATAAAAATTATAAAACGACATGTTTTATTTTATTGATAAATTTGTATCCTTATTGAATATACAGATAAAAAAAGTTAAATTTTTAAATATATGAATAATTAAACACAATTCTGATCGAAAAAGCGTTAAAAGTTCCATGCAAAATTATTTACACATTTTGATTCTCTGAATATAAAACTCCCTGAAATTTCACGTAATTGTATTTATTAACGTGAGATTATTCGTCATCGTTTCTTCCATAAAGGAAACAATTTCAGTTCTTCCGTTATAAGGTTACGTGTCTAGTCTACAATTATCCCTCTCAAGAAGAAATGCGACCCAGTCATTCACTCAGTCACTCAACATATATCCGGAAATATTAGATCTATAGATTTAAAATTGAGTAGGCAAGTTTCTTTTTTGTAGCAGAGATCTGCAAAATACTGGTCTTGTGAAAATCCACTACTAGAGGGGTTGGTGGGTGTCTTAAGAGTAAGTTAAAAATAAAAATTTCCTGTTTTTGAACTATTTGATTAACAAAATTGAAAATCTAGAAGCATAATTTTTCTGTTGAGTAAATATTATTTGGAAAGGAGGAGCGCTTTCGGTAAATTTTCCTATTTGTTGACTATTAGATTTACAGACTTAAGTTTTGGTAAACTAATTTCTTATTTTGAGTGGAAATCCTCTAAAAATCACTTTTAGAGGATTACTATGATGCTTTTTAGAGGAAATTGCGTTTACGAGGGTGTTTTATAGGGGAGGGGGGGGGAATCCCTTTTTTGAGATATAGACTCTCAGGTTTTCAATGTGACAAACGTTTTTCTTCTGTTGAGTAGAGATCCGCTGAGAACGGATTTTGTGTAAATCGACTTCCGAAGGGATTTCTGGGGCCTAAGGTGGTAGATACGAAATATTAGACCTGCGGACTTCAAAGTTGGTAAGCATGTTAGTGTTTTTCATAGAAATCTACTGAGAACGAGTTTTTTGTGGAAATTGACACACAAGGGGGTTAGCGGATGTGTTACAGATCGTCAAAGTTAAAAATTTCCTGTTTCTGAACTATTAGATCTGCAGAATTTAGATTTGTCTGGCATGTTCCTTTTGTAGAGTAGAGATCCATTAAGATAAATTTTTGTGCGAATCAACTTTCAAAGATATTTGTAGGAGTGTTATATATTTAAAAGAGAATTAATTTTTCAACAGTTGGACCTAAAGACTTGAAATATTTTTTCTTTTTTTTTTTTTTGGTGAGTAGAATTTGGTAAAATTAGAACTTGCAGAAATCGGCTCCCAAGAAGGATTGCGAAGGATCAAAGGGGTGTTGTAGATGAAAAAAAATCATCCCGTTTTTATCAATTAGATTTACAGATTTGGAATTTTTGTAACTTTTGTTGATTAGAGATTCACACACTAAAAATGGAATTTTAGGAAATCGACAAAAAGAGCGGGAGTGGTCTACAGGGCATGAACGATAAATATGTTTTTGTTTTAGAAATATAAATCTTGCCTTTTTTAAATTAGAAGAGGAGTAGGGGATTTAGATAATAATGACCTTAAAGGAATGCACATTGTTATAATGTCATTAAATACTCAGTGAAGTGGGTAGGCAACGGCTAGTGAACTACTTATTCATTTATTACGCTGTATTCGAAAAAAAAGTATAAGGGCTCCTGCTTTAATTTTATGGCAATGGCATTTGGTGAATATTACATTATTATTAACTAAAAATAAAATATTATTTTTAAAAATATTATTTTTCAAGATGTTTTTAAGAAATGTGATGCCAAAGTTACTAAGCATATTACGAATTAAAGGTTTGCAAAATATAATTTAGCACCAATACCCTTAAAATATTTTGTCAATATAACTAGGACTAATTGTTGCATTTGGAACACTACCTATTCGAATTCGTCTTTATTGAATTGTGCTGAAAAGTCTTTCTTTAAGTGGAGCATGTTTTTCTTCTTGAGAATTAATTGGGTTCAATTAAAGAAAGAAAATGAATCTAATAATATCATTAATTAGTACCAATTGAATCAATAGCAAAAATATTAATTTTATCGAGTTGCGATGCGAATTGTGAAATTCAATTCCATATTCTTGTTTAAAAATCGAATATAAAAGGATTTTATAACGGAAAGCAGTTAAATATATCAAAGATCTCTTAACGTAATACAGAAAAATATTTTTTTGTTACGTTCTTTTCACTTTATAGAAAAATCAACGCAGAAAATAACAAAATGTACTAGATATTCTATAATGAAATGAATACCATATATATTGATTTAAAAAAATTTGCAGTTTTTAGTTATGAAAAGATAAAATGTTGTTTCTCTTCAATTTAACTGTGAGCAATACCTTTAATGATGTATATGGGCATAGCCAATATTGTATGGATTTCATACTTTCACTTTCGATAAAAGCAAACACAACATTCAATTATTTGTTAGAAAAACACGGTAGTGAATATATTTTTCTCGCACGCCACTTCCTTGATATTCCTGATGTAAGTCCAAGTTTCATTCTCGATTGGACCATGTTTCTTCTTTATTCAGAAGTGAGAATAAATATTTGTAGTTAATAACTAAAGCAAAACAAGTTGAACAACTCATCAGCATTTAAGTACTTTCAAATTTAATTATAAATAATTAATGCAGGGGATTATTTAGTTTACTCTGCAGTGTTTGTAATATTTTTTGCTAATTGTATCCCTCTAGAATTCAAAAATTGATTTAAGTATATATTAAAAAAAATATTTCACTAGAAAAGGGAATGTAAAATTCTTTTTTTATCAAAGAGTTGAAAGGTTATCGTACTTAATTATGATAATTACATCGATCAACATTTTCCTTCCTTTTAGTTCTTTTACACTATAAATAGAACAATTTATGGATTTCTAAGCAGTATTTTCGTTGCATTGAGCCCTCCCTCTCATATTATGAATTATTTATTATTTGAATAGCGTTTGAAAAATTCATCTTATATATAATAATTTGATAAAAAAAATAATTAAATTAAGTAACTAATTTCAAATCCATACATATACATTATAACAATTTTTTAAAATTAATATTAATCGCTTATTTACGTATGTTATAAGTATTCAAGGAAACAATTATAGAAAGATAAATATTCGAGAGATTATTAATTTCTGTGAACTTCTTATAGTAAAAAATTGTAAATAATGGTATGAAAGAAAAATAATGAGATGAGATTTGGAAAATATGCACAACTCTTAGTTAAAAAATAAAATTTTGGTTTATCAGCATACTTGTGATAGCCTCCCACTACGGGAAGCCATCTCCTCGACCTAAATCTGTAGGGGGTAAAGATTGGTGACCCAATAGCCATGAGAAATACAATTTAATATTATCAAATATAATAATCAAAGAAAAGCTTACTATAGAGGGAAAATCAAGAGTGAGATATATCGTAGATCACAATCTTATGTGAATAAGCGCATGAAATCCTAATCGCTTAACTTTACTCAAAGTTAACTAAGAATCCTAACTTCCTTAATTTATTTCAATAAATAAAGCCCGTCCTATAATCACGCATCTGAATTCAGATCCTTACCGTAACCGCACTGCGTTCAGCTACTCAGCTTCCTTTCCTCCTTCTTCGTCAATAACTAAACATCCACTATATATATATACTAGTTAATCTGCATATCCAGGTTTCTTCTTGAGAGGGAGGGCTGTGAAATAACTCAATTGATGACCCCAAAGATTCCCCAAGAATATTAATAGTACACTCCGTAAAGCTCCGTCACATACTTAAATACAAAATTCAACAAATACTCTAATAAAATATATTTTAAAAATAATTTTTATATTATTGAGATGAATGATTGAATTTCTTAATAAATTAAAACTGGATAAAGTGTAATTGGAACTAGAATCAATTGACTTTTTAAAGTGAATTGAAAGAGTGTTTATTAACGTCATACAATACATCTATTGGTGATGGACCTCGTAATTTTGGACCCTGGTTAAGTGATGAGGACGACCCTTGACAGGGAAACCCCCCCCCCAACTTCTCCACCACTTCCACGGGAGAACTTCGAGTCTCGAGAGATGTAACACCACTAGAGGCTACCGCGGCCATTTCAAAAACGCAAATTAAATTCCCCTTTCATTTTTGTGTACATGCATAGGTCTTTTAATCAACTATGCTAAGATTGAGACATTAGAAACAGATTTATATTTTCAGATATATCTTGCTATTGTTATGGATTTTTTTTCTCTTCTGAATATTATATGTAATCAAAAAGATGAACATATAATTATGTGTTCTTAAAAAACATTTAATACAATTCTAATTTACCGTATGATTGCGTAAAAATTTGTAAAAAAGTATTGAAAATAATCGTTTAAAAAAAAGAGAAAACAAATTTTTATCGTTTTGTTTGTAAATTGATCCAGCGTTTCTAAAATTGTGGGGCGTGCCCCCTAGGAAGGCATGATATCCTTTTGTGGGTGGCACGAGCATATTGAAAAATTGAAAATAAAAAATTTAAACTAAGTATTAATTCATGGAAAGGAAGATACACTAATATATTATATTTATAAATGTATCAGTACTCCACAATATTTTTAATAATTTATTTATCAATCGTAAATTAAAAACAAGTAACAGAAAAAATATTTAAGTCAATTCCTACTTGGATCAACAAAGAAAAATTTTATTTTTTAGCTACTTTTTATTAAATAGTTACAATTAATATAAATATGTATCTACATATGGCAGAATCACAACATTAAGTGGTAATTAATTTTTATTAATTATCATTAAAGTATAGTATTGTCATTCAAAACAATCGTGTATGTAGAATTTCAGTTCAAATGAATGCTTTAAAACGTGAGAAAAAAAAATCTTTTAAACTATTGACCCAAGTCGCTAAAAATGAAACCAACGTGGCTGTATCTGTAATTCTTTAAATAATTAGTTTCAGTCAATTATTAATTTTATTTAATTATAATTATATTATCGCATTTTTACCCAAAACAATAGTGTATAGAAAATTGCAGCTCAAACGAGAGCTTTAAAATGTGAGAAAATAACATTTTCATGTTTTGACACGTCGCCAAAATGGTCACTAATTCGCCAAAAGTGATGCCAACGTGGCTGTATTTGTAATTTCTTGGAATACTTAGTTTTAATAAATTCATTTTATTAATTAAAATTAAATTACTGTATTATCATCCAAAATAATCATGTATATGAAATTTCAGCTCAATTGAGCGCTTTAAAATTTATTTTATTAACGACTGAAAATTTTGCGTAGATAAATAAATAAATATATAGAGAGTGTAAGCTATCAGTAGGAATTGAACAGGTTAAATAAATACTACATGGGCTTGTCCTATGTAAAATTTAGTCTTTATTTAGACAATTTGTATGGTTTATAACTAAATATTATAGTTAGAGCGTCAAAATACATTTTTATAGCATTCAATACATTTTTATTATATTGGGTGGTGGATACGATAAAAGTTATGACTGAAAGTTGGGTCACAAGTATTGAAAGTTTGAGATGCAATGAATTGATCCATTAAACAAAATCTTAAAACTGAAAGTGCGCTGTGCTGTTACAGTGCGCGTTCGATAACTCATAAACTTCAATTACAGTTTCGTATGGCGGGCATTGGTGAATATTCGAACATGAGTGAAGATGAGTTGCTCATAGCCAAAAACTATTTAACAGGAAATGTATTACCCATGACTCAATAGCTTGGAAATTTTAATGACATTAAACCGCCCCTGTTTCATGAATACATAATTATCCTGATGTATTTAATAAGTATAATTCACGAACGCAGAGGATGACCTAAATGGCCCTCGAAGCTCATTTTAAATGCATCGTCTCAAGAACGCTCCTCATCGTCATTTCATATAACACCCACGCATCAACATTATTCAAATATTTCATCAATTGTTAACTATTAGTAGGTTATATTTAGTGAGGATTTGTTCTAGTTACCCTATTCACACACACACATAGTTAAATACGTATTGTGTATGGAATAATTCATAAATTTAATTTTTATTAGTAGAAACATTTAACTCATCGTTATCCGGGTGTCCGAAAAATATAAATCTACGCTTTCAAATGTTAGTTTAAGGTATCTGAGCCCGTTTGAAGTAATTTTTTTTAAAAAATAGCATACTTAAAATAGTAAATGATTTTTAATGAATCATAGCAATAGATACTAATATTTAACTATCAATATTTTTTTAAAAAATATCTAACTTTTACAAAATTACAATTATAAGTGAAATTTTAGCAATATTTTTAAAAAACTTTAAAGCAATTAGAGGGAAAAGTAATAAATTAATATCAGTAAAAGTATTACTAAAACAAATTAGATGCATTTATCTAAAGAATGTACTAAAATTGTATAATGTTTTATTAAAATTTTAAAAAAATTAGATCACATTGAAAAAATATTACAAGAAATGTGGCATTCTCTACGAGGTCATTATTTAAATAACAGGCCATAACTCAAAAAATATTCATACAATAAGAAATATTTTAGTACGTTTTCTTGAAAATATTGTAAATATCAGACTCAAAAAGTTTCATAAAAATAGGTTTGTAATATTTAAATATTTCCAACAATTTAAATATCCACTTCTGGTAGATTAAAGGCCCACTTCAGTTTTTCTAATTTTATAAAATTGATTGTAACTTGGACTCTAGGTAAAGTAGAAACTGGCCTTCTGCACCCAAATTTGCGGGTTCGAACCCGGCCCAAATCGGTGGATTTTCATGATGCAGGAAATCGACAGGGACCATGTCGTATGATTACGCGGCATGCAGAAAATCCCTTGGAGTGCCCGTTTTTCCTGGGCGCCCTCGGAAAAATTAAGTTCCTAAGTTCAATTTCGCATCGTCAGAGCTCAGGTGCTTCCCTCTGGGGAGGAAACTGAACGTCAAAATTACTTGCGGCAATTGGTATCGCCTATATGGTGCCGAAATAAAAAGTGATACCAGTTCCTGGGGAATGAACTATGCCTGCAAAGGTAAAAAATACCAATACGCAGCCCCATTAGAGAGAGAGAGTTGAAACAAAACAAATTTTTTATTTTTTTAAAGTCAAAAGATAGCTCTATTCAATAAAAAAATTTAAAATGCATGTGTTTCGACCAAATTTGATAATTTCAAAGTGTGCAGATAGATACATTAAAAAATAAATAAATATGTTCTTTCACAGTGTTTTTGTTCCATAAATATAGCATTAAAATTTTCTGCTATACTACTCGATTTCAGTGAGCGACCATTAGTTCCGCGCAACACGAAGAGTCTGTACTAGATTTCTGACTAAGTTCTATGAAGTATTGGGAGATCAACAATATTAATAGCCATTGTAATTCGACTTTTCATTTCATCAGTGTCACTGATTGAAGATTGGTAAACAATGTTTTTCACGCATCCTTACAAGAAGTCCAAAGGTGTTTTGTCTAGAGATCTGGGTGTCCAAAATATTGGACTTCCTCTTTCCATTCATCACCTGGGGAAATCTTTCTTACTTCCAAACTCCATCATGATAAGGACCCATTTGCGCTGTGCATGTGTTGCAGATTTAAACTCGATGAACCATACTACAACTTGCGCTTGTTCTTGAGATAAAGTCACTGTGAAATGAGTATTTTTAAAAATGTGGACATTGCGCCAACCAGATTTGAATTTATAAAACCAAGACTTTAATCTTTTTGTTTTGGAACTTTAAAAATCGTAAGTGAAAATCTTTGTTTATTTTTATTTAATATTTAAAAGCATAGCCATACTCTTTTTTTTTTTTGGACATTCTATATTTCGTGAATGTTGTATTTTATTTTGTTTTAACGAATTAGAGATTAATTTGTAAAAATAATTTCTACAAGATAAATATCATTGGCAAAACTAATATTTTTAAAACAAATACATCAAATTCATTTAATGATATCGACATAAATTTCAAAATCGAGGCTTGTCATCTACGTTTAGCACTTGTAGTTGCTGCACTGTTTCTTCGTATGTTCGATTATTCAATCTTTTATGGAGAATTCTAGATGTTGCCATTTACAGGGTATCTAATTAATAAAAAAATCTTTTTTATACTGAAAAAACTGTAGAAATATTTTTTTACAAATCCACATTTCTTTGTAATATGTTAGTCATCACAAAAGGAAAGTAAAAGTTTCAACAAATTTTTCTTTAAAATAACAGATCTATATACCTTAAGGAAATATTTACATGGAAGTAACAAAATTTGTGGACCAAGGTTTTATATTTACGTATATGCTTCTAAAAACCTCACATCAAAATAAAATTTACATTTTTTTATTATTGTTATATTTTTAATTAATCAATCAAGTTAAATTGATTTTAGATACTTTAGTAATGCAATTATTTCTCTTGCAGTAAACATACATTCATAAAAAAATTTTTTGCTCAAAATTTAAGGAGATAATACATAAAATTTTAAAAGAAATTTAAATGGTATTTCACTCTTTAGTAACTAGCATATCAGTAATTCCTATTAATTACCTACTCTGTTTATAGTAAAAATAACTTATTCATTTCCAAAAAAAAAAAGACAAAAAAATCTGGAACGTTTCTCCTGCATTCACACACAAAAGAAAAAGTTTTTGAAGTATTTTTCAAACATTACTTCAAAAGATTTGAAGAACAATTGCTTGATTATTTCTTTGTAATTTCACATAATATAATTTCCCCGCCATGCCTCTTAAAGAATAGGAACATAAATTAGTGTTGGTTAACTATTCCAAAAAGTCTGAATATCCTAAGATGATATACAAAAGGATGTTTAAAAATAATGAATTTAATTTTAAGAAACTCTTTTCAGGATACTCTCTGAAACTTGACTTAAATGTTTAGATTCAGAATGTTAACTTGCTGGATAATAGGGGTTGAAAGGCTATACACACATCTGTTTTGAAAAAAATGATTATTTTATTTTAAATCCTGAAGATAACTTTATTTTTTCTAGCTACATATTTATTTTTTGTATTTAATATTTTTATGTCTTGAAATTCCTTGAAGTTCTTTTAAATTAATAGGGTTTGATAATGATATTTAAAAATTGTACAAATATGAAGATATAAAATGTAACACCATGAATGAAAGATTTAATAAGCGTGAAATATATATATTTGACTCAAAAGCAGATCTTGATAAGACTTGCATGTAATTAGCGTGCAAAGCAAGTGCAATCGTATTGCCACATGCATGAGCTATGCAAAGGAGAACAGCAGTTCTTAAGAATTTTTGTTTCTGACGTGAGCAGCTGTACATAAAATATAGAATTCAGTCGAACATGTTTTTGGATTTATCAAATGCAGCATTGATCTTTATAAGGATTTGTGTGCTATTCATTAGATTAAAATATTATTTGTATTGAATTAAATCAAACCACAATGATATAAGTATGAAACCAGGAAGCACAAGTGAAATAATTCGACCCACGAGATGCCTTGCACTAGTCTCGTCACTTCAACGACCATGAGTGCTGGTATTTTAGGCTCTTGACAATAAGGAATCACACTTTACCATTGAAAACCCTAGAGCAAGAATTAAAGTCTACTGCATATAAAACTTTTGTGTCACCTCGTGTCATTCAATATCGTCTGCAGTACATAATAATGTCAGTAAGTTGTGCATTGTTGTGATTAACCAGTGCCGATTTAAGCTCATTTCGGATCTTGGGCACAGAAGATTTATAAGGCCCCCCTTGATAATCGTGGATTGAAATTTATTACCAGGAAACCTAATTGAGTACAGCTTATCCGGGTCCCGCACCCCTGGGTGACCGCCCAAAGCACCCAACCTACACTGTGATTATCTTTAACTGTACACCACAGGCATACACAAAGTGCAATCGTGTGTTCATTGCTCAGCGAGGACAACAAATGACACAATAGAATCTTTTTAGATGAATCAAGATTCTACTTACAGCACTGAAAAGGGTACAAGTATGGTGACGTCTGGCAATAGATTGAATGAATCCTACATTGTTCACTATTATTTTAGTTATTCACCAAATGTGATGGTTTGGATGATTCTGTTTTTCACTCTTGCATCTCCTTTATAACCTGCCAAAAGTCTCATCAGCCATAATTATGTTCGTTAGAGTTATGGAGGCTATTGTTCTTCTTCCTCTCTTTGGACTTGCATGTGGCTAAATTTAATAAGGATATTACAAAATTGTATTTGACTCACAAGGTTCACCAATCCTTTACTATTTTATAGTTTGTACTACTGCCCTTAGAGTACGCTTTTTCTTCTGATCTGTTGATCGTCAAACACACGTAGTCGATAATGTGTTAACAACTGAGACAGCATACTTTTCCAACTCAGACTCCAAAGGAATTTTGAAAAGTTAATACAGCAAGAACAACTTTACCTCAACAATGTATCCAAATCATCCTTTCTCAATGTTAAAGCTGCTTCCAATAAGTACTGTAAGCTACATGGCGATAATGTAAAAAAAAAGACTGATTTATTCATATTCCACAGATAAAATGAGGTGTTACTTCGAGCAATTTATGCATGCATGTTTTTAAAAATATTTGTCTATAATCCAATACAGCTTTACTAATATAAGGGCATTTTGGATCTTCAGCAGTATTTTACAAATCATACAAAAATATTCATTAAACATACATTGCAATGCAAGGAATTATTTTTGTTCTCATTTAATAAACGTAGTTTTTAAATTATGAAAAAAATGTTAAATAACTTGGATCGGAATCAAAGTTACAATTTGTGTATATAATATTAGTCATATTTTATAAACATACCAAAATACTAAAACATGACTTCAGTTTGTATTAAACTAATATATGTTTTATATTGATTGTTATTCTGTAGTTTGGATATGATTGTTTTCAAATAGAGAATGCAATTTTCTGAAGACCAACGAAATTCAAACGAATGGTTGAATATTCCGATGAATTGACAAAAAATTTTGAAGTGCAGAAAATCAAACATTATTTCTCTCTTATTTAAATAAAACAATATGCAGATCTAAACATTAATTTTGTATAAACGCTTTACAAACGATATAAGGTGATAAACTATTTTTTATATTAATACATAATTATTTCATTAGAAAGATTTTACTAATACACAAACGTCATACTTTTATACTTACATACGAATACCGTTAAACAATAAGCAACCTGTCCTAATCTTCTGTCTACCGAGTTTTTGTTTACATTATTTATTGTGCGTGAATAGTGTATACGTTTAAAGGAGTCAAAAAACTTGAATTTCTTTTTAAAGTTCATAAAGAGCTTTGATCAATAACCATCAAAACTCAAAAAAGGGGTATAATTTTTTTCTTATAACGCAAATTTATTTTGCGAAGGATTCATAATATGGTCTAAGAAATAATTTAAAAGATGAAGCACATATGTATGCATAAAGAAGGCATCTATAAATCAGGATTAAATATGTTATTATCTTAAATACGAGTGGAACTGTGGGAAACACAAATTTACTCAAAATCCAATTACTGTATGATATAATGTTACAGAAAATATAAGAGACAGCAGAGAAAAAAACTTTAAATGCATCAGACATTCTTTCTATTCATTAGATTCAGAAAACTTCTAACTGCTTGGGATTCCATTGGATTTGATTTATTCAGAATTAGAAAACGCTCCCTAAGAAAATTATTTGTACGATTTATATGTCTGCTTCTCATACAATTATCCCCAGCGTTTTACTGTTTACCCAAAGGCAGGTAAAATATAAATGTCTTTCCAATTTTTTTTTTCTATAAAATAATCATTTTATGAGTATTAAACTTCCATGCAATGCTCTTTGCGCTTTCTAGGCTCAAAATATTATGCATTCTATATTTACACTCTGCTTTTTCGACAAATAAATGAGAGATTTATATTCATGCCATTCTTCCAAAAGATTTAATATTTTGGCAAGACGTGCAATATCCTTTCTTTTTACGTACATTATTGTATATAGTTATTGCATTACATTAAACGTTGTAATCTGAAAATAAGATCTTTAGATCAGTGTTTCTCAAACTGTGGGGCGCGCCCCCCTGGGGGGGGGGCGCGATAACTCTGCAAGGGGGGCGCGAGCATATTGAAAATAAAAAGTTTAAAAAAAATAATTTTTGGAATGAAGTAAAACAATATGTTTTTTGACATAATAAAAAATACACATTTGCACTGATATAGTTTATTTTTATCATCTGGTGATCATCAAAAATAAAAAATTCCACTTCAAACTTTCACATTAGCTATCTTTGATTCTATAACCAAATAATAAAAGACATCTTGTTTGCTTTACTGTAATCCCACGATGAGAGATTTTTTTATTACGTTTCTTTTTTAACCCCTAAATTATTACTTTTGATTATCATATATTTGACCTTCAAATATGTGTGTTTCACTCCGTCTTTTTTACTTTTAGGAAAGTTGTAAATAATATTTTTCTGTTGCTTTTTTCCCCCATATGAATGAGTTTTATGATATATGGATAAGCATATTGAGCACTCTGAAGGATTATTTGGCCAAGATTTCTTAAGAGTATTCTGAAACATATAATGCATAATGAAAAACGTTTTACACAATTATTTTTTAGAACATGCTGTACTTTCCCCCCATGAACAATTTTGTGGTTTTGATTTCTGTGTTGTACGACTTATTATGGTTTATAAATGTAAATGAGCAGAATATAAAAAAAATGGGCATGGGCATCTGTGATCTCTATTGAAGGAAATTGAAACTGATCAAGCAATTGGAGAACCTGCTGAAATAATGCATATTAATCAAGATAGAGAAAGTAAATATGCGGTAAGTGACAGACATGAAACGTTTGAGTTGAATTGAAATTTTCAAATGCTGCCTAAAGAACTCTGAAGAAAACTATGAAGCCATAAATGTAGCACTTCGCCTTGTCAAAAAGACACAAGGAAGAAAAAGTTCAAAATGCTATTTGTAGATCATCAAACGTTAACAAAACTGCAATAACGTGAACAAAATATGACAGTTTTGTTGGAAAATAACGCTCCTGTATTCTTAGCGAAAAATTCTGTGATTTATGTCCTTTATTAAGGACACACACATTTGGAACATTTTCTTTAGTTTTAATGGATTTTTTCTCAAATTATTAAAAGAAAAATTGAAAAGTCCTTGAAAGTAGGTAAGTATATTTTCTCTTTATTAAATTATGCACTGGAATTGAGGTTTTTATCGTGTATAGTAAAAATAATTATAAAATAAATTATAGTCTTAAAACAAACTAAAAAACACGTTTTTATAGTGCATCGAACTAAAAAGTAAAAAAAATAAAAATATATATTACTTAAAAGTAATACATATACAAAATTTCATACTTATCTTGTTAATCTGTACGGTTTATAATTATGATCGTATTGTAGCTTTAGCACCAAAGTGCATTACTATTGCTTTCAATGCATTATTATTTGGGGGGGGGGGGATAAAAATTATGATTGAAAATTGGGTCGCCAGTAGTGAAAGTTTGAGAACCACTGCTTTAGATCTTAAACTTTGAAAGAAGCTATGAATTTTTCTTAAACATAGTAATAAAGAAAGGTAACCAATTATTGATATTACGGAATATGTGTGTGCCATACTGTGTAACAAAAATAACTAGTATTTCTGAAGATATATATATAGCGGTAACTTTATAAATGTACTTGCTTGAAATAGATTTCTGTATATGTTATTCCCAAAATTTACAAATTTCTTCATTGGTGTTCTAAATCAATTTTCGTTTTTGATTGATTACCTCTATAAGCATTGAAAAGGATTTAATTGAAATAGGTATGCACATAGATACTTGTAATGCAATAATTAAGGTATTAAAGTATGATAGGATATATAATTAATCACACACAAAGGTAGATATGTTAACAAAAGGAACAAAAAATGGATTAAATTCAAAAATGGCCTCCTTTTGCAGTTATTCGGCTATCAGAACATATTCAACCTGTAAATGACGCTGTTAATGAGTCTATGTGGCAGTCAATTTCAATCTTCTACCAACGTTGCTTTCTAGTCCTGGATGGTTCTGAGGATAAGGAAGGCTATTTGAAACTACAGCCATTACCGGCTACTTTTCTTACCCTCTAGAAGATTATCTTTCAAATGAGACCTATCAAGATGAACGCTATTATTCATAGAAAAATTATATCGAAAAATTATAAATTATATACCTTTTTATATCGAATAATCTCTTTTCACAAATAGTTCTATAAAATAATCTCTCCCCAGAATGCGACATCACGAAGAAAGCTAGCATTGGGCATGAAACAGTATCATGTATAAACGACAACATGTTAAATCCATTAACATTAAAAAGTACATGCACATTTTGTGTGCTAGAAGAACTCGGAACAAATTATAAGTAAAAGGATAACAGAAGGTTGAATCCATGTACTGGAGATGAGTTTTTCTTTCGTTTTTGGTGAAAAGTTTTATTTTACCTCGTGAAAAAATACGGAAATCCTTCAAGTACACATTTCTAAATTTGACATAGAAATTATTATAACTAATAAATTGTTTGTTGTGGCTTCTGGATTATCTTTTCAAGAAACTAATGTCATGATGGATGAAATCCAGCCACGGGGATGCAATTATGAAATTGGTTGGTATAAGATGAATCTCCTGATGGAAAAGATGGTACCGTCCTTTTCAAAGTACCGATCATAAAACAAAGTGCTTGTTTATTTCTTTGGGAGGCTGATTTGTACTAATTTCTTAGAGATTTTAAGCCATTCACCCAGGTGGTTCCGAAATGTTGTGCCCATGACAATAACGCGATTGCACTAGAACTTTGAAAATTCTGAAACTCCAAAAATGTAACGTCATGTAGTTAAACAACTTTTTGTACCATCATTACCACTCGACTTCGTTTGTATCAAATCGAAGTTCTTGCAAGACGACCATTGTTGTGATTGTCTCCGAATTTACGCCTATGTCTATGTGTCTGTAGTAGTGTATTTTGGTCAAAATGGACAAATTAAATGGCATTATGTTTTGAAACTGATGCCTGGCTGAGTGCTTGAGATTTAAAAAGTTAAGAAACTCTGGATGAAAATTTACTAAGTTTTGTTTTGGCACAAATTAAAAAAAAGTATCGTAAAACATTGTAACACTCGGAAACAATTCAATTATATAGCAACTAAATTCTTAATTCAGGTACCATGCCAATTCATAACCACCGTTTGAATAATAAAGATGAAGGATGTACATAATAAAACCCTCAAAAGAGTAAATTTTTATTTTGTTGAATAATTTGCTTATGACCGAAGTTAATCTTCACGCATCCCATTTATGAATATGACTTCAATATTGCATTCCAAGGCTTGCGTCAAGTTACTGTATGAGTTTTATTTTATGCAATATCACACCGTTTTTTCGTCTAAATGTAAGATTTAGTTTGTCATCGAATTTCACTTCAGCATCCCTATAATAGTAATAGCCTCCCTTGTCCTTGCCTACTGACCAATTGCAACAGAATGTAAGAATGCATGCGTTCGAAAGGCATTCATACAAAACGCACAAAATGTTAGACAAGTTTTTATTGCAAATCATGTTGCATTGCTACTCGTATCTGGAACTACCATTTCTTCTCTATCATGATATTACTCATTTAACACTTGCAATCGATCAGTTCAACTACTGGAACAATGTATATCATCCAGCACTATGCCGGAGGAACTTTTACAACTTGCAGTAATAGCATAAATTCTAATCACGTCCCAAACCTAATTTTTTAAGGCCGATGAGTTTCACGGTACCTTGTGGTCCAATCAATGAATTTCTGGTAAATCTTATTCATGTCAAATCGTGAGTTCAAGGCCTGATCCTTTGAAAACTCACTGTATAGGAAGTCTGCTGCATATTACATTTACTTAAAACTCTAGTTTTTTATGCTGGTGTAGTGTAAAAGGGTTTATAAAAGAAGGTATATTTGCTCAAGTATCATTCTTGTTAGTTGACTATGCTGAAAAATTACGAGGTCTGTCATCAAAGGCCTTCGTGATACTTCGAAGTATGACGTAAATAAATAATCAATTATTCAAAGCTAAAGCCGGTTGCAGTAATTATTGCTAACCATGTTGGCAACACGAAACACTAATTTTTTCTTGGCCCGAAAGGTTGATTATATCTATTGTAGCCAGCCCTCTTAGAGTTTTTGTCAATTAGATTTGACTTCTGTTGTTCTGATAATTCATTTTGAATTGTTTGTAACACAAATTGCGATTTAGAACATGTGTTCATTTAACAATATCTTAGAAATAAATATCTTGATTTTGTGTGTGTGAAATGAAAATATATATTTTCAGAAAAACTATGCTTATAAGAATAAAAAAGTCCTTAAAAGAGGTATTGCATTCAAAACGTAAGGTAAGTATATCTCAGTAATAGTATGTCTTTTAATCAAGAATGATTGATGAAATCATAAATTCTTTCTGTAATACTTATAATTATTAAATATTGTGATTACATTAGAAATAATGTTAATGTAAGAAGCTTATATAAAAAAGCAATCTTACTTACAACAGTGGATTAAAGTGTGTGATAACATACATATAGAACATAACCTTAAATTTAATCAGCATTTCTTGTTATCAAATATTCAGATTCTCAAATGTAATTCGTAATTTCTAACGACAAAACCTGCGATTTTATTCTCCTTTCTTCCTTAACACAACCTAAATTTCTAAGCAACATATAAATATTGATGTTGATTTATATTTTCGTAAATACACTTAAAGTAATTCCTTTTTGTTCTGGAGCGTAATTCATGTGAAACGAATCAATAATATTACAACATCTTGAAAGATAAGCATTTTATTGAGGAAATAAGAAAGAATTTGAGCTAAAAGATAAATTCGAATGATTTATTCCAAGGAATTCTTTAATATTTCAATCCAGTTGGAAAAGAAATATTTAATTTTTATTCTGTCAGTTAAAGCATAAAACCAATAATTCGAAACATAGAAAAGACTTCTTTGATAATAAAAAAGTTCAACACAATTTAATAGAAAAGCAAATATTTCAAAAAGGAGTTCTAGAAAAATAATTTATTTCAGACATATGCTATAGATTTGAAAACTTATTTTTGTGATTTGTTTCAACATAGATATAAATAAAAAAATGTCTTTATTCCAGCAGTGAATCGTGAAAATATCTTTAGATCCACAACAACACTGAATGAAATTTTTAAAATAATTAAATCAAGTTCGATTTCTTTCAGAAGTTACAGTAGTATGAAACTACAGAAGGTCTTGGGCAACAAACGTAATAATTCGACACGATTAAAGGACAAAGGTGATCATAATAAATAACCCTTACTTTTCTGATTTTGTCTTATCTGACGTTTTACTATTGTAGTAATTTTTTTAATTTCCTTATGAATTATAATTCAAATTTTCGTTTCTCATAATCAATAGTAATACTTAACTAAAATAATTGTCTTTATTATAAAATCACACCCTCACACATTAAAACTCTTAAATCCTTTATTTATTTTCAGGAGAGAAAAATAATTCAAGATATGATAATTAAAAAACCCTTCAGCCTTGCAAATTTTTCTGAAAAAAATTTTAGTAGTAGTATATTTCAACTATCATGTAGTGTTAAATATTTCGGGTAGAAGTGAATGTATATCTCATTTTTATCAATTCCTACTATTAGTTCCCTCTCTCTCTATGTATATATCTTGTTCAAATTTTCAATCTTTACTAAAATACTTTCTATTCATTCAAGTTCAAATACATTTTTCAAACTTGTAGTGGATGACACTTGATGCTAATACAGTTTTTTCAAAAATTAAATTCACTAATTAAATTAAAAAATCAATATATAGTGACAAACAGAAATGATATTTCAGCAGTATATATATAAAAAGGAAAATCGTTCGGTGTGTCCCTGTAGCGCGATGCATAGCGCGTTGGACTTCAAATCTGAAAGTCGTGGGTTTAAATTCGACTTAGGATGACCTAATTTCTGAGAACATGATTTCTTTTTTACTACACCATCTTATTAAAATAATTAAATTTAATTATTGAATATATAATAACAAGCAAAAAAAGTGTGTATTGCAACATCCTCTATAGAGAAGAAAATTGCAAGTAAAATCCCCTTCTATTTTATCACTTAATATTGTGATTCTGTTATATGTATATACATACTTATATCAATTGTAATTATTTAATAAAAAGTATCTAAAATAAAATTTTTCTTTGTTGATATAAGTAGGAATAGACTTCATGTTTTTTATATTACTTGTTTGAATGTCCTTTCAAATGTGTGATTTTATTTTCTCTTCTAACTGAATTCAAAACAAAAAATTTACAATATTAATATCAATGAATATTAATGAGATTAAATGCAGTATTCACATAAAAGTTTAATATATGAAAATATAGAAAATTATTTTGAAAGATATACAAGCAATTTCATATATGCTTTTATTTACTTTATCACTTAATATATAGTTTTATCAGTTCGTTAACAATAGTCATTGCATTGCCTTAAGATTTAACGTTAATAAATAATCAATCAGCCAGTTAAAATTTGTGATATAATTGTCTGACTTCGGGTCATCACAACTGTCCACAGTAGCCAAGTGGTCATACACATAAGTTTTGAAACAGAGTCCTGGTGCCTCCGAAAACCTGATGTATAGAGGAGCTGATGCACAATAAACCTTAAGCGGGCAGTGGCTAATATGTCTAGCCCAGTGTTTCTCAAACTGTGGGGCGCGCCCCCCCTTGGGGAGCGTGACAGCTCTACAAGGGGGGCGCGAGCATATTGAAAAGTCAAGAGCAAAAGATTATTTAAAAAAATTATTAATTTACTGAAAGTAAACATATAAAATACATTCTGACATAAAAAAAATGCACATTTACACTGATGTATTATATTTATAAATATATCAGTGCTACACAATGTATTTTATATATAATTAATGTAACAATTCTAAGTTAAAAACAAGTTTATTAATTACCAGTGACCCTATGGGTTTGTCATATATATAATTTATAACAAAAATTAGCACTTACCTTGATAATTTTTGTATGGCCTATAATAAGTTTCGAGATTCGCATCTAATTACCAACTGTTTTCCATGCAGGCACGCGTATATGATGTAGTGGGGGATGGGGGAGGAATAAAGGAGCAAAAATAATCTGGAATAAGTAAATCCTTTGCAAACATTGTCATGGTCTTTTTATTGCATTCCTAAGTCTTGGAATAATTTTACGGATAGCGGTGCACAGAAAAGATCGTACTTCGGGAAGACTTATATATATACGTCTGGAGAAATAAAGGCTTTGGCTTAGCAAGATGTTTATATACACGGCGAGTGCTTAAGAGGTTAACGTCGTTTCGTAGTCTTAGCGTCAAAGTATAGTATTCTTGAATTCAGTACATTATTATTGTATGGGGGGGGGGCGCGATGAAAATTATGATTGAAAATTGGGTCGCGAGTATTGCAACTTTGAGAAGCACTGGTCTAGCCACATATTAAAAATTTTTTCTCAAAGCGGAAGTTGTATATTTAATCTATCCACATGCGTTAATTGAAGCTAAAACGCTTAAAATATAATATGAATGACAGCACGATACCTTTTTTGCATTTCATATCCTCTGATGAGTAGTTAAAAACAGTTTTCCTTGGTGTAAATCTACAACTTGTATTTTGATTAATATAAATAAAATTTCTGATGTTTGAAAAAAATTTCGACGTGTCTTAAGTATACTTTTCCCACATCTGAATGAATTAAGCAATTGTACAATTAAAAAAAAAGGTTTTATTTAGGTTTTTGGAAACTTTTAATATGTGGATAGAGGCTCTATCCACTGCCCACCCAGAACAGAAAAATGACCTAGAAATTTTCGCTTTTCCTGTACTCGAGAGAGAGCATAGAATCACGTGAGAATGTCGGGGAGGGAAATATAAACAAACTTTGTTTACAATATGTGGTACAAGATTCTCGGGTTCGAAGATCTTTCATTACAGCTTTCCTGCTCGGCAAAAACGTTTGCATATTATTAAATTCCACAGTAAATAGCTCATCAAATTTGGGAAATAACTAATTTAAATTCTCAAAAATATATTACTTTATTTCTAACTTTTCATACTAAAATTAAAAAGAATATAAAATGTGGATATATGTCAAGTTCAAAGTATAGTCTAAGTATTCTATATATTTTCTAAGTAAGTATTCTATGTTGTACAATTATTTTATTATTTTTAAATTACACGTATACTTTGTATTTAATTGTTATTGAAATAGTTATTACATAAATGTGAATTTTTCATAAAAAGTTTATTGTAATATGATTCATCATTTCTATGTCCTGAAAAGTAAGTTAAATGTCCTAAATGCGTAGTGGCTATAATGTCTAGCCACAACCCGGAAAAAAAACCCACAAATAGATTTTTTCTCGCGACTAAATAATGTTTATAGAGGGTGAGAACAATAAATTTATCAAGTACTTTAGCACAGAAAATTGTATTTTAGCTGTGTGCCCATTAAAGGGTTAAGTCTGTCATGACTGAAAGTCTTCACTTGCGAATGGTGTGGAAATTCAACAGGGGTCAATACGAGCGTAACTCATTAAGTAAGTCACAAATGCATATGGCCGGATTTAAAATACTAACACCTCTCCAATTAAAGGTGATAGATGGTAGCCATATGTAGTTGTATGATATTCAAATCATATTGAACACGCATAATTAATACTGTTTCATCAATGGGGATGCTGCTGAATGATTGTACAATCGAAAAGCAAGGTGCTGTGGGCCGAATTTTGTGGATGAAAGGATTTGAATAAAAATACTCATAAAAAGTGCTGTCTATTAAGGTATCCGACAAGGTTGAAAAAGTGCTTTTTAGGTGTTTGATGTTTGCTGTTGTTTGGGTCATTAGGGAAAAAAGAAATTTATTATAGAGGAAAAAGGACTAATGCATAAACCTAGAGAGTTTTTTAAGATATTCTTATAGCATTTACTTTATCTGACTAAAAAAATATTTTTTTAATTCGTTTTTTAAAGAATGAACTTTTCATGATAATTTGTGCACGAAAAACGAGATATCTTCTAAATAATCCAATCAAATGCAACTAAATTTATAACATATATGCTATGGGTCAATTTTCCTAAAAATATTTTTTTTTCAAAAAAAAAGGACGACACATGTTAGTTATTTAATAGTTATGACTTTTTAAGCCTATTTATGTTCTTTAAAACAACAAAATTATTCAGAAAATCAATTTTTGAAGAATTTATCTCCGAACCTAGTCGGATACCTTAAGGAAAGAAGTGTTTACCCCGTAAATTAGTGTATAATTAAGTGAAAATAAATTCCTTCAAGGCCTTAATAAAATTGTTGATGTAGATCGAAGAGGCCGTTCAGTTTTAATTAAGACAAACTCAGCTGAGTAGCAGGTGGAAGAATTGGTTCGGGTTGATCGAAGAGTGACAATTGACAGCATCGCAACGGAAATAGAATTTTCTTATGGTTTAGCATGCAACATAATGCATGATCGTTTCAATATCCGAAAAATGTGCTCACCTAGAGTTCTCCAGCCACTAACCGAAGAACACAAAAAAGAATCGAATGAGCCTTTTCTTTCATCTGCTTGGTCCACAGAAAAACATCTTGGAGACAATTTCATGATGACGATGACGTTTAACATGAAGTTCTATGAAGATGCCATGGAAACCCAAAGTATATAATGCAGCTGGTATTGGGGCACTGATGAAATTATGAGATAATGGTATCACAAAGTTGGTGGAGATTATGTGGAGAAATAAAAATTGTTTCCAAGTGATTATCATGTTAAATAATTTTTTTATCATCTTTTGTGACTTACATAATGACTTTTTCTCTTATATTGGATTATGGTCAGTACAGATCCTTACTATACTCATCGATAATATGAAATGATTTACGTAATTGTATCTGTTCCACAATTATGTATATATACAATTCGCAATTTAGAAAAAAGCGTTTCAAGGATGATGCCACGGGTTCAATATATGTATTTGAGATACAAACAATGGATGAATCTGAAGGTTAAATTTATGTCATATACTTTTTATCATTAGCTAAATCAGTGCTTCTCAAGCTTTCAATACTTGCGACCCAATTTTCAATCATAATTTTCATCGGGCCATAAATAACACCCCCCCATAAGATAAAAATATATTGAAATCAATAATAATATACTTTGACACTAAATCAACAATACGATTTTAATTATAGACCGTACATATTATCAAAAGAAGTATTAAATTGTGTATAAAATTTTATATATGACGTAGAATCCATGGCTTCACTTGTAATTATTAAACTTATCCGTAATTTAGTATTAACCACCCGCGTACGGATGACTTTTTATAATTTCCGGTCCTGAAATACGGGGCGATTTTTTTATGCTTTCTTGATCTACATATGTCACAATTGACATTTTCATCAGTTATTTTGAAATAATACAAGAATTTTAATAGCTTTTAGGTTTTCAAAAAATATATAATACGGCACCCGCGATTTCAGCGGGCAGGGTCTATAACTTGAA
Source organism: Trichonephila inaurata madagascariensis (assembly GCA_019973955.1). Taxonomy (NCBI): domain Eukaryota; kingdom Metazoa; phylum Arthropoda; class Arachnida; order Araneae; family Nephilidae; genus Trichonephila; species Trichonephila inaurata. Next base: position 268,834 of record BMAV01020395.1, on the reverse strand, counting down.
AAGTTCATGCGATATATTTATTTTCAGATGAATACAATTTTTAAACATTTTTCTCAAAAAATGTTACAGAAATTTTGTAATAAAACAGAAAAAAATAGAAGAAAAATATCAGTTTTACTTTGTTAGAATATATACATAAATATATGAAAAAAAATTCATTATTATCAAATATAATAATTTATTTATATTTATTTTATAAATAAAGAGCGTATCATTTATACTGACATCAATAGTATGGACGTATCTTTCATAAGTATTTATCGTGTGAAAGACGAACAAAAAGCGTGTCATCTCGCAAATAAGGCAGGGGGGGGGATTCCTGAATCCTCTAAGGCCAACTAGCATCGAAAATAAGCATCAAATGATGTTTTTTAACCTACACGGGGAAAGCGCAGAATCAGTATTGAAATAAGGGGGGAAAATTCTTTGCCCTCCATTTTTACGTGACCCGTAATCGGGGACGAAATTGATACCCCGCTCAAATCACGGGAGCCGTACGAGAAGGTTTAATAAATTAATTATCAAATACACTGCGCTGTACTGATACATTTAGAAGTATAAATGTGTATTTTATTGTTTATTATGTCAGAATGTATTTTGTTTTGCTTTCTCTCTGTAAATTAATAACTTTTTTAAAATAATCTTTTGTTTTCGACCTTTCGATATGCTTGTGCCACCCACTAAGGGTTATCAACACCCTAGGGGGCCCTCCCCACAATTTGTGAAACGATGATCTAGATAATAGATTGAAAGAATGAAAAATTGTTCCGTTCATTAAGAAAAGTATGTTTGAGGTCCCATATACTTATACTCTAGCAGACATTAAGATTTAAATGATTTTTAAGAATTTGTAAAAAGAAATTTTTTAGAAAGGTCTTTATAATTATCGCTTTAACTTACCATTATTGTAGTAAAACATAAATTTAAATTTATATTATTTTAAAATTAAATATATATATATATATATATATATATATCACATTTTAGGGATTTACTCGTAATTATTTTATTTATGCGGTTTTCATACTTCTCAAGTTTTGTAAGAATTTAAATATATGTAATTCTCTCTATAAGCTGCTGGAAATGACTGCACTGTCAGTTTAAAAAGAATATAAATTGTGAATTAAATTTTCGTATAAAGGATTTTAAATATTTTAATGACGTCAAACATAAGTTTGTAATGTATTATCTCTTATATTTATATATATTCTGAGGTCAAAACTAATTTTTAAATTTTTTCTCAAATTTTGCATTTAAAATTTAATTTTTATGCACATTTTTTTGTTAAAATAATAATACATATAATGATCACAAAAAATTAGAATGATTAAGAAAAGATAATATTAAATTCTGGTACACTCCAATTATCTTTCTTTATTCCCAATATAAATGTTTTTGAAGAAGAAAAAGATACTATTGAATATGCAAAGGCATTTTTAAAAACATTTTGCTTTTAATTTTATTTAGAGCCATCCATTTGCTCTTCAATAAGCCATGCACAAACTAAAATTTTTTAATGAATTTCACAATTCTTTCTTGAAATGATTTCTTATTGCATATGTACATGTTAGTTTCATTTGTGTGAGGTAGAAAAATAATTAAAAGTTAATAATAATTAATAATTAAAGTTCTAGCCTTTTTAAGGCGACATGGTACCCAAAAAATCATAAAACTATCGATATTTTTTTATTGGCTTATATACCTCAAATCATTATAAACTTGCCTGCCAAATTTCAAAGCTTTACTTACATTTTGTATTGAGTTATGGAACAATTTTTGATACTGGAGAGCAGATTAAACAAAACTACCATGTCTATTTTTCAGATCATCGGCTAGAAAAGTGCCTGATAAAAAATGAATTAATTATTTTTGTACTGCGTGCAAATGAAACTAACATATGTAGAATTACATATGCTGTAACAAATCATTTCAAGAAAGAATTGTGCAATTCATGCAAAAATTCTAGTTTTTGTATTGTTTATTAAAGAACAAATGGATTTGGTTAAGATTTAAAAGTTAGGTATGCTTTTTACGATATTATTATGAACGAAATCAAAACTTCAAAACGGATTCTCCCAAAGCAGAAATACTAAATCTCTCATTTTAATAACTTTGATTATTAAAAATCTAATTCGCAAGAATACCAAAACTCTGCCATTTTTGCATATTTGTTTCCGGTGATATATATATATACATCCCATGTACGTGAAATTCACCAAAATTATCGTTAAAATATTTTAAGATAATTGTTTAAGCAAATGCGCAGATGCAATTATTCGAGTTTTTTTTTTCTTTTTACCTATAAATTGTTATTTGAATAAACCTTTGAATTGCTTCCATTTGTGTTAAATATTTAACATACGAAAACTTTTAAAATCATGAAAATAGAAAAAAATAAAGGCTCCTTGTTGAATTTCTGATCATATACTATCATTCAAACTCTAAGGCCTTTTTTATAATTGAAAAAGGAATGTGAAATTTTTTATAAATATTCTAAAATGTATGTTTTGTAAAACTGTGCATGGAATTACCTCTAAGATATGTAGTAATTATTTTTTTTAAATTTCGAAATTAAAACTATTGCTTCCTTGAGAATTTTTGTATGTTTCACAACGAAAAAGTAATATAAAACTAATGAGCAGCAACATAAAAAACCCATACACAGTTTTATGTAGTATATTATAAGGTGCTTTGAGAAAAAAAAATTGAAAGAAAATATGCATATTTAAAAAAGCCTTAAGGATTTAAAATTGTAAAAAAAAATAATTTAGAAATAATTTAATTTAAACTTGACAAGCATTTTGCAATAAATGTGAATGTTTTATATGGAATTACAACCTAATAATAACCTTTACTATAAATACAATTAAAAGCAAATTTCAAAAATTAAAAAAAAAAGAAAATTGTAAAGATGGTACCCAGTCGCCCTTATATATTTAAATGAAAGGAAACTTTTTATTTGATATCAGTCATATAACTGAACAATATTATTTGAAAACATTCAGCTATTTTTGGTAGCTATGTGTTTTTGTTAGGAGCACCAATGCAAAATTTATTTTAAAGTGAAACTAAATATACTTTTTTAAAAAGTTAAATAATATTTTACCAAAAACTTAACATGTTTTAATTTGTTCCCTTTTTCTCATTGAAAAGGTTTTAGAGGAAAAAGAAGATTCGATAAATAAGAATAATTAGATAAATTTTTATATAATTTGAAAAAATGTCTTAGAAAGTGAAAAAGCTTTCTTTCATAAATATTAGAGAATAAATTCCCATTTTGAAATTGTTTCAAATACGGCCAAATTTTCAGAACTTTTATTGAATTATATCCATTCATATTTTTCAAAATCCATTCAACAAAACAGGTTCTAGGAACATTTTCTTATGTATCTATTTAAGTTGAAATGAAAAGAAATAAACTGAAATCGCGATAACGTTAAATGAATAAGTAAAGCTCTTTTTTTGTGACTTGAATTTTTGAGATATTTATGGATATTTTGAAATATGATTTTGTTTTATTATGTTAAATGTTTTCTAAGTCCACAAAAAGAATAATATTGAAAATTAGGAAACTTATATTTTTTAAAAGGAAATACTATTTTCAGCATATGGAGTAAACTTTTATAAATTTTTATAATTTTTCCTTAAATTTCTACAAAAAATACAAAATAAAAAATACTTGTACACTGTTATTGTTATTATTACTAATAATATTATTACAAAGAAAAGAAGAGCACTATGCCCGCATCTTTTATATTTGTTCATTCTATCAAGGAAGAAAGATAAAACTAATATGCAATGCTAGGCACGAAGTCCAATTCCAGAAAAGAATAAGATATGTCCTTTTCCCATCGAACCAACTTTTTTGAAGCAGAACTCGAAAAGAGTTATCCAGAATTTGGTAGAATTTCTTCACTTTACTCTCACGTCCTACATATTGAGCAACTAAAGTTATTGAACTGAATTTTACACCTGAATGATCAATTTCCTAGCTATTACTCTTGATCGATTGAGCCGATAGCTTACAAATGCTCACGTTTCATGTTTTCTCTTCAGTGTATTGGTTGTGACTCCGAATTCGAATGTAAGTAAGGTTTTTAACTCAAGAGATTAATTATGATTGCGATACAATTTTATGAAATACAACACATTGAGAATAAGAAATATTTCAAACATAAATTTGTACTTAACAAATATAAGATGAAGCAAACGTGAACTTAACACCTTAAGTGATCATTTTTCCCCCCTAAAATGTTCCAAAAAAGGCATATTTTGTATATTGAGCATAATTAATAATAATTCTTATATAACGAAATGTGAAAATGGAAAAAATTTATTTTAATATTTTCAGTTTTAAAGTTTTCCCACTATTTTTTTAAATTTTATATTGGAACCACTCCCCCCAATGTTTAATTTTTGTAAGTACACTCTGCATGCTGTGGAGCATTTTCATACATCTTAAAAGGATTTCTTTCATACTTATAAAAACTTTCATGTGTTTACCTATTTTTCAAATGGTTAAGGATTTTATGCGTGTGTGTGTATATATATGCACACATACAGTTTGAACCATGTTGTAATACACTCATGAACAAAACATTAGCGCACCAAGAAGGAGTCGTCAAAATAAAACGAAATTTTAAATACGTAATGACTACTTTGATATAAGTAAATGATTAGAAAATGAAAGAAAAAGGATCATTTATTTCAGAAAAAAAGAAGAAAAAAAAAAAACAGAGAATTTAATACACTGTTAAACCCCCTTTAACGCGAATGCACGATGCGGTACGATCGGACATAGAGGCATACAAGTTCTGTATGCTGTCTTGAAACATTTCGTTCCATACTTGCTGTAACCTTGTCTATAGTTCGTTCAAAATCATGGGATGCCCAACTCGCCGTCCAAAATGATCCTAGATATGCCCCATTGGAAACAAATCTGGGGATCGCGCAGGCCAAGGAAGGGTAGTAACAGTACGGAGACAGTCTTGTCGGCCCTTGCCATGTGAGACCGAGTATTGTCTTGTTGAAAAATGGCTCCTGGGAACGTTGCACGGGTAGCAACACATGTGGTTGCAGGATATCATCGACATACCAACGGGCTGTCACGGTGCCACGGATCAATACTAGGGGTGACCGTGTATTGAAGGCAACCTTCCCCCATACCATCACACCAGCTATGGGAGTGGTGTGTCGCTGTAAAGCAAAGGCAGGATTGAGGCGTTCACCACGGGGTCTCCACACACGAAAATGATTGTCATCACTGCTGAGATTTAGTTTGGATTCGTCGCTAAAGACGACCATGTTCAGTTCCACTGCAGTCCAGTTTCCTCGTGCGCGGCACCACTCCAAACGGAGGCGTCAATGGGTGGGCGTCAAGGGCAGCACACGTAATGGGGCCTAGATCCCAAATGTCATTTAGCCAGGCGCCTTCGTATGGTTCGAGAAGACACAGGTGCTACCTGTGCCTGGATGGCGACCGATGAAGCAGTTGGCTGTACGCTTTCATTTCTTACGATGTGGTGGTCTCCTCAAAGACTGGTCTGTCGAGGGCGTCCTGAGGCTGGTCTTTGTGTAAATGATATTTCTCGGATCCACTGGCTCCTACATCTCCTCACAACACAATTAGAGCGGCTTAATTGACGAGCTACTCGCCTAACTGACCACCTAGCTTCCATCATGCCGATGATTCTCTCCTCTCAAACTGCAACAGCTGATCATATTTTCTTCGAAAATGGCGTAATGGCATGTCTACCGCATCTTTTCTTTGTAAACGATTCAGCACACTCAAACAAGCTTTTGTTACCATTTTTAGACTCCATGGAG